>VDFB02086081.1:56215063-56815063 GCA_007258455.2 Sequoia sempervirens | reverse complement strand
TGCAATGTTGTGGGTTCTTTGTCTCTTAATAGGTAACTCATATTTTTATCAAATGCACCTAAGTACACAACCAAAAATTCTACCTCATTTGGCCTTATGCTTTCAAGGATTTCTTATATTATCTTTGAAATTTTGAGATTAAAAGAGGGGACCAACTCATGAACCTTTTTCTTATTAGAATTGGATCAATCCTTTCACCAAACTATTCCATGACATTACTTTAAACTCATCCCATGAATGTATGGAAGATGCTAGTAGATAGGAAAACCAGTCTCTTTCATATCCTTTTAAGGATTGAACAAAAAAAATCATGACAACATCTTCAAAGTCCAATTCATAATAATCCATCGTATCAACAAACTCTTGCAAATGTTTTCTTGCTGATTTAGAATTTTCACCATTAAATATTGGTACCTTATCTTTGTTCTTAGGTGGTACAAAAATCTACTATTTCGGAGGGAAATACTTTGAAAAATCTGTTGGATGCATATGGGAGGGTGTCTGGCCAGCTGATTAACAAACATAAAAGCTCTCTCTTCTTCTTTAATACTCTTGAACATAGACATAATAAAATTGCTAGAATCCTAGGTTGCAGGGTGGAGCCTTTACCTGCCACCTATCTTGGTTTACCTTTAAGCCTTAAATCCCCAAAGTCCTTTTGGATTTCATTGGTTGAGAGGTTTAGCAAGAAGCTTGCTAGATGGAAAGGAGCTCTACTAAGTCAAGCTGGTAAATTAGAGCTCCTCAAAGCTACTCTTCAGAATCTACCGATTTATGCTTTAAGCCTTTTTAAAATCCTTGCCAAGTTTTCGGATGCTATTAAAAACATTCAAAAAAGATTTCTTTGGTCGAGTGTTGAAGAAAGAAAAAGGTTTCCTTTAATAGGGTGGGATCTGGTGTGCAGACCTAAAAAGGCTAGTGGTTTAGGTCTTAGAAAAATCATGATGGTTAACAAGACTCTTCTAGCTAAACAAATTTGGAGACTATTTTCGTCCTTAGGGGAATGGATTGATATCCTGACAAGCAAATATTTGGAGAATAACAGATCTCTTATAATCATGATGGAATCCCATCTTCTACCCAAAGGCTCAACATGTTGGAATAACCTGATTGCTGGCAGAAAAATGGTTGAAATAGGAGTGGGGTGGCAAGTCAGGAGTGGAAACCAAACTAGATTTTGGGATGATAGAGGGTTGTTAAAAGAGCCCCTTGCCAAAATTGAACCTTTTCGCAGGTGGGCTGAGATTTGTAAAGCTCTCTTTGGTTTGTATGTTAATGATTATTGGAAGAATGCAAAATGGGTGGATCTGTGTCTTGTTAGTCAGGTTCTTGCTCCTGTTCAATCCTCCCTGTTGGCAGTCAGACATAAGACTGTCTTGTTTGGAAAGATGAACCCTCATACAACTACTCTGTCTCCTCAGCTTTTGCTAAGCTATCTTTTGCCCAAGCTCCCCCCCCTTTCTGGTCAAATGCATGGATCAAACACCTGGTTCCTAAAATCAACATCTTCTTCTGGATCCTACTTTAAAACAAAGTGCTCATGGTTGATAATATTTTCAAGTGAGGTTTTCAAATACCCAATAGATGTTATCTCTACAAGATGGATGCTGAGTCAGTTTGTAATTTTTTTCTTCATTCAATCCAGAAAGCCCCTACTCACAACCCAACACTTTTGAAGTTGTGGGATTTTTTCTTCACTCATGTTGCTTGGGGTTTATGGAAAGAACGAAACAATAGAATTTATAGAGATAAGGAATCTTTGGAGGTCATAGTGTTTGATAAAATAAGCAAATTAATGAAAGAAAATTTCAATGCAATACCCCAACACAATTGTAACACTGAGAAAGTGGCTTGTTCTTCCTATGATCTTGTGATTGCGAAGGAATGGAAAATTAGTTATGATATTTCCTGTGCTCCTAAACATGCTAAGAAGGATAGGGAGGGTGTTTGCTAGACTTTTTTTCCTAACAGTTGGATCAAAGCCAACTTTGATGGGGAAGATAAAGGCAATCCAGGGGCAGCGGGATGCGACAGTGTTATAAGGGATTGTTTTGGCAATTTTCTAGGTGCAATTGCTACCCCCCTTGGCTCACAAACCAATCAATTAGCTAAGGTTGTAAGATCTTTTCATGTAATAAATTTGGCTCATAGTCTGAATTTTAAAAACCTTTGGCTTGAAGGGGACTCAAAAAATATTATTGATTGTCTTCTAGGTAGGTCCCCCCCCCTCATGGACCATAAAGTCTTGGATTGATGATGCTATTTCGACCTTAGCTAAGTTTTATAATATAAAGATATTCCATGCCTATAGAGAAGCCAATGTTGTGGTGGACTTTTTTGTGAATGAAGGGGTTAAAAGGAAAGGACAACGCACATGGCTGAATATCAATGATTTAGGTGTTAATGTCTGAGCCTTATTGAACTATGATGTGTCACATTGGAAAGATGTGTTTCACCTCAATAATGATGATAGAACAGGGTAAGTACATCACTATCATTAGATTGTATGGGGCCAAGCTAAGTAGCTTGTCTTGTAAGCTTGCTCGGCATGCTTTGTGGGCTCACAGGTTTGGCAGGGCCATTTCAAACCAATATTTCATCTTTTTCTGCATTATTGTGCTTGCTAAAATGGGAGGAGATAGAAAAAGAGTTGATCTGAATAGCTTCGAGATGCACACAAGAAATACTAAACCATGGAACAAAATTAAAAGTGGGAGTTTACTCCCTTTTTTGGAAAAACTCCATGGGTCAAATCAGGAATCTACAAAGCTTTTTGAGAAGAATTGGGACAATGGGGAAATAAACCTTTTTGGCAGGAAAGTTAATCTTGATGAAAATATCATTGCTGAAGTAACTGGTATGTCCACTGAAGGACACAAATTTTTCTAGGATGGGAATTTCTCTGATGAAGCGGTGGTCAGATTTTTGAAGAAAGACAAGGAAAAATTGAAACTTGTGAAAGTTTTCAACAGTTACTTCGAGGCCGACACCATTAAATCTCTCTGGAGAAAATTTCTTCATGTCATTATGGAGTATATCACCCTGGATGGTCGGTTCACTAGGGTTTATGGCTATCATTTTGCCTTGCTCAATCATTTTCACTATAAGGTCAGGGTTTCTCTCCCCTACTATTTACTATGTTCCTTAAGAAAGAGTCTGGAAGACCATAAGAAAAATCCTAAAAGATATCCTATATTACATACTGGTCTGATAAGGTTAATTATTAAACATTTCAAAAATATGTCAGCCCCTGCTAACCTGCATGCCTCTTCGGCATTTGAGGAGGATGACACTGAACCTAGTTGTTCAGGGAACAACCCTAATATGTGTCTAGTAAGGATGGTCCTGGATATTCCCTCTATCCAGACTGGCAAGAAATCCCAAATCATTAACCGCTAGTCTGTTCAAGTCTTCCCTGCTTCTGATCCTGGAAGCTCTACTCCCATAGCCAAAGGTGCTGGAAAGAACTTCCCTATCAAAAACCTTGTTTCATATTCTAAAGACTCTCCTAATTCTGAGGACTCTGGCGCAAATAATAATTCTTCCTTTGTTGTCCCGTCAACGGACAAAGATGTTAGAACTGGGTCCCCTAGAGCCTCTGACCCTGCTAAAAGTTGCCTCAATCCTGATAGGGAACCTTCTGTTGACTTTCTGGTAATAGCTAGGAGTAATGCTATGGACCATTTCAGAATGTCAAAATGGATCTTTCATGAAATTAATGACCTAAAAATATAAAAATTAGGCCCTCTAGAGTAAATTGGAAGAAGTGGGAGCTAAGGTTTTTGAGTTCTGCAAGAAGGATGAAGAGTGTAATGAGAACACTGCTAGTAAAGAGATCTAGGACAATGCGGGTAAGGACAAAAGGATAGAAATTGATTTGGAAAAAATAAAAAATGTCATGAAGATAATTACTGAACAAAATAACAAAATGGAAAGACATAATGCCATCATTATCAACACTATGACTGAAAAACTTGATAAATCTCAACAAGGGTCTCTGGTTGCTGATTTGGAAGAGGTCAAAGATAAAAACTAGGAAGAGGACATTGGGATTTCGAAAAGAACTAGGGCTAATTTGAAAAGGAAGGCACTCCCCACGCCACAAATGATTCAAAATTTCAAGAAGGGTGTCCAAGATATGCAGGATCTGGAGGTCGAGACTGAGATTGTTTTGAAGACTCTGGAATAGTTGCTACTAGTTTTTTGGTCTACATTTCAGCAGGCTTTTTGATTGTCCTTCCTAGCTTTTTTTGGCTAGTTGCTGGTTATTCTGGTTTTTTCTTTTATAGTAGCCTGTTTAATTCATTGGAATTTTTTTTCCTTTCCTATCTTTTGTTGTAAACTTTGTGGTTTCGGGTCCCTGTAAAGCCCATTTTTTCCTTTATCAAAAACATTTGGGTAACCACAAATGTTACCAAAATTTATAGCCCTGTAACTTTTGGTACTAAAATTTCCTTAATGTGACAAGGGTTGTCCATTATTCATTATTATATTTAGGTCCCTATCAGGATGCATAGGTTTATAATGCATTTTCTCACTCTTTATAAACTTTGTCAAATCTACTTTATAATTGTAAAAGGAAACTCAAATTCCCTTTGCTATTACAACCTTAAGCCTTTACAATGCAAACCTCCTATACATCTTGTGATGATGCACGGATTTGAATTTACATCCTAAAAGAATGCTAAATTACCATTACTATTCCCTCATTTAGTGCTACTTCACCTAATAGGGAATCATTTACATCTTAAGTACCAAATACTTCTCATAATTTTCTTTCAAATAGAATAATGCTTTCTTTAGATTTATGAGAATACCTAGAAACATGTAGTGGTTGTTTACCCCATTTTCTTGAACACAAATTATGCTAATCTGGAAATCTTCTTCACATTTTAACTAGTTCTTTAGATAGAGTTTCCACCTCTTTTCACAGAGGAATAAACTTCAAGAAGTATAAAGTTTTTTCAAAGATACATCTCATTTTGGGTTTCCTACAAAAGTAGAGTCACACTCAAATCCTTTGCTCTTTGTTGCAATCCATCCTTTTCTAGGTCCAAGAAACATCTCAATTATCTAAACAAGATGTTTATATCCACCAAACAATTGACTCTATGCAGATGTATATTTCTTTAATTTTTCCCCAAAAGAGTCACCATTCTATTGGTGTTTTTTTCCAGCACACCCTTGGAATTCTCTAAAGGGTAGCCAACACTTATGGTTAAGGATCCTCAAGGTGAGTGGCCAACATAACAAGTAAAGGATTTTGCATTCTTTACTCCTTCACTTTAGGCTCTATGGGACCTAGGAGGGTATTCCTTATTATGTTCATTCTTGATATATTTAATGGAGAACACTTTTATGCGCAAATTAGTCCCTATTATTTGCAAATAATCAAAATTCACTAAAGATTTGGTCGATATTTTTAAGTAAATGACCATCTATTTGGTAGGGACAAAGAGATATTTCAAATTCATGCTTCATAATTGAAATATTTTTAAATGAGGTTTGTTCTCATTTTGAATCCACAACTGGGCATATCACCAATTCATTCAATTGTAAGAAATCCTAAAATTAGACTAGTGCTTCATCAATTGGGCCTACGGAGTCAAATATGCAATAACTAGTAATACACAAGCTAATTAATTTAGAAAATGGTGCACTATTTTCATAATGCTTTGTAGTTGAAAACTCGCAACATCTAAAACATAACTTCTTATCAAATCCTATGCAAATTATTACAAATTTGTGACCCTCTTCAAGCATTTAATTCACTCATTGAGACAAAGAAAAAACAAGGACACACATCCAATTGAGCACTTGAAGATAAACGAGAATGTCGTTGATATTTTCATTTATAATTTGCAAAAATTTAGAAGAGGAGAGTATGCATATAAGAAATAAGATTTGTTTCGATATCTGTAACTTACGTAAAACTAATTTAATACTATTACATATAAGACTTGTACCAAAGACAATTTTACAGTTCTCTTCATTAAGCTCTCTATAGTATCTTCTTCCTATACTTCACTTCTACCTAGACTATTTACTGGACTCAAAATTGAACCCCTTGCGATGAGCCATGAAATCCCTTTTATAGTACAAGGGAGCAACAAGCATGTGGATCAAATGCAATTACATTTCATAAAAAAATCAAAATTAATTTCACCTTCATTCGGGCCACTTCCCAAACCATTATATTTAATCATTCCTCTCCTAGGAAAGCAAAAAGACAAAAAGGGCACCATGCGATTGGTTGGAGAAAATCAAGCTAGCCCTCCAAAAGTGTTGCCATCAAAATTAGCACGTTCATGCCAAAATCGGGGAAGTCACCATCAGTACCAAAAGTGCAAATTAATGAACCAGCCACAAGGTGGTCGAGTTCTCACAAAAGTCCAAAAAAAAAGCACCATTTCATAGGGGAAAATGGCTGCTACTCGGCCTTGTCAGTGACTGAGTAAGCACACCTTCCTAGGCTCTTGACTAAAATTGGAGTAGCTATTATCACCTCTTCATCTGAATCACCATAGGGCACCAGAGAAATGGGACAATGGCCAGATTCAGGGCTCGTTTCTCCTTCATCACTTGAAGAACTGCCTGAAACTTTAATGGGAACATTGTGCTTCCCCAAACAATCCTTAGGACTCTTAAACTACTTCTTCAATTCCTCCACAAGCTCAATAAGCCTTTTCCCTTTAAACTTGCCCAATTCTTCGAAAATGGTCATGTTTGTCAAATTGTAGATACTCTGGAAAATAATTTTCTTACTCTTCTTACAAAAAGTTCTCTTACCCTTCAAAATGGTTGGAGTTTCTATTACACCAGGTTCAGCATCAGGCACATAAACAAGAGGTTCCTGAATACTTAACCTCTTAGACCTTCTAACTTGTGTAACTAGAGTACTTGGTTCTCCCATCTTACCCAGAATAAAACACTAACCAACAACCTACCTTGTAGAGAATACACTAGCCTAAACCCTCAGAATATCCACTTACAAAAATAAAAACCCCAACCAATCCCACATAAAATGACATAGAGCACAATTGAGATGAAGAAACAATACTACCCTAGGAAACTAGAAATGGATAACTAGACTACATGCATGCACACTTACAGACCCAGGGATACTACACCACCACCTCTGTGATGATTCGCTTAGCACTTGAATATCACTCTTCCAGTACCCACATGAATTATTTTACCACCCCAGGTGATAATTGGAGGCGATGAAGTAAACTACAGGAAAATTCTCATTAAATAGAGGAATTAGAGCATATGGCATTTAATGGGCACCATGGCTCGCTTGAGCGAGGAGAAAATCAGTCACTCCATGTTGAATCCTGGTCGTCGATCATTTTAGAGCTAAAACTCGATCAACAAGACCCATTAAGGATCACAAATTTCTTATCTATTCGTACTTGGAAACATCAATGCTTTTAAAACTACCATGTATCCATCCATATCCTGGCAATATTGTTTACAACTTTCCCACTATCCTAGAAGTTCCCTTACATCTCCTTCCATCTTCAACAACCAGCCAAAATGAATATTCAAAATGAATATTCTCAGACAAAACCCTATCATTGGTCATCGTAGATGATTAGACCTTCTTGAAAATTTCAATGATGAAGAACTTCTAGCGATATCTCCAAATAACCGGGACCACCGCTCATCGCAAAAATGAATGCAGAGTTGGGGACATCTTCAATGATGAGCAATGGTAGCGATGAAAGGTCAACCCAACACATGGCCACCATACTATTCAATCTTTCCTTCCATCGCTTGTCGCTAAAGTTAGAAGAGGCAATGAAAAAATTTATGCAATGGGTGATACAACATATTGCCACACCCATCTATCATCTCTGAAATGGAGCTGATAGTTTGAAGAACTTTGGCAATGAGCGATGCAAGAGGAAAACTTGGTCGTGGCTTGTCATAGAAAGAAACCCATTGGTTGAAGGAATTTCAGTGATGGACGACTACTTGACTTGGATGGATATTTCCCATGTGAAAAAAGATGTTTTTTAAAGGGGGTCATGGATTAGGCTTACGACACTCAATCCTTAGAATGAAGCTTGAAAATTATTCCTTACAATAAATTATTTAGCTAGACTTTGGCATGATTTAAACCCATGATGAAGCTCAGGGAAACCAACGAACCTAAGCAGAAGGGATTGCTAAAAACATGCACTAAATGACTCAAATGGTGACTTAATTGACTGACAACCGAATGTAATAGGTGAGCAAAGAATTAAAATTCCCAAGGGTTAATAATAAGAGACTGCAAAGTGAGGGTTTCAAAACCAAAACCCTAATCCATCTATGGACACATAAACTTACAATTGTGATCGAAAAAGAACCTGCACATGACTTCACAATTTTTTTTGAAGCTCTATCACACTTCAACCCCTCTTGATGCAAATTTGTCTACTTTGGTATGAGTTTGAAGCAAGTTCATCCTCTTACTAATGTGGGGGCTAAATGTAGTGTCGAAAAATGTCATATGTGACATTTTCACACTCGTTTGGGTCCTTCTTGTTAAATTAAGCTTAGATGTTGCCTTGATTTAATGTTGTAATGTGTTTGACACATTTACATAAGTTCTTGGGCCCTTGTAAACTAATGAACCTAAATTGTACTTTGCTAAAGTGTTGTAAGACACTTTCACACTTTTCTAAGGTTTTATTAATAAATTGAGCCTTAAAAACCTCTTTTTAAACAAAATATGCTTAAATTATACCTTATTTAGAGTGTTGTAAACTATTGTAACACACTTTCACACATTTCTATGGTTTTCATTAATAATTGGGCTTTTTAGGGTATATGCAGGATCATGATGGGCCAAAAAGTGGCGATATGATGCATATGTGTAGGTTATGTGGCTGGCGACTCTTCTTTTACCCAAAATTGATGAAATGAAAAGGGTTTTTAAAGGAGATTCTCAGCTTTCCACCAATATAAATTATGTTTTACTTTGAATTTAATAAATAATTATTTTTCATTTTCTATTTGAATTATGACTAAAGTCTTGATTGATAAGATGATTGAAAAACATTTATAGCTTTCAAATGGTATCACATTTTTTGAATCTGAAACATGTGTCACATACTATAGGATTAAAAAAAAAAAAAAATAATTTCATGAAGTTTTGACCAAGTTAAGGTGGTGAGACATACAATTTTTTATATTTTTTAAAAGTTGTAATAAAAAATTCATAATTAATTATTTACTTGAAAAAAATTACAAAAAAATATGCATCACATCGGGACATGAGTCCTCTACTTATATCTAAAATATTGTAAAAATATTATCATTTTATTGTGGTTAGGGTGGTCAGTCAACTCCTACTTCTTATTTTTTCCCTGAAATTTAAGTACTACCGCATTGAAATTTCAAATTTTCACCAAATAGATTTTAAAAAATAAATAAACCTAGTAGTTTAGAAACTAAATTCAATTTTATACAAGATTCTATTCTTACATATTTTTTAAATAATATAGATAGCTTATTCAAATTTTTGCGTCAAATTTCCTAACTTTGATTTTTCTAAATTTTTGCCACTTAAGGGCCTGTTTTTTCCATGATGATCTTGTACATAGTGTTTATGCCTTATTTGGTCTTATTTTGCATCCACAAGCTTTAATTAATACATATTTTTGAGGATAATCTTGACATAAATCAACATCCAATCATAATTCAGGTGTTTTTTAGGTTGTGTGGCCTAGATTTATTGATCTGGGACTCATACGCCACATTGGGCATATGAGTCCCACCTATGGTTTCAGGTCCCGATCTAGATTTCACACCTTTCTAAGAATTTTTGGAAATGTGTCCCATAATTATGCCTAATGGGACTCATATGCCACTTCTAGTGTATGACTCCCATGTGGCCCAAAATTAAAATTAATTCAAATTATTTATGGGATTTTGGGAAATTTCACATAGTTAAGTAGATCTGATGGCGGCTTCTAGTGTTGTAATTTTGGGAAATTTCGCATAATTAAGTATAAGTACAAGGTTATTTCACTCATTTTAACCTAAGAATTTTGTGAGACCATATATTCTAGCAAACTAAAGTTCACAAGAGCATTCAAGAGCCTTCAAGAATTGATCATCAAGCATTTTGGAGTATTATTTAAGTATCAAGCATCATGTCAAAGTCATCATGCATCATGTTTGTTTTTGATCTAACAATTGTGATGTAGGTGTAGAGAAGGGGGATTTGCTACTCACAGGCTCTCTTTATTCTGAGAGCCTCATGAGGTCACATATATTTTTTGGATAGACTGACAAGCTATCATCCAAAGGATGACCATCCACAATATGGATGACAGTGTGGTGCACTGGTGTCTCAGAGGTGCACTAGTGTCTCATATGAACCAAAGAATTCTAATGTCTCAAAAAACAACAAAATGACTACTTCTACTCCAATTGTTATGAGTTTACAAAATGTGATAAAATAATAGAATGTAATAGAATGGAAATAAAATAAAATAGATGATAAAGATAAGGAGAAGAAAGGAAAAAAACACACACAACAAGCCAAGTGATGAATCCTCCATCTTATAGATATCTTCAATACCTATGCATATAATATTGAGAGAAGGTGTTGGGGTTGTATAGGGGTTTGCCTTAGTCAAATCCCCATTTTGGTGTTCCCACCTCCATGGACAGCCAGATAGAAAGAGAGAGAGAACTGAACAAAACACATGGTGAAAGAAAAACCTGCTTAGGAGTGGAACCTACACCACCAAGTAAGAGTGATAAAATAAAACCCCACTAAAGGAGGAGAACCTGTATCACAAAAGAAGTGATAAAAGAAATACTCGCTCAAGGAGGAGAATCTGTATCATGAAGGATGCAGTAGGAAGGGGATATGGAATGCCAAGATGCTCACAAGTATGAGATGAAGCTTCAAGAGTGAAGCTAAAAGATTTTAAAAGTTCTTGAAGCTACAATAGAAAACTACATGGAGTTATGAAAGAAAAGCTATAGTGTAGAAGACTAAAGCCAAAGCAAGAGAGAAGCTAGACATAGAAGAGATGGAGCTAGAAGAATTTGGAAGAATGGAGCCAGAGAAAGTTATAGAACCAAATGCACTGAAGGGATAACTTTTGATGAGGGAAAATAAGATTCTCTAGCCATTACAAGGCGCCTCGGGCCATTACCATGGACAAAAGCTGAGGACAAGTGGCAAGCATGCTTGAAGATAGCTGTTTGAGCATTGAAACATCACAGGATGCTAGCACGTCCCATGGATGTCTGCGTGAGGTGCTAGTTTCTAGACATGTCACACTACAAAACAAGAGAATGGGAAAAGTGAAAGGGTCAATGAAAAGTTTAAGCGTAAGGGTAGCTATTGAAAAGGGCTTCAGAGCATCTTGAGAAGGGAAAAAAAGGTCTATGGAGGGGTTAAAATGATCCTACACAAGTGCTAAGGGAGTGGAAGCTAAATCTAATGCAAAGATGTATGTGAAATTTTCAGGGGTGGAATGTTTACGACTATACAGTAGGGTTTCATGATTCAACCAAGCATTCAAGTCAAGATCAACATCATTCAAGAAAGAGTCAAGATCTACATCCATTGGGGCCACTTCATACATGTTTGTAGCACTTTATTGCTAGGGTTTGGTGAGTTTTCACATTGCATATTGTTCATTCATCATTCCTTCATTTCATTTCATTTCATTAAAAGGTTTGATTATCTAAAATGGGTTTTGACCAAGGAATGCCCCTTTCTACAAACAAAACAACATTTTTCCCTCTCTTTAGTGTGTGATTTGTAGATCTAGGTTCAATACATATTGAAGAGAAACTTTGGAGAAGGTTGTCAAGCATTCAAAGTTGTCAAAGTTTTCACCTTGCATTGAAGATCATTGACGAGCATCTATAGGTTGTGAATTATAGATTTGGATTTAGAAATCAATTGGAAAGGACAAAGACAAAATTGAAGAGTAGAATCAAAATTTGAATTTCTAGAAAACCCTAATTGGATTGAGATGCCACTTCTAGCATATGAGTCCCTATATAGTCAACTTTGTAGTTTTTCAGAAGTTTTAGACACCTCTCTACTAGATTTTAGTTTCTACCTAGAAACCCTAATCTGGGACTATATCACCCAGTCTGGTATATGAGTCCTAAACAACATTAAAATTAGTGTTTTCAGCATTTCATAGCTTCATCTAGTCTTCTTCAGGTTTCTAGGTGTACACCTTTCATCTCACAGCTTCATGTTTTGATTTACATGCATTTTTAGTTATTTAGTGAAATCTTGCATCATATTAGGTTTAAACATTAGGTATTGCATTTCATTAGTCTTTCCAATTCCTAGCTTTGTGGTGAACCCCTCTTTAGTTTATAATCAAACCCTAGTACAACCCTATTGCAAGATCTCTTTTTCCTTTGCATACTTTGGATTGAGATCTCTAGGGTTTTCCTTGAATGAGAGTGTGTGAAGATTGTTATTCTATCTCCCAAGCATAGAAGCAACAAACTTCCAACCTTTCAGCTCCTTCAATTAATCAACCCCTTTTGATGTCCCTTTCAGAAATTCCTCCATTCTCAAAACCCATGGACATGTTGAACACCTTGGTGGTGTTTCCCGCAGTTCTCCTCCTATGTGCCTTCTATTTCGTCTGTGGGGATCTCATATCCTCCAAAAAATAAGAAGATGGCAGATTACCCTGCCAGTAATGGGGGTCGGAAGAAGGGTTCACCTCCTTCAGAGGGTGGTGTCATCCTAGTGACCGAGGAAGTCTTGATATCCCCAAAGTTTTTCACTAGCTGCCAAGTCATTCAATGAGCCTAGTAGTGGATCTATGGCACCACCTCCCCTACCTATTGAATTAACACATGGAACTCCTATGAAGTGTATGTTTAATTCTATGGATGAGGTTCCAACCCTTTTATCAATTTGTCATGAAGTCGCTGATCTTCAGCCCACAAGAGTTGAGCGAAGAAGACCTCCAGGGGCCTTCTTCCTGGGCTCATCTTGTGGGGAAGTCTGAGGGTCCCCCCTTGATATTCTTCCCTTGTAGGCTCATCCACCCTCCCCATACAATGACCTTGATTGGGACAACGATGACCTCTTGGTTGATGAGAACTAGGGAGGCGCCACTTCTTTTTATGTATAGTAGATTATGTATGTGTGTGTTTGTGTTCCTTGTACTTGTGTTATGTGTTCTTGTATGACCCTTCTCACCCTCGTATGTGCTTGGATATAGGAGAGATTATGTGTCATAAAACTTCCTCTATTTGTTACATCATTCTTCCTTTGTTCTGTATTGATAATTGGGGACAATGAAAAGTGTTGGGGGCATTTATTCTTCCCTTCCATGTTGACCAATTTTTTTAATTTTTTTTGTCTTCACATTCATTCTTTGTGTGGTCTAGTATAGTACAGTGGGTTGTGTTTGGTGTGGAGGTTGATGAATCTCAAAGTGGGAGATTGTTGGTATGTGGTGACTGATCATGCAAATATTGTACACTCATAATGTATCCTTGCCAAGTGAAAATTGACTTTGTAAAACCATAATTCTAGAAGCTTTCAAAAAGGCTTATTATAAGTGGTTGGGATGTATGTTGTGGTATTGGATTTGTGAGATTGTAATCTACTTTGCACTGGATAATAAAATCATTGGGTGGCTAAGTTTTTGTGGATGTAGCCCGTATTGGGTGAACCCATGTTAAATTCCTATGTTGATCCCTTTTGTGTTATTCTTCATTGTTATTTTTGGGCTATTTAATCTACATATAATTATTAATGTTTACTTCTCCAATCTGTCTAAACCCTAACAACTAGTATCAAAGCTATGTGTATTTCGGTTGATTGGCAATAAACCTCTATATTTGAGTGGGAGCAATGGAAGAAGGAAAATTCAAGGTTGAAAATTTCAATGGCCAAAATTATCAATTATGAAAGATGTAGATGGAAGATTATTTGTATCAAAAGGATCTATGGTGGTCATTACAAGGAAAAAATAAAGAAAGAGGCTACCATGTTCGATGAAGAATGGGAGATTCTGGATAGAAAGATAGTGGGAACCATTCAATTGGGCTTGGAACCATCTGTGGCATTCAATATAATAGAAGAAAAGACAACAGAGGATCTGATGGAACATTTTGCTAAATTATATGAAAAAACCTCAGCCTCAAATAAGGTATTTCTCATAAAGCATTTTCTTAATCTAAAAATGATTGAAGGTGTATCTATGACAAATCATTTAAATGAGTTTAATATGATTACCAATTAGTTAACTTCTATAAAAGTTAATTTTGATGAAGAGGTGAGGGCTCTCTTGGTTTTATGTTCTTTTCTAGATAAATGGAATAGCTTGGTAATAGTTGTAACTCCATCTCTGGTTCAAATACATTGAAATTTGATGATGTTGTTGGTGTTATCCTTAGTAAGAAAATACGACAAAAAAGCATAGGTGAGACTTCAACATCGGGTAATTCTTTGGTTGTAGAGAATAGGGGAAGAAAAAAGGAGAGAGGGAAAAGCCCAAAAAATCATGGGAAGTCACAAGGGAAGTTGAAGAAAGGCATATCTAATCCAGAGGAAGAATGGATTACTAACACTATGGAAATCTAAGAGAGTTGAAGAAGGATTGTTGGTCTTGAAAGGGTAAACAACGAGACATAAAACATGATGAAAGTAAGAAAGCTAATGTTGCAAGTAATAAATTGTTGGATGCTTTAATTTTATGTTTAGATAATGTTAATGATTCCTGGGTAATAGATTTAGGGGCTTCATTTCATGACACACCCCATAGGAAATATTTTGTAGATTATGTTCAAGGATGAGATGGACGGATATCTGAGATTATCTGGCATTTGGCACCACATCCTGACTGGCGACGACCTGGAGTCTGGCACCATGGCACCATCACTGAGCTGATGGTTTTTGGTGACCGACATTATGGCGATGGATAATTGGCACTGGCGACGAAGTCATCTTTACCGGAGCAACGCGATGCGGCGCTGCCGAAGCGTCCAGACTCTGGACACCGATGCGTATACTCTGTCGAATTCTGGAAAATTCATTGTCTGCTGCCAAATGGAACCTGTAGGTAGAAAATGGTTCTTGGAACCCCACAAGAAAGTGGTGTTTCTAAGAGGATGAATATGACCATTATGGAGCATGCAAGGAGCATGAGATTGCATGTTGGACTACCCTTACAGTTTTGGGCAGATGTTATACATACCACTATTTATTTAATAAATAAGGGACCTTCAAATCCTTTGGATGGTGGCATTCCAGAGGAGGCATGGATGGGTAAAAAGGTAAACTATTCATTTCTGAAAACATTTGGTTGTGAAGCTTTTGTCCATGTTGATATTGAAAATAGAACCAAACTTGAGGCTAATTCTAAAAAATGTACCTTCATTAGATATGAAGTAGATGAATTTGGTTATCGTTATGGTATTACGAAAATCATAAAATTGTTAGGAGTAGAGATGTTATATTCAATGATAAGGTCATGTATAAGGATTAGTTCCAAGAAAAGAAGCATGAACAGGCCAAAAAGGAATATGTGGTTTTGGATGAGATTTTAGAAAATAAAATGCCAGTGATACCCAATTCTTAGAAACAACAAGTTATCCCATAGACTCCTGCAAGTGTTAGATGTTCTACAAGGAAAACTAGACCTCTAGAAATATTTTCTCCATCATTATATTCTATATTATTAACTGGTTCAAGTGAACCTAAAGGATATGAAGAAGCAATGTAGGTAGATACCAAAAAGCAATGGGAGCTAGGCATGAAAGAGGAAATGGATTCCTTGTTGCAAAATTAGACTTGGGACTTAGTCCAATTTCCTACAGGTAAAATATAATTTCCAAATAACTGGGTTTATAGGTTAAAGGAAGAATATGGAGGCAAGAAAAGATATAAGGTCAGACTCTCTATAAAAGGTTTTGCATAGAAAAAAGTTATAGATTTTGAAGAAATATTTTCTCTAGTTGTAATGATGACTTCTATTAGAACTACTCTAAGTCTTGTGGTTAAGGAAGAATTGCATCTTGAACAACTAGATGTGGAAAAAACATTTTTCCATGGGGATTTGAAAGAGGAAATATACATGTAGCAACCAAAGGGATATGAAGTCAAGGTTAAGCAAGAATTTTTGTGCAGGTTAAAGAAGAGTTTGTATGGCTTGAAGCAAGCAACTCGGCAATGGTATCTGAAATTTGATAGTTTTATGGCTGAACAAGGTTACAAAAGATGCCATTTTTATTATTGTGTTTATTTTAAGAAATTGGATAATGGCAGCTATATTATCTAGTTACTATATGTTGATGACATGCTTGTTGTCGGGTCTAACATGCATCATATTAATGAACTTAAGAAAAAATTAGAAAATTCATTTGCTATGAAGGATTTGGATGCAACAAAACAAATCCTTGGTATGAGGATCACATGTGATAGGACAAACAAAAAATTGTTTTTGTCTCAAAGTAAGTATGTAGAGAAGGTGTTGAAAAGGTTTAACATGCAGAATGCAAAAGCAGTTAGTACACCTTTTCCTATTCAATTTAAGTTGACTAAGGAGATGTGTCCAAAGACACAAGCGGAGGAAGAAAAAATGTCTAAGATACCATATACATTAGTAGTTGGTAGCTTGATGTATGCAATGGTATTTACAAGGCTAGATATTACACATGTAGTGGGAGTTGTGAGCAGGTGTATCAGAAATATGAGAATGGAACATTGGAATGAAGTAAAATGGATTCTTCGATACTTGAGAGGTACTAACTCAAAGAAACTATGTTTTGGAGGAACACATTTTTCTCTAAAAGGATATGTTGATTTTGATCTGGTGGGTGATATTGATAGTAAGAGGAGTACTATAGGGTATGTTTTTACTGTAGAAGGTACTGCATTTATTTGGATTTCTAGGTTGCAAAAGGTTGTTACACTTTCAACCACTTGAAACATAGATTTTTGGGACCCTATGGAATACTCTTGTACTTCTAGGGGGGTGATCCCATAATAGTGGTTTACAATTTTTGGCCAAACTGGACACTGAAATTATTATTTTTAACTAAATCTTTACATTCGGGCACCTATAGCGGCTAAACTGTGAGGAATTTGAAGATGGTGCAAACTAGAATCTCATCAAATTTTGTCTGTAGATTCTAAAAATATTTTTTTTCAAAATTTTTGGAATCAAATTGCACTTCTTTTTCCATCTCCCACGAAAATAGATTTTTTTCAGAAAACAACATTTTTAAAAAGTGACACACACCGTATAACGGCAATTTTTTTCCATGAAGGATAAAATTCTAATTCTTTCAAATTTAGATTTGTAACTCTTGATATCTATAGTGCTTCCACTGGTTAGATAGTTTTTATTGAATATTTTTTTCCTTTAATCAAAGCCCTGAAGTCAAAACAAATTCAACTAGACACAACACAACTCTTTATGTGAACTTCTTTTGTATATGTCAATTTTTTTTATTTATTTTTTTGTTGGATCAAGGACTTCAATATCTGGTGCACTCATATTTTTCAAAAAAAAAATTTGATAATCTTCTATTTTTCCACATGTGAACAACAAAGAAATTCATTTTCAATGAAAGACCTATGTTTAATAAAACTTAAAAACAAAATACATAACAAACCAAAACATATATTAAAATTATATTCATTGATAGTTTATCCGAGGGAATACCATAATCATTTGAAATAAATTTTAAAATGAATTCATTTGATCCCCCAAAATCTAAATCAAAAGTGATTTTTTATCAGCATTTTGATAGGTGTAAAGGAGACGCATTTATAGGTATGGTTTAAAACTAGCGAGGTTCTATCCAAGGGGGTTTGATCTAAGGTGATTTGATCAAACTCTCTTCAATTGGAATCTTTAAAATGGAACTTTTTAAGGCTTAAATCATTATATTTTCTAAAAATATGTGATTTCAGCTAAAATTCGTTCCTCTCAGGAATTGTAAGCCACTATTATGACAGAACCCAGGGTTTTTCACCTAAAAGGAGAGAGATAGGGCCAATAATGCTAATGTATCACTCAAATCAGAATGTATTCAATGTTTTTTAATGTAAATGAACTTAACTAAATGTAATTGACTAATCTGAATGACCGAAAATGAATGCAAAAGTGCAATTACAACTATGTTTGAAAACACATTATGATATGTAAACAACTATGTAAATGAAGAAATAATGCAAAACAAAAAGTACAAAGATGAATCTGAGTGCACCTAGAAGAATTATGGTGATTCTGGACTGTTTTGGATGCTGATGGAAATTACTAAATTTTCATAGTGGGACTCATTTGCCCAGGGTGGTGAATTAGTCCTCCTCCTGGTGAAAAAGTGTCGAGATCTAGAATTTGACAAAATTCATATTTTTAGTCCTACGGTGGGACTCATTCACCATAGGTGGTGAATCAATCCTCTCCCAAATTTTTGAAAATTCAAGAGACAACTCTGCAACACTAGATCTAAAAAAATCTACTTGTTGGGCTGTCGATGTTAGTTCTGCAGAAAACGAACAAATAACTCTCTCCAAGCTTGAATTTCACTCAAGTTGACTTGAAGCACCTAGTTTACTTGGAAATCAATCTTCAACACCTAATAACCTATCAAATCTACATACAAAGAGTTACAAACAAACATGAAATAGGGGAAAAATTATTGAGGGTTAGTGAATAGGGGTTTGCCTTGGTCAAACACCACTTTTGGTAATTAAACCCTTGAAAAGATAATTAAAGGAAAGAGAAAGATAAACCAATAACATGCAAGTCTTATCAACTTACCTAACCCTTGATAATTCAAGTCTAAACTAATGCCAATGCCTACTTCAAAGTGCTTGAATAGTGCTTGAAAATATTATGCAAAATGCTTGAATGCTTGAAATGTGAGATTGAATGCTTGAATGAGTGAGGAGATGTAAAATGAGGTGAAAATCACTTATTTATACAATTCTTGTGCCTTAGTATCTGTTCATACCTCATCACAGGCTAACATCAAGTGATTTTGAATAAAATACTGAAAGGAAATTTGAAATATTCTGGATTTGGGGCCAAGGGGAACTCATTCACCACCCATGGCAAATGGGTCCCACCTAGGACCTAAAAACAAGTGTCAGGAAAAATGTTGTATTTAATGTTATTTGTCAGGATAACATTCAAAAAAACACTTAATTACAATTTATGAGGGCATAAAGAGACCAAATAAAGCATGAGAAGGGTGTAAATAGTGAAAATATGCCTAGAAAAGCGTGAAAGCTTGTTACCGGATTTTACAACACTTCAAAATAGGGCTTGTTGATGAGTAAAAAGGTGGTTTTAAGGTAATTTTCATTCAATAGAGTCTAGAAGAATGTAGAAATATCTTACAACACTTCACAACACCTTCACAAGACATTGTTCTTTGAGTTGTAGTACCTAAATAAGCATGTTCAAGCCATGTTACAACATAAAATCATAGAAACATAGTTCCAACACCATGAAACAATACCTAAAAAGCCATGAAAATGACAAGGGGACACTTTTCTATGGCATATTTAGGCCCCAATTTAGTGAGAGGATGAACTTGTTTCAAACTCACACTAAAGTAGCCATGAACATCGATGGGTAGGGTTCAAATGTACTTACGTTAGCAAGATGGAATGACAACGATCAAGAGGGATGATCAAGCCCCCAAGATGAAGATCCCATGGGAAACTAAACATAAGAATAGAGGAACACACAAGTGTTGAAAAGAATTGGATGAAGCTTCAATTGTCAATCCAACTAGTTGTGTAAAGAGATCTAGGCTGATTGTTTAAAAAACAGAATGTGTACTCACTATGGGGCCACAAAACTTCATGTTGTCCGTGGGGTGAGAAATACCAATTGTATACTTACTCTGGGGCCACAGAACTAGTTTTCCATGGGGTGAGAAAGCCCAAAAAGGTAAGATACATATGCTAGTTGGTATGCACTCACAAACACAAAAGTGGCTATGGGGAAAATTCATGCCACTAGGTGGGCTTCCCGCTCAACCATGTCAAAGTTATACCTGTTGATAACTTTAACAAGGTGCCACAAAGCAAAAGGAATGGGTATCAATTCAAGCTTCATGAGACAAGCAAAGCTTTGTACTTATAACTCATGGACAAACAAGATGGCACCAAAGGCATGCAAATTGTGTTATGCAAGGTGGCCATATAAAATGCAACAATGTAAAAATGCAAAAACATAAAATATAAAATGTAAAATGATGTTCGAAGGAGTCTTGTTCATTTTATGCAATGTGAGTCACTTAGGGAACAATGTATCTAATGTCTCTGAGAGAGGACCAATCAAAGAGTAGTATATTTACAACTCAGGGTATGTATTGTGTCACATCAGGCCACCAAGATGCATGTAATATGATGAGATAGATCACACTTATGAAGGACACTACACCCAATTTCATCCATAAAGTGATGAATGCACCATATAAATAACAAGGCTACACTAGGAACCAAGAATGCAAATGAAAAAATGGTAATGTATTCCCCCAATTTAAAGGAATTCCTACACGTCATTCTATGAGAAATTACTTTAAAGTAGAGAAGAAAAGAAAAAGCAAAAAAAAAAACAAGACATGAGAGCCAACTTGGAAAACCCTATGCCAAGTCATATGTTTCAAAGTTAGGCTATTTCATTTCAAGGAAAAGAAAAAGGGATTCCCCCTCCCAGAAAAGAAACCACACCAAACACATAAGGGATCTATGGATTTGGGGTCAGTATGTTCATTGCTGCAATGTGTTTATGAAATATTTTGGAACTATCATCATTCCCCAAGGCACATAAAACTAGAAGAATGACACAAAGAGATTGAAAAAAAGGAAAAATAAAGTATGTTTTGAGTCAACATGGAAGAGACATGGTGATCTCAACACTTTGCATTGTCCCCAAAAGGAAAACAAAAGCTAAAAAAAAATGAAAATCCAAAAGAAAAGATAAATATTTTGGGTCAACATGAAGGAGACATTTCGGACTCAATGCCTTGTGTCATCCCCAAAAGGAGAACACAAGAAAAGAAAAACAAAAAAGAAAAAGGACCAATTTGGTCAAGATGGAAGAGACATAAGGCGTCTCTACGCTTTGTGTCATCCCTAAAAGGAGAACACAAAACAAAAAGAGAAAAATACAAGGACCATTTGGGTCAACATGGAAGAGACATAGAATATCTACGCTTTGCGTCATCCCCAAAAGGAAAACACAAACCAAAAAGAGAAAAATACAATGCACGATGAATAGAAGAATAGATGTACAAATATACGAAGAGTACAAAGAGAGAGAACATCAAACACATGATACGAGGGAACAAAATACATACATGAAAAGAAAAATAAAAAAGAGAAATTTTTTTATAAAGGCTAGTTAGGTGAATGTAATTCAACCATCTAATAGGCCATCTACCTCCCAATCATGTTCAGTGTAATGCAAGGGCGGTTGACTATCCAAGGGAATAATTGCAAGCACCGAACCAGAAGTCATACCAAGTTCTTCACTTGGTGGAGATGATGTATCATTTAAGCTCATTGTAGATGATAATAAGTAATTTAAATCATTATGCACTTATTCATCTATCTTGGAAATCTCCGCGCCATCATCACCATCATCATCATCATCATCAATATTAATGACAATAGGAGGACGAAGGGTGATTTCTAAAGATAGATGTATCAAAAGTTGAGGTTGTTGGATTGGTTCAATTTATTGTGATTGTTGCACAGGGTTATCTTGTGGAGGGTTGGGAGAAGGAGGGTGGTCATCTATTACTTCTATCAAAGGTAAAGGTTAATTTTCTTTATCTTCTTCTATGCGTGATTGACAAGCAAGGAGATGGCGATGCCTACATTCCCTAGCACCGTGGTTCTATTTAATTCTATTCTGGAGTTGTAAAGGTGTAAGAGTGGATTGATTTATCATAGGTTATTTTGCCTCCGAAGGGCGAAGAATAGAAGAAACTGAAGAGGATGGATCAACCACTTTCTCTTTAGCTTTATACACTTGTTTAAGGCAAGGAGGTTGAATAGGGTTTGTTTCATGTTCCCTTGGTCATTTAAATGATGGCGGGGAAATATCGTGGGGTGATTGTTCAAGATGTTTGAGGGTTTGTTCAATGTCAAACTCAGGGTGAAGCATGGTTTCGTCTATGATAGGAGGTGTGGAAGTAGATGGGGACAAGTTACGAAGAGATAATTCAACTATATTTTTGGCTTTAAACTTTTCATAAGCTATGAAAAAAAAGTCCTTGTGAGGGGTGATCGGTTCCATAGGTTTAGGCCAAAAGGATTCTAATGAGAAGTTACCTTTGGAAGATAAAGGATTAAATCCACTATGATGTATGGTGACTTTCTCATTGTCATGTGGAAACTTCAAACACTTATGAAAAACTAATGGGACCGCTTTCATTGAGCGAAGCCAAGGGAGGCCTAGCCACAAATGAAATTGGTCAGATTGTGGAATAATTGAAAATGTTACCTCCAAAGCTTTAGGTCCTATTTGTGAGGGTGGCACAATCGATCCAATTGTAGCACAGGAAAAACCATTATGTGTTTTGATGCATGCAGTTGGTTGATTATATTCATCTTGATATAGTTCATGTAATACTAGAAACTCCTTTGTGATCATGTTTTCACCACAAGCGAGATCTATTAATATCCCATTAGTGGGTTTATCATAGATTATGCTAGCTATGTAGAGAGGATCATCAAGAAGCATTTGTAGTATGCCTTTAGTAGAAAAAAGTGATATCAAGAGACTTAGTGGTTCGACCCTTATCAGGGATAACGTTTATCATAGCCACAAAGTTATCCATGGGACTAACTTGGGTGACAATAGGAGCTGTATCATGTTGTTCACTATTTGTATCAACTTACATTAGGGTTTGAAGGTTCACTAGCTTTGACAAATGAGGTAGTATGTTTAGGCATGGGGTTGGTGAAAATTTGTAAATTCTGGTTAGGGGATGCAACATACTTATTGCCTTGATCATTAACACCCTCAATGGACAAATGGACTAACTCAATGAGGTTTTGGACTAAATGTTTTAGACACTTAAAATTTTCAGTGTCATGTCCATTTTGGTGATGAAAGTGACAATAAGCATTAGGCTTGAAATTGGGTTGTAACGGTTGGTTTGGATCAAGTGGTCTAATAGGTGGAAAAGTGAGCATAAGTTTTTGAATTAACTAGTTCATTGTATTATGGAGAGTATCGGGTAAAGGAGTGAATTGTCTCTTTAGATCCCCATAATGATAAGGCACGAATACCTTAACAGTGGCCACTTGATTTGGAATGGATTGGGTTGGCTATGATTGAGGTTGAGGAGGTGGATTAAACTATAAAAAGCTTCTATTAGGTTTGCAGAAGTTTTGTGTGTTTTGGTTTGTCAACTCGGCTAGAAGTGGATTTTGAATCATGACTTGAAACCAAATTTTGATACTCACATAAGCTTGTGCATAAATGCATGAATGAAGGAAATTTCATCATGGTGAGTTTATCTTGACTTGGTTGGTGTGCAAGTTTTTCGATAAACATCTTTTGTAGATGTGCATTGGGAATCTTGAAATCAATTTGAGCATATAAGGATTGGTAACATGAGATGAAATCCATCACTTTTTCATCCGTATTTTCTCTACATCTCATAAGGTATGCCATTGTCTTTTTAGGTGTCATATGAACTTGGATGTTACTAATGAAAGAATCTAGCAATTCATTAAATGGATGGATGGAATGATTGGGAAAGTTGGAAAACCATTCTAATGCAGTATCTTTTAGGGTCCTTGGAGAAATTTTTGCTAAAAGTGTATCATCAAGGAAAAAGTCACTACACAAAGTTGTAGAAGCATTAACATGGTTGATAGGATCTCCTTTTCCTCCATATTTCTCAAACCAAGGCATTTCTATTCCTTGTGGCATCAGGGTACGTAAGATTTCTAAGGATAAGGGGTTGTTGCAGATATGATATGTTGTTGGAGTGGGTTGACCTTGGCTAATGGTGGAAATTTGATATTGCATAGATGAAATAGTGGTAAGGAGTTGTGTAAGGGGATCGGGGTATGTGGGTTGAGGTGGAAGGGAAAATGGTGATGGAGTGTAAGTGATGTTAGGGGAAGTGAAATGAATTCTAAGGGGTGTAAAAGTGGTGGAAGGGACTTGCAATGCCACAAAAAAAGTAGGAATGCTAGTGGAAATCAGGAAAGAAGTAGCCTGAGGTATAGTTGTATGGACTTGTGGATTGGTAAGTTGGTAGGATGCTATGGTTGAAGGGGGAGGAACTTGAGGTCCTCCTTGGCTTACAGGAATGGTTGTGGATTGGGTATTTGAAGAGGCATGTTTATTGTAAATCTCAACAATTTTCTTCATCACTTCCAAGTCATCATCACTTTCAATCAAATGATGAAGATTCTCAATGGTGGGTATGGAAGTTGTGGAAATGTTTTCAAGTGACAAGTCTTGTTGTAAATTTGCAAAGTCCTCATGAATATTAATGACCTTTTCTTGTGAGAGGGAATTGTTTTGGTTATCAACAGTCATTGGATGGAAAGGTGAAGGCATGGAAGTGGTAGTTTTAGGGCCTAATGCACCATTTTCCACACTAGGAGTAGGAGCTCATGAGATCTCAAGGTCCACAATGAAAGTGCTATCATGGGAATCCATGAGTCTAGAATTTCTTCTCACTAAAGTATTATCAATGGGGCACTGAACACTCATGTAGGGACCACAAAGGAGGGGTGAATGAAAATGAAAATAACAAATATTATGCTAACTATAATAGAGATCCAACTATAGGATATAGAAATGAAAAAAAATGCCAGAAAAATGCCAGAAATGCTGCCTAGAAACTACATAGGGACCGATTCGCCCTGGGTGGCGAATGAGTCCCAATATGAAGTTTTTTAGTGTTTTTCAGAAATTTAAAGATGACTTAAATTCTCTACAGAATGCAATGACAAATGAAAAATGCAATTTTTTACTTTTTTCAATGAGATATAATGCACAAATGAAAGCTAAATGAAGTTTTCACTAATGCAAAATGAAAATTCCTAGGATGCAATAACAAATCAATGTCCTAATTGAATGATAATGCAAATGGAAAATAAAATGCAATATGTGAATGTAATTATAAATTCAAAGTGTTCAAAAGTCAGGTTCACAAAAATGAAACATGGATTTTTGGGACCTTATGGACTACTCTTGCACTTGTAGGGTTTTTCACCTAAAAGGAGAGAGATAGGGCCAAAAATGCTAATGTATAACTCAAATCAGAATGTATAAAATTTTGTTTAATGTAAATGAACTTAACTAAATGCAATTGACTAATCTGAATGACCAAAAATGAATGCAAAAGTTCAATTACAACTATGTTTGAAAACACATTGTCATATGCAAACAACTATGTAAATGAAGAAACAATGCAAAACAAAAAGTACAGAGATGAATCTGAGTGCACCTGGTTGAATTGTGATGATTCTAGAGTGTTTTGGATGTTGAGGGAAATTACAGAATTTTCACAGTGAGACTCATTCACCCAGGGTGGTGAATTAGTCCTCCTCTTGGTGAAAAAGTGTCGGGCGCTGGTTTATGTTTGTCAGGATCTAGAATTTGATAAAATTTAGATTTTTAGTCCTAAGGTGGGACTCATTCACCACAGGTGGTGAATCAGTCCTCTCTCAAATGTCTGAAAACTCAGGTGACAACTCTATAACACCAGATCTGGAAAAGTTAGCTTGTTGGGTTGTCGAAGTCAGTTTTGTAGAAAATAGACAAATAACTCTCTCCAAGCTTGAATTTGACTAAAGTTGACTTCAAGCACCTAGTTGACTTGGAAATCAATCTTCAACACCTAATAACATGTCAAATATGTATACAAAGAGCTACAAACAAACATGCAATAGGGGGAAAATGATTGAGGGTTAGTGAATAGGGGTTTGCCTTGGTTAAACCCCACTTTTGGTAATTAAACCCTTGAAAAGATAATGAAATGAAAGAGAAAGATAAACTAATAACATGCAAGTGTTATCAACTTACCTAACCCCTGATAATGCAAGTCTGAACTAATGTCAATTGCTGCTTCAAAGTTCTTGAATAGTACTTGAAAAAATTATGCAAAATCCTTGAAAGCTTGAAATGTGAGATTGAATGCTTGAATGAGCGAGGAGATGTAAAATGTGGTGAAAATAACTTATTTATAGAATTATTGTGCCTTAGTATCCATTCATACCTCATCATAGGCTGACATCAAGTGATTTTGAATAAAATACCAGAAGGAAATTTGAAATATTTTGAATTTGGGGCCAAGGGGGACTCATTTGCCACCATGGAGAATGGGTCCCACCTAGGACCTAAAAACTAGTGTCAAGATAACATTAAAAAATACACTTAATTACAACTTATGAGGGAATAAAGAGACCAAATAAAGCATGTGAAGGGTGTAAATAGTGAAAATATTCCTAGAAGAGCATGAAAGCTTGTTACAAGACTTGACAACACTTCAAAATAGGGCTTTTTGATGAGTAAAAAGTTGGTTTCTAGGTAAATTGCATTAAATAGAGTCTAGATGAATGTAGAAATGTCTTAAAAAACTTGACAACACCTTCACAAGATGTTGTTCTTTCAGTTTTAGTACCTAGATAACCATGTTCAAGCCATGTTACAACATAAAATTAGAGAAACATAGTTCCAACACCATGAAACAAGACCTAAAAGGCCATGAAAATGACAAGGGGCCTATTTTCTATGACACACCACTGAAGTTGAGTATGTTGTTGCTATGGAAGTTAGCAAGGAGGTGATTTGGTTACAACATTTTATGGAGGAATTGGGAAAATGAAAAGAAGATAGCCCTTTTTACAATGATATCCAAAGTGCCATTCATCTTGCTAGGAATTAAGCTCTACATTCAAAAACTAAGCATATACAACTCATATACCACTTCATCCAGTTAGTTTTGGAGGATGGATAGTTGAGGTTGGAGAAAATTCACACAAGTGAGAATCCTGCCAATATGTTCACAAAGGTAGTTAAATGGGAGAAATTGATTTCCTCATCAATTTCCATTGGCCTTCACAATTGACAATGGTAGATATAAGAAACTAGCCAGACCTGTAATCCAGTGGGAGTTGCAAGTGCAACAATGTCATCTAGGATCAGTCTCCAAGTGGGATTTTATTGGTATATGGCGACTAATCATGCAAATATTGTACACTCATAACATATCACTGTTAACACGTCAACATGTCAACACATCATAATGTATCCCCGTTAACACATCAAGGTTTTCTCGCTAACATGTCAAGTGAAAAAATGATTTTGTAAAACCCTAATTCTAGAACCTTCCAAAAAGGCTTGTTATAAGTGGTTGGGTTGTATGTTGTGGTATTGGATTCATGAGATTCTAATATACTTTGTGCTAGATAATAAAATCATTGGGTGGCTAAGTGTTTATGTATGTAGCCCATATTGGGTAAACCAAATTAAATTTCTATGTTGATATCTTTTGTGTGATTCCTCATTGTTATTTTTGGATTATTTAATCTACATATAATTGTTAATGTTTATTTTTCCAATTTTTCTAAACCCTAAGAGATTGATGATAGTTCATTTATATACTATTACTATACTTATGTATATTTATGAGTAGTTCTGAGCCTCAACTATCAGATCAACCATGTCCCTTTATGTTATGATATTGTTTTTCCTTTCTTTGTATCTTTATCTCTTCTTTTCAAATTTCATGATGTTGTGGTTCTCATTTTTTATCCCTTGCATGTGCAACAACATTACCATGGTTACATTTCGCTATGTTCTAAAGGCCAACAAATCACTTTTTCATTCTTGCTTTTCTCTGCTTAGGAATCATGTGCCTCTACATTCAACACATACCATCCTAAGGAGGGGATATCATGTCACTTCAATTTTTAGAAAACACATTCGCTAGCCAACGAATCTTTTCTTGAAAATATCTTTAATTTTTATTTTTTAAATCACATTCCTCAACAAGGACCCCTAGTAAAACATGTTTCCTTCATCATGGGTTCATAAAGAAAGAACTTGGAAAATTTTCCTTTGATGGGGGAACAACTTTTCCTGTAGGAAAAGTATTGAATTTCCCCTTGTGAGGGGGCCTTCTTCCTTTCAAATTCCTTGATGAAGTGAAAATATTTCAAAAAGATTCCTTGATGTTGAACTGATTTATGAAAAATACAATTACACTTTCAAAGTGAGCATCCCTTCAGTGGACCCCTTTTCTTTTTATAATGTCAAAATTTGACGTTGAGACATTTTCACATTTGTTTAGGTCCTCCTTACTAGATTAAGATTAAAATTTACCTTAATTTAGTGTTGTAATGTGTTTGAAAATTCATATTAGGTCTTGGGCACTTGTAAACCTAATAAACTTAAATTGTACCTTGCTAAGGTGTTGTAAAGTGTTATAACACACTTTCTCAGTTTTCTAAGGTTTTATTAATTAATTGAGTCTAATGAGCCTATTTTTAACCAAAATGTGCTATAATGGTGTCTTTTTTAGAGCATTGTAAAGTGTTGTAACACACTTTTACACTTTTCTAGGTTTATATTTAATAAATGGGCTTATTTATGCTTTAATTGGCCTTATTTTCCACACACAAGCCTTAATTAATGCATATGTTTTAGGATAATCCCAACATAAATCAACATCCAATCATAATTTAGGTGTTTTTAGGTTGTGTGTCCCATATTTGGTGGTCCAAAACTCATTTTCCACCTTGGGTGAATGAGTTCCACCTAGGGTTTTGGGTCTGAAACCTAGTTTCACACCTTTCTAAGCTTTTTTGAATTTGATCCCATAAATTATGCCTAATGGGACTCATTCGTCACCTTGGGAAACTGAGTCCCATGTAGCAAAAAATTAAAAGTAATTCAAATTCTTGGTAGGATTTTATCCTCCAAGATCTAATGTCGGCTTGTACTATTGTAATTTTGGGAATTCTAGCATAATTAAGTATAAATACATGGTTCTTTCACTCATTTTCATGCTAATAGGACTAATACTTTTGTGAGAGAATTCCTAATAGAACATTTGAGTTCACAAGAGCATGTTGGAAAGAGACACTGCACATGCTTTATGGTGTTGTCATTGATGGCAACCCTTGTCAGCTAGTCAATCCGCACATTGTATTTTTCTCATACCGGCAAATAGATTGAAGATCAGTGTTTATCTATTAAGTTAGAATAGAGGATCTGGTAACTTAGTGTTCTTCGATGCCTATGTAGATTTTTTGTTGTTATTTTGTGTTGTGTATCTTAAGGGAGTATTGATCGATGCATAATCTATGTTATCTAAAAATATTGGTGCCTCATATTGATTTAGGTGAAAGTTGGAAAGTTCGGTGAACTAATTTTCTATTCGTCAGTGTTTGAAGGCTGACCTGGTGAATATGATGTGTCGCGAATATATGAGGAGTTATTGTTTAAATTTTTTTGTGGTCGTACATCTTAATTTGGGGCCATAGCATAGCATTAGCCAACTCTTGTGGATTTGCATTGAATGTTTTGATGATTTAGAGCCAACAGTTCATGAATATTTCTTGTTTTGTTGAAGCCGACCTAAAGCATTTAAATTTCTTGTAGTAGATATATATAAGTGATCAATTATATCATTTTGGTGTGTGGTCAATGTGATTTGATGTGTGTTACAAATATCAGAAGATTGGGAAAGCGATTAAGCTCAGTTTCACTTGCGCATTAAGCATTTTTGTGAAGAAAATTAAGGCAGAGCAGAGCGAAGAGCAAAATCAGTCTAAAGGAGCAGAATCTAATTGTTGTGCCTAACCAAAACTATAATCAACCATTTGTAGATGCTACTTTCTTAATTCAAATCCTTGGAAGTATTCCAAAATTTTGTAAGGCAATGAGCCTTTCTTATTTTCAGCAGTGTTCTTGAATGCAAGTGCATTCACATTTTGTAATTATTCCTTTTGAGTATACTCAGATTATATTGTGGATTTTCCATCAACCGTGGTTTTTCCCCTAACAGGGTTTCCATATAAAAATCCCTATGTTATGGTGTTGTGGTTGCTTACTTTATGTTTATGCGTATTTCTTTTGGTTGAATATTATTAGTACTTTGTTGATCATATTAATAAAGCTAAAAATTGCACAACACTGATTCAACCCCCTATTAGTGTTGCTTGATTCCAACAATCAGTATCAGAGCTTTGGTCCTCAGAAGAAGTTTAATAGCTTGTGGAGGATCTTGGAAAGTGTTTCAATGGATTCAAGCAGTCTTCAACAACAACTTATGGTGGCCCTAGATTGTCTTGATCAGTCAAAATATAATGTCCAAGAATTGAAAGAAAATATTCTAAATGTTGAGAGATTCATTGATTCATTGAAAGATAAAATTAATAAGTCCAAGGAAAAGAGAAGGGAACTCTATGATCAGATCAAGTAGGTTGACAGTAAGCACATTGAAGATGAACAAATGAGTCAAGCCTTGAAGGAAGGGATAGAAGAATGTGAAATTTTTTCCAGAGAGAATACACTTCTGAAGCATGAGATGGAATCTATTATGATAAGAATGACTAAGGAGATTGAAGATAGAAAGAAGAATGAAGAAAAGATTACCTAATCTCTAAAAGAGATAGCTGAAGAATGCAACTGAATTATTGATGGATTCATTTAGTTGGAACAGGAGTTAGAAAAAACTAAACACAATGGGGAAGAACTTGAAAAGAACATTGTTTATATCAGAGATAAGCTTGCTACTGCAAATGAGTAGAAGGAGAAGTTCAAGGTTAGCTTAGTTAAGCTTAATGAATTGATTAAAGGTCAGAGGACTGATGGTAACAAGTGAGTTCTTGGATATGAGGAAGGTGAAAGCTCTGGATCCAGAGAAAGGAATTATGTACAAGGGAGATTCAGACAAGGAAATCGGATGAACAACACTGGAAGGTATCTGGTAAGACAACCTAATGCTCAAAGGTTCAATGGTTATTGTTTTACTTGCAATAAATTTTTCCATATGGAAAATCAATACAGAAGTAGAATGAATTCAAATAGTCCATTATTCTCTAGTCAGTGCTTTAATTGTAACAAGTATGGTCATAATTCAAATGAATGCAAAAATGTGGTGAACAAATTTCATAGAAATGTCAGATGTTATACATGAAATAGATTTGGCCATATTACTAATCAATACAGATTGAGAGAAAATCAGTGGAACAACTGGTCTGGACAAAGAAATGTGGTGTACTACAATTGTAACAAAATCGGTCATATTGCTAGATTCTGCAAAGGAGGTCTGGTAAATCAAAGAAGAAACATGTAGAAGGATGTAAAAGGAAAAGGGAAGGCTACTACAGATTAGATCTGAAAGCAGATGAAGAAAACTTGGGTAAAGAAAAGTCCCTCTATTGTAGAAAATGAGGTAGTAACAGCTTCTAGTAATTCCTCTGGGAATTAGTTTTTAGGATTTTAGCCTAGGGGGATCTATCAAGAAATTCTTTCAAACCCACTGCCGGTGATTGACATCGAGATGTAGATGAGTTCAACAATTGCATTGGTGATTCACAAGTGCTGATGAAAAAATGGAGACAATATTTATGCAGAATTGAAGGTCGGTAGAAGAGTTATCTTTCATAGTGTATGAAAACACGGTATTCAGATGAGTTAGGGAAAAATCATTTATTACATTAAAAAGTTAGGTATGTGAGTGATGAAAAGGTTATTTATATCTTTTATTTGTCACTTTTCACTTTGAGAAGAAGTTTTTGAGCTCTGGAGTGAACTTTGGTGAAATTTGCAAAGATTCAAGTGTGAAGGCAATTTGAAGCTCAAACCCTACTCCGACAAAAGGTATTTATAGGGAAAACCTGCAAACCTGTGAATTTGTTGAAATGTCTACTCCGTTGGTTGTTGAATTGAAGGATAGACCCCATCCAAAATTTAAATGGCACCCTTTCAAGTCTTTTGAGACCGAGCCCTTAGGTGCATTTTCGTCTATGTCGTACAAAGTTTTACACATTGAAGATATTAGGTCATATGTTCATGCTGATATTGAGAAGCTAGGAAGAGTGTAGTTGTTGAATCTATATTCCAAACACATTGTTGGAGAAGATTTCCATGTCAAGCCTGAATTCAAAATCCTAGAGGAGAATAAATTCACATAGTTTGTGAAATTACCAGTGTTCGATGAAAGAGAATAGGTCTAGTATATCTTGAGTCAAGTTCATGCATAATTTACGTGGTTGAATCAACCTTTCAAGATAACAAAATAAGCTATTGTAGATAGGGAAAAATCCAAAGGTTTAATGTCTGTTGAAAACAATAAACTAATTAAATCCTATCAAGCTCCATGAAGCACAAACTAGAATGAAAATGTAAATAAATGAAAGACATGCAAACCAATTTTCAAACTAGAGTTGATTGATGTCCATGGCTCTTCTCCACCTGCATAAGAATGCAAGATTTTGAAGGTTGATTGTTGAAAGAATGTCAGTTGCTCAATTCTGTAGCATAACAACCTGATGAAGATGATAGATTGGAGATGCATGGAAGATAGAAGAATGATTTTGACAGCATAAGGATGTCTGAAGATTCGATGCAAATGGCCTATGAAAGGTTAGATTTATAGATTTTTTAAAGACAAAAGCTTAGTTGGCAAAGATCAATGGTTGAGATTCAGTCTGGTAAGATGAACAGTAAAAGATGGAGAAGTTGGAGAGAAATATGGAAGCTAGAGAAAAAGAAGGAAGATGTTTCCTTCCCACAAAACCTTTCACTCAAAAATGAAGGCAACTTGCCTTTTGTCAAGTTTAGTTATGAGTTGGTTTTGTAGTTGAAGATAATTCATTAATTAAATAATAAAATTATTTAATTTCATGTGACATGTGGTTTTGGAAGTTTCTAATTAAATATTGAAAAATATTTAATTATGTGTGAAATGTGGATAAGAAGTTTCTAATTAAATATTGAAAAATATTTAGTTATGTGTGAGATGGCTTTTTAGAAGATTTTAAAGATGATTTCATGATTTTGGAAAAAAGAAGAATATTTAGAAGATTTAAGGATGATTTTATGATTTTGAAAAAAAGAAGAATATTTACTTTATTTAAAATAAAGCAATGTGATTTTTTAGAAGATTTAAAGATGATTTCATGATTTTGGAAAAAGGAAGAATATTTACTTTATTCAAAATAAAGCAATGTGTTAATTAAATTAAATAAATTGTAAAGCTTATTTAATTTAATTAAGAAGAATTAGAGAAGTGATTAAATTAAATAAGTAATTAAACTTATTTAATTAAAATAGAAGAATTAGAAAATGAACAATATAAATAAATAATTAAATTTCTTTATATGTAGATTGAATTAGAGATTTAACGAAATAACTTGTATTTAGTTAATTACCAGACTTATTATAATGTGACCATTGTTAGGTGTATACAGCTATAAGAGTTGTTATAGCTCTAAATTATTCTAGTGGTTTTCCTATTTTGAAGTTGGTAAAGAATCAAACAGTCACATATGTGACTGGTTTGACATTTGACAGAAGAGCAATGACAATTGATAACATCACTGATGTGGATGTCAAATTTTCCTCAATGGTAATTGGTTATAAGATATATCACTCCATTAGAGAAAATTTTGTATTTGGTATTGCCATATATGCATCTTATCAGATGGTTAGGGAGAATGCAGAGTATGACTTGTGCAAATTGCTTCAAAGTCAGCTTATGGAGAATCTTGCGAAGATAAAGAAAGACAAGAAGAAATCTTTCAAATATAGTAATCTGCTACTGTGCTTATTCTTTTATTTCATGAATGAAGTTCTAGGAGTCGAGATAGTGGTATGGAAAATATGTGATAAGCCTGTTGGTGTTCAAATTAGAGACATGTTATTCAATTTTGGTGATAGTCAAGCTAGGAAAATTGAAATCTAGGGATATCTCAAGAACTTTCAGAATGAAATGCAAGAAAGGGAAAGGATTCCTACTTAGATATTGTTGAGAAGTACAAGGACACAATTTGTTTTATGGTGGATTTGACCAATGCTTAATGGAAGCAGCTAATCCCATAACCATTTGGATTATGCCAATGGGATATGAATTCAAGGAAGGAATCTTGGAGCTATATGTGCAACATTTGTTGAGTAAACCTTTGGATTCATTTGAAGAAAGGTTTGGAACTTATGAAAAAAATAGAATGCAAGTCCATGAGTAGTTAAAGAAGGTAAATATAGTTAGAAGAGTAAGGAAAGAAGTGGAATTCTTTGTAGAAAGTATGGGAATATCTATAGAAATAATAAGAGAAGCCAGAAGGAAGAGAGATCAGGAAGATGCTGAAAAAGGGAAAGAACCTAAAAATGAATCTGCTAGTCTAGCAGCATCCTCTGACCAAACTAGAACAACAAGGAGTTTTGTACCCCTATCCGGTCATGCAAATAAGTCAGCCCCTACAGAAGCTCAAGACAAGGCTTCCGATAAGAGGAAGAAAAACAAGGGCACAAGAACCTATGAAGTCATCTCAGAAAGTGAGGAGACTAAGTCAGATGAAGTTGTGAAAGAAATAAAGGCTACCGACACTTAGGCTACAAAGGTAACCAAGAGAAAATCTTCTGGAGAAGAAGAAAAGGCGAAGAAGAAGGAAAATTTTGACAAACCAGGTATGACAATTGAAGAAGTGGAGAATTTTGTTGTTAAGGATGGAAATCTCACCCCCCTCTACAAATGGTATGAAATTTTTGATGAATCAGGACAAAGAATTCTTGAGGAGGCAACAAAAAAACATCTAATATTTTCAATAAATTTCTTGTTGAAATTATGTCTATTTTACCTAAGAGTTTGTATGAGGTTTTAAAGATGATAAGAGTAAATGCTAGGACAGAAGAAGAGCATATGAGAAAGATAATTCTTGCATACTTATGTCCATAAATGTCTATTAAGGAGATGAAGTCACTCCTGAACAAATCCAAGAAGGAATTTAAAAGCAAAGCAAGGGTGAAAAAACTTATGATTGGTGAAATTGTTGTTGTTGCTGATGAAACCAAGAAAATCCTGAAAGCATTTTTGTCAAAGAACAAGATCAATGTTGAAGAATTGAATGCTGAAGATGTTGTATCTGATCTGGTAAAAGAGGAGGTGAATGTAGATACTGAGGATATTCAGAATCCTCCTGATGTGGATAATACATAAGTACCTATGGAGACTGAAGCTCCTAAGGTTGTATTACCTGAAGGAAAGGAGATGTCAAATGATGAAGTTGAAGCTCCTAAAGGCAATCAAGAAATAGTTACTAAAGAACCAAAAGGTGAGGAAAAGAAAGCTGAATTCAAGGAAATTCTAGAGGAAGCAAGAGACACTGTAGAGGCAGTGAAGAGATTTTTGGATGAGAAAAAATAATATTTTAATATTGAGTTGGCAGATGCCCCTATTCATTTATCTACTTTGTCCCCAACTCAAAAAATGAAAGTTGCATTGTTTGCACAAGCTAAGCCTAAGGAAGAAATTCTAAACTCCCACATTGAGGACAATGAATTGTTGAATCTTACATCTGGTATTCTGGAGAGGATCATGCCTAATCATGTCAAGGATCAACCTAGTTTCTACTCCAATGAGTTGAAGAGACTTATAAATTTGGTAAGTACTCATTTTGAGTCACTTGAGAAGTCAGCTTTGGTCAAATTTCAAAAGGAGTTTGATATCAAAAGGTTCAATAGTTTGACAGCTATGATAGCTAGAGATAAATCTCTGTTAGCTACATATGTGAAGAATGTCATAATGCTCTATCTAAAGGTGGAAAAGTTTATAAGACATGCTTGTATTTGTAAAAACTTACTAAGGAAAATGATAAGAAGGTTAAGGATCATGAGAAAGAGTTAGCTACTATTTCTGTTGGAATGCAAGAAGGTCAAGTTATCTCTTTACTTGATAAAATAAAGAGTCTGAAGCATGAAAATGATAGAATTATGGGAAGATCCTGTGAGCTCAAAGGTTTAATTGGTCTAAAAATGGAAAATATGTTGAGTTCTTTGAAGGAAGCACAAGATGTTGTGGCGGTGAGTGACCTTGCAAACATGGAAACTGCTAAGATGCAATCTTATTTTCTTTGTGGTCATATAACTATTCTAGAGAGTCTTAATAACTGTTGGGACTCAAGCTTGCACTTGTTGAAAACAAATTTTGTAGACATTTTCAAATTTGTGTAAATTGTTGTACTCATGCAGCCTGAAGTTTTTGTTGAGTTTTTGTTTGTGGATTCCCTATATTTTCCATTGATATCAAAGGGGGAGAATAGAACAGTGAAAAATGTATATTCATGTAAGGGGGAGTTGTAGTTTTGAATATTTTTTGGAGTTTTGGTTGGCAGTGTATTTTTGTTGGTACTGATCCGACACTTAGTCATTTTTCACTAAGTGTTGCCATCAATGCCAAAGGGGGAGATTGTTAGCAAGAGACACTGCACATGCTTTATGGTGTTTTCATTGATGGCGACGCTTGTTAGCTAGTTGATCTGCATATTGCATTTTGCTCATACTAGCAGACAGATTAAAGATCAATGTTTATCTGTTAAGTTTGAATAGAACATCTAGTAACTTTGTGTTCTTCAATTCATATGTAGATTTGTTTTTGTGGATCTCAATGGAGTATTTCTCAATTCATAATATGTGTTATCTAAAAATATTGGTGCCTTGTATCGATTTAGGTGAAAGTTAGAAGGTCTGGTGAACTAATTTTTTTTGTTCGTCAGTGTTTGAAGGCCTACCTGGTGAATATGATGTGTTGTGGATATATGAGGATTTATTGTTTAAATTTTTTTGTGGTTGTGCATCTTAATTTGGGGCCACAACATAGCATTAGCGAACTCTTGTGGATTCACATTGAATGTTTTGATGATTTAAAGCTGACAATTCATAAATATTTCTTTTTTTTGTTGAAGCTGACCTAAAGCATTAAAATCTCTTATAGCGGATATATATAAGTGATCGATTATATCATTTTCATGTGTTTTCGATGTGAGTTGATGTGTGTTGCGAATATCAGAAGATCAGGAAAGCGATTAAGCATAGTTTCACTTGCACATTAAGGATTTTTGTGAAGAAAATTAAGGCAAAGTAGAGTGAAGAGAAGAATCAGTCTGAAGGAGAAAAATCTAATTTTGAGCCTAACCGAAACTATAAGCAAGCATTTGTAGATGCTACTTTCTCAGTTCAAATCCTTAGAAGTATTCCAAACTTTTGTAAGGAAGTGATCCTTTCTTATTTTGAGCAGTGAGCTCTAGGTAGGGTGCCTGAATGCATGTGCATTCCCATTTTTGTAATTATTCCTTTTGAGTATACTGAGATTATATTGTGGATTGGCCATCTAGCGTGGTTTTTACCCTAACAAGGTTTCCACGTAAAAATCCTTGTGTTATGGTGTTGTAGTTGCTTACTTTATGTTTATGCATATTTCTTTTGGTTGAATGTTATCAGTACTTTTTTTATTAGATTAATAAAACTAAAAATTGCACAACACTAATTCACCCTCTCCTCTCAGTGTTGTTTGATTCCAACAGAGCATTCAAGTGTTTACAAGAGTATTCAAGAGTCTTCAAGAGCATATTATCAAGCATTTTAGAGAATTATTCAAACATCAAGGATCATGTCAAAGTATTCATGCATCATGTTTATTTTTGAGCTAACAATTGTGATTTAGGGTTTCATGATTCAAGCAAGTGTTTAGTTCAAGATCTATCCTATCCAATCAAAACTCAAGATCTACATCCATTTGAGCCATTTCATACATTTTTTCAGCACCTTATTGCAAGGGTTTGGTGAGTTTTACCATCTTATTTTGTTCATTCATCATTCCCCATTCCTATTTGATTTCATTTCAAGGTTTGAGTGCCAAAATGGGGTTTGACCAAGGAAAACCCCTTTCTACTAACAAAAAAACATTTTTCCTTCTCTTTAGTGTGTGTTTTGTAGGTTTAGATTGAAGAACATTGAAGAGAAAGCTTGGAGAAAAGTTTTCAAAGTATTCAAAATTGTCAAAGTTGTCATCAAGCATTGGAAAACATTGGAGAACAACTATAGGTTGCAAATAAGCGATTCAGATCCAAAAATCAACCAAGAAGGACAGAGAAGATAGAGAAGAGAAAGATCAAAAATTGAAGCTTCAAAAAGCCCTAAATAGACAGATTCACCAGTTCTGGTGATGAGTCCTAGTTTAGGTTAAAATTCAAATTTTTATAGATTATGAAACCCATTTTGCAAATTCCTATTCCCGCTTAGAAACCTAAATCTGGGACTGATTCGCCCAGCCTGGCATGTGAGTCCTAATCAACATTAAAGTCAAAATCTCTAGCATTTTACAGCCTCATCTAGTCATCTTTAGATTTCTAGGTGCACACATTCCATCCTTCAACTTTATGTTTTGTTTTGTATATGTTTCTGGGTCATTTAGTGAAAGGTTGCATTGCATTAGGTTTTAGCATTACTATTTACATTTCATTGTATTTTCCAAGTCTTAACTTAGTGGTGAACCCCTCATTAGCCTATAATCAGATCCTAGGACAACCCTATTGTTGGACTCAAGGAACACTAAGAGGGGGGGGTGAATCAATGTTCAACAAAATTTAAAATTCAATTCAGATCATAAACCATTCACAACATTTAAACTGAAATAAACATGTAAATACATGAGAGAGACAATAAACATATCATAACACCAATATTTTTACATGGAAACCCTATTAGGGGAAAAACCATAGTGTAGATTAATCCATAATTTATACTTTGTTAAAATTATGAACAAAAGGGAATGCACATGCATTTAGGCACACTGCCTAGAGCTCATTTCTTAGAATAAGGAAGGATCACTGCCTTAAAAGTTTGAACTAAGAAGATAGCATCTACAATGCCTAGTTTCAGTTCTAGTCAAGCTCAATAGATGATCTTCAACCCTTCTGACTAATTCTGTATTTCTGCTCTACTCTTCTCTATTTTTCTACCTTTCTAAAACTTTGCATAGATTGCTCAATCACCCTTCTAATACTCACACACACATCTATTCTACTCTTCACACCGATTCACACACTTCAACAATTTCTTTCCATACCCAAAATGAATTACCGAACTCGCATATATATCCACCAACAAGAATTCAAACACTACATATCAGCTTCACACAAAATATAATATTTTTGACATGTCAGCTCAAATCATGAACAATTTATAATGTACACCCATTCAAGTTGGCCACGACATAGCTGGAACCCAAAATAAAATTCCCGAACATAGAAACATTTAAACAATCATCCCTTATACATCCACGACATGCTACATTGACTAAGTCAGCCACCATGAGTAAATAATCAAAAAATCATTATGTCGGATCTCCTTACTCATACATGGGTTAATGCAATAACACAAGAATTAACAACAAGATAACATAGATGCATAGCAAACTATCCTAGGGATCCACAACACAAAATGATGATCCGGTGAGGCGTATAGATTGATATATTGATCGGATACCCTATTCTTCATGTTCTCAGCCGGTAATGCACTGTACTTAAGTTTAACTACTAGTATGACCAGGTTTGGATCTGCAGACCACAATAGTGACGTTAGTTTCCATGAATGACAACACTAGAAGCCATACCAATAATCTCCCTGAGCCATATGCCAACAATCAAGCCATATGCTAACACCTATAACAAGATCTCTTTCTCCTTTGCATTGAGATCTCTAGGGTTATCCTTGAATGAGACTGTTGGATTTTTGTTGTTCAAGCATAGAATCCCCCAAGCAACAACCAAAATTCATCATTTCATTTTGGTGAATCTACATTTAAAACACTTTAAAATCTTATTTGGAGTGCATCATCATCCTAGATATTGCTTGCATTAACATTGCATTAGGATTTGCATTAGTTAATTGGCATTCTAGGGATTCTAATTTTGCATTAGTGAAAGTGCATATAGGTTGCACTTTTTCATCTCAAATCATTGAAATTCATACAAAATCTGCATTTCCACTTAGGTTATAGATCATACAACATAAAAAACATTAAAATCAATTAAATTTTTTTGAAAGTTTTGAAAAAAACCTTCATTGGGAATCATTCGCCCCTTTGGGAAAATCAGTCCCAGTGCATATTTCGCACTGCATTTTCTAGAGTTAAAAGCATTGAACTTCTGAGCTTCTGTTTGCTATTGATACCTTTCTATACCAGTTTACATGATTTCTATTTCATTTAATTCATTGCATCTGGTCTAAAATAGTTCATCTTGTCCATTACTTAAACTCAATATTACATCTAGGATATTTCATTTTACATTGTTACATAGTTTAAAATTTGAAATTTGCATTATGGATATATGCTTGGTAATGTTTGGATGTCCTTTAAGTCATTAGTGGATGTATCAAGTTGTGCTTTTGGAAGTGACCCTAATGAAATGGAACTCACTCATGCTCACTCAACTCCTAATGCATGTACTTCTCATGATGTTGACATCATTGTAGAAGATGATGACAACATGAATAAGTTCCTAAATGATTTCCTTAACAACCTTGAAGCTAATGTATCCTTTTATCCATCAATGAAACAACCAACATCAACTATAATACCACCACTTGATATGTTTGGATACTTACATCCTAAAATTGAGACACAAGTTGAACCTAGTTCTTCTAAGCAAGCAAACACTCAACCATTTTATGTTAAGAAAGTGACAAACACTCCCACTAACCTATAATAGACATATGGAAAATGATTCACAATCTTGAGTAAACAAGGTTGTGATACAACAAGTGAACATGAAATTCATCAACTCTTAGAGAAAATTTCAATTGAAAATATAAAAGGGTTAGGATATTGAGATCTTGGGTATGTGCAGGATCATTATGGAAAAAACAGGCCCTTAAGTGGCGAAAAATTCATAAAAATCAAAGTTAGGCAACTTGACGTAAAAATTTCAATAAGTTGTCTATATTAATTCAAAAACATGTAAGAATATAATCTATAGCAAATTGAATGTAGTTTCTAAACTACTAGGTTTATTTAAAAATTAAAAAAAATCTATTTGTAGAAAATTTGAAATTTCAATGCAGTAGTACTTAAAATTCAGGGAAAAAATAAGTACGTGTCTGTATGACCACCCTAACCACAATAAAATGATAATATTTTAGATATAAGTAGAGGACTCATGTCCCGATGTGATGCATGTTTTTTTGTAATTTTTTTCCAAGTAAATAATTAATTATGAATTTTTTATTACAACTTGTAAAAAATATAAAAACTCGTATGTCTGACCACCTTAACTTGGTCAAAAGTTCATGATTTTTTTTTTTTTAATCTTATAGTATGTGAAGCATAGAATGTGGCGCATGTTTCAGATTCACAAAATTTGATACCGTTTGAAAGCTATAGATGTTTTTTCAATGAGCCTATAAATCGGGAATTTACTCGTAATTCAAATAGAAAATGATTAATAATAATTTATTATATTCAAAGTAAAGCATAATTTATATTGGTGGAAAGATGATAATCTCCTTTAAAAACCCTTTTCGTTTCATCAATTTTAGGTAAAAAAACGTCACCAGCCACATACCCTACACATACTCTCCTCTTGATATGAGTGTCCTCCTTCATAAAGAAAAATCGATGCTTCATGACACTAACAACAAAAGAAAGGAGATTATAGCCCCTCCTGCCCTAATCCCATCTAGAGAAGTTGGTGAATCTAGCAAAGCACAAAATATCTGACAAATTAAAAAAGCTACAACCCGCTTCTCTACCACCTGAAAGTGATTTTAAAAAATACAAATACTTCTAAATCAAGGACTTGGGTATGTGCAGGATCATGATGGGCCAAAAAGTGGTGATATGATGGGTATGTGTAGGGTATGTGGCTGATGACTTTTTTTAACCCAAAATTGATGAAACAAAAAGGGTTTTTAAAGGATATTCTTAGCTTTTCACCAATATAAATTATGCTATACTTTGAATTTAATAAATAATTATTATTCATTTTCTATTTGAATTACGACTAAAGTCTTGATTGATAGGCCAAATGAAAAACATCTATAGCTTTCAAATGGTATCACATTTTTTGAATCCATAACATGTGTCACATTCTATGCTTCACATACTATAGGATTTAAAAAAGAAAAATTGAATTTCATGAAGTTTTGACCAAGTTTTAAGGTGGTTAGACATATGAGTTTTTATATTTTTTAAAAGTTGTAATAAAAAATCATAATTAATTATTACTTGGAAAAAAATTACAAAAAAATATGCATCACATCCGGACATGAGTCCTCTAATTATATCTAAAATCTTATAAAAATATTATCATTTTATTGTGGTTAGGGTGGTCGATAAACACCTACTTCTTATTTTTTCCCTGAAATTTAAGTACTCTGCATTGAAATTTCAAATTTTCACCAAATAGATTTTTTATTTTTTAAATAGACCTAGTAGTTTAGAAACTAAATTCAATTTGCTACAAATTCTATTGTTACATATTTTTGAAATAATATAGATAACATATTCAAATTTTTATGTCAAGTTACCTAACTCTAATTTTTCTGAATTTTTTGCCACTTAAGGGCCTATGTTTTCCATGATGATCCTGCACATACCCACTTATACTATTGCCACCCATGAAAGAAAACATAAGATTTTATCCTAAAGGTGCAGATGTTCCACATTGATGATACCATAGAACTCTTAGACATAGTACTGGTGAGTGTCGTGCATTCAAAATAATATTGAACAAATATCACTTTGATAACAATAATTGTTGTCTAGTGATTGAATAGCATACCCTTCTGCCCCTTGTCATGTAATAGTTGTAGAATCTTGTATTCTCAGCCTTACATGACCTTTCCCATCACCTAACTTGGCTCATTCTTTCCTTGCACCTAATGGGGCATGAATTTGATAGCCTTGTCCTAGTAATGCATTTGTCATTGTCCCTTTGGCTAGTTGTCCACCTTCTGTATATGATGAACAAGATTTGGATGTGAATGACCTATTAATAGGTTGACTTTCAAGTGCCTTACTAGTCTTTTAAGTTATTTCTTTTTCATTTTCTTTTGTGTGATTTCATGTGAATAATGTGATCCCCCATGACATTCTATTTGATGTCTCTCTTTTTGTGCCATTCCTCTATTTGTACCTTCATTATTCTCTATTTTGTACATCTTTTTTATTTTTCTTAAATATCTTTTTCTTTGTCTTGTGTTTTCTTTTCGGGGATGATGCAAGGCATCAAGATGTTCATGTCTCTTCCATGTTAACCCAAAATATTTTCCTTCAGTTTTCTTTATTTCTTTTCTTGGTCTTGTGTTTTCCTTTTGGGGATGACACAAGGCATTAAGAGATTCATGTCTCTTCCATATTGAATCAAAAGACTTTTCTTTGTTTTTTCTCTCTTTGTGTCATTCTTCTAGTTCTATGAGTATTTGGGGAATGATGATAGTTCTGAGCTCTCTAAAAAAATTGTAGCAAGAACATACAAACCCCAAATCCATAGGTCCCTTATGTTTGTTTGGATTTTCATTTCGGGGGCAACTGGGCTCTCTTTTCCTTTCTTTTTCATGATGTAGCTTCATTTGGAAACATATGACTTGGAATAGGGCTCTCCAAATAAGCTCTCATGACTTCTTATTGTTAGAATTTATCATTTTCTACTTTAAATTAATTGCTTATAGCATGGTTTTTAGCAATTTCTTTAAAGTGGGGGCATACATTTTCATTATTCTTTTTCATTTTCCTTTTTTCATGGTTCATGGTGTAGTCTTCTTACTTCATACGATGCATTTTTCACTTTTTTGTGACATTGGGTGTGATGTCCCTTAAGAGCGTGATGTCTCTCAACATATTATATCCCTCTTGGTGGCTTGATGTGACTCACTACATCCCCTGAGTTGTGAATTTTTTTTTCTCTGATTGGTCCTCTCTTGAAGAATTAGGCACAATGTCCCCTAAGTTAAAGACCTCACGTGAAGTAGTCATGACTCCTTTAAACATTATTTATTGTTGCATTTGCATTAATCAATTATATGGCCACCTTGCATAACACATCTTGCATGCCTTTGGATCCATCTTTTTTGTTCATGAGCTCCAAGCATACAAAGTTTTGATTTCCTCATGAAGCTCAAAGTTCATTGTTCATGAGCTCCAAGCATTCAAATATTTTCTTGCCTAATGAAGCTTGAAGGTTATTTTTGTGTGGCGCCTTATTAAAGTTATCATGAGGTATCTTTGGTATGGTTTTTGACAGGAAGCCCAAATTGAGGCAAGGATTTCCCAGACCCACTCACGTGTGAGTGTGAATGCATACTGACCATGCTTGTATGTGTCTCACATCTTTGGATTACTCACCTAGTGGATAGCCTGAAGTTTTGTTGCCTCAGAGTGAGCATGCATTTTTTTAGAAAAATAGCCTAGATCTGATCCACATCGTGATTGACACACGGTCAAAGCTTTATCCTTCTTTCCTTATTTTTTCCTTTCTCTTTGTCTTTGGTACTGCATGTTTGTTCTTTTATGATGCTCTTTATATCCTTTTAATGCATGTTCTCTTGTGCTTATGTTGGTTTGTCACAGGATCTTGATCCTGGGGACTTGATCTCTCCTCTTGATTGTTGTCCTCCTATCTTACTAATGTTGGTACATTTGGACCCCTGTTGAGGTGTCTCAATGTACTTTAGTGTGAGTTTGAAGCAAGTTCATCCTCTCACTAAACTAGGGGCTAAATGTAGTGTTGAAAATTGTCGCTAGGACATTTTCACACTTGTTTAAGTCCTCCTTACTAAATTAAGCTTAAAAGTTACCTTGATTTAGTTTTGTAATGTGTTTGACACATTCACAGTACGTATTGGTTCCTTGTAAACCTAATAAACTTAAATTGTACCTTGTTAAGGTGTTGTAAAGTGTTGTAGCACACTTTCACACTTTTCTAAGGTTGTATTAATTAGTATAATGAACCTATTTTTAACCAAAATGTGCCTTAATGGTGCCTTGTTTAGATTGTTGTAAATTTTTCTAACACACTTTCACACTTTTCTAGGTTTCTATTTAATAATTGGGCTTATTTATGCTTTAATTGGCCTTATTTTGCATCCACAAGCCTTAATTAATGCATATTTTTGAGGATAATCCCAACATAACTCAACATCCAATCATAAATTAGGTGTTTTTAGGTTGTGTGGCCTATATTTGGTGGTTTGGGACTCATTCGCTACCTTGGGGAATGAGTCCCACCTAGGGTTTTAGGTTTTGAACCCGGTTTCACACCTTTCTAAGCATTTTTGAATTTGGTCCCATCAATTATGCCTAATGGGACTCATTCATCAAATTGGGTGAATGAGTCCTGTGTGGCCCAAAATTAAAATTAATTCAAATTCTTGGAGAGATTTTATCCTCCTAGATCTGATGTTAGCTTGTAGTGTTGTAATTTCAAGAATTCTTGCATAATTAAGTATAAATGCAAGGCTCTTTCAGTCATTTTCATGCTAACAAGACTAATACTTTTGTGAGAGCATTACCAATAGAAAATTTGAGTTCAGAAGAGCATTCAAGTGTTTAAAATAGCATTCAAGATACTTCAAGAGTAGATTACCAAGAATTTTAGAGAATTATTCAAGCATCAAGCATCATGTCAAAGTCTTCATGCATCATGTTTTTTTTTAGCTAACAATTGTGATGTAGGGTTTGATGATTCAAGCAAGTGTTTAGTTCAAGATCTACATCCATTGGAGCCATTTCATGCATGTTTGTACCACCTTATTGTAAGGGTTTGGTGAGTTGTAATATCTTATTCTGTTCATTAATCATACTCCATTCCTATTTGATTTCATTTCAAGGTTTGATTACCAAAATGGGGTTTCACCAAGGAAAACCCATTTCTACTAACAAAAAAACATTTTTCCCTCTCTTTATTGTTTGTTTTGCAAGTTTAGATTGAAGAAAATTGAAGAGAAAGCTTGGAGAAAAGTTGTTAAAGTATTCAAAGTTGTCAAAGTTCTCATCAAACATTGGAAAACATTGGAGAACACCTATAGGTTGCAAATCAGAGATTTGGATCCAAAAATCAATCAGGAGGACACAACAGACATAGAAGAGTAGGATTAGAATTTGAACCTTCCAAAAACTCTAACTAGATTGATTCACCAGTTCTGGTGAATGAGTCCTAGTTTAGGTTAATTTTTTTTTTTTTTACAGATTCTAATACCCATTTGCTAGATTCTTGTTCCCACATAGAGCCTAGGTCTATGACTGATCTTCCCAGCCTAGTGTATGAGTGCCAGTCAACATTGAAGCTATAATTTCTAGCATTTCAGAGCCTCATCCAATCATCTTCAGATTTCCAGGTGCACACATTCCATCCTCCAACTTTTTGTTTTGTTTTGCATACGTTTCTAGGTCATTTAGTGAAAGGTTGCATTACATTAGGTTTTAGCATTACTACTTGCATTTCATTGTCTTTTCCAAGTCTTAGCTTGTGGTGAACCCCTAATTTGTCTATAATAAGATCCTAGGACAACCCTATAGTAAGATCTCTTTCTCATTTGCGTTGACATCTCTAGGGTTATCCTTGAATGAGAGTGTTGGAGTTTTGTTGTTCAAGCATAGAATCCCCCAAGAAGCAACCAAAATTCATCCTTTAAATTTTAAAAGGTTCCCAAGGGATCCCTTTGAAGGCATCTCCTTCAATCTTTGACTATTTATGTGACTGTCTTCTTTCTTATCTACCTGCATGGCTTCTTTTTAGTTTCTAGCATGTTTTTTCTGTTGATTAAAATGTTGCTTTATAGGTGCGCTTGTGAAGTTGCTTTCCAATTTGACTCTGCGGAGTACCCTACATCAAGCTTCCTTTAGGAGAGAGTAGCTAGGGCCACCTTATTTGCAAGTCCGAGGACCTGTCAAGTGCTTGCATCCTGCAAGATTTTTCCATCATTGGTCTGCAAGCCTTCAATACACTTTGATTAACTCTATAGCTCCAAGGATCTACAAATGCCTTTTTTCAATCCTCCTCAAAAGAGTACTTGTGGAGCCATTTTCCTTCCATTCACTTTCAATCTCACCATATTTTAGTTTTCTTCTTCGATGGTTTTGGTATACATTTCTAAACCCTTTTGATCTACTTTACCAAACATTCATTGGCATTCATGCTTTCCAAAGTGGAGTCAAAATGTATATGAGTGAATTTTCAACCCTCTTACAAATTCCCCTTTTACACCCTCCAGCTTAGAAATATCAATTATGATTAAGTAAACCCACATCCTCATTCCATACCCCATCCACTTAGAGCTTGTTTTTATCATTGGCAGGGGAATTTCTTTTAGGGATGCATGTGCAGTGCACAAACATTTGTGTAACATGTTGTTGTCCCTAATAGATTCCTACCTCTGGAATCTGTAGAGACATTATTTTTTCCATTAGTGATGAAGCGTAACGCCTCTATGCCTTCTGGCTAACCCCAGAATGACTCTTTCCATCCTAAATATTCTTCAAATGCATATCTTTCATTCTCATTCAATCTTAGAAAATTATGGACATCTTCTTCACAATTTTGTAGGTTAGCTTGATCTTGCTTCACAATTATTAAGCTCCTACACATCTTCTCCACTTCTTGTTGCACTTTTTCCACCATTGGATTTGCAACTTGGTGTCCCATGGGACTGCTTCTTTTTTGTAGTAGTTTAGACCTTACCAAGCTCACATCCTTCTCTGTGTGCTTGAGGGAACCTTGATTGAGAAGGTGATATTGTTTCATTTCCCCATTTTCATAACATTGTCACTTGATTCATGTAGCATAGTGTTATTGCTATTGTTTGGTATCTTTTATATTACTTTATTTATCATATTTTCTATCCCGTGGCTATTCTAGCTATCCATGGAGGTGGAAACATCAAAATGATGGTTTGACTATGGAAAACCCCTTTACAGGGTAAAATTTTTCCTCTCTTGGTTGTGTGTAAGTATACACTCATGTAGAGCTTGCTGGAAAACTGAGCTCCTCGTGAATCAATCTTCACCGCCTTTACTTTTTGTCACTTCTACATCAAATTTCTAGTTATTTTACTCATTTCATTAATTATTTGTTAACCCTTTTGACATTGGTTTTCACATTGATGTCAAGTGTTTACCTTGGCATACACAAAAGTGGCATATATTGAGATGCTCTTGTTACTTTGGCACTTTAATGAAGGATATGAGACAACTTAAGTTGGTTGACTTTGCATGAGCATTGATAATTCATTGAGGCATAAATAATTTATATGTTTATAGTTCTTTGCACACATTGATACATTTGTGCATCTTTGATTTGATACCTAGTGACTAACATCTACACTTGTTTTTGATGTTGAGGTAACATTTATTCAGGGGCCTTGGGACAACACTGTTACATGAGACTTATCTTAATCTTTGATACATTTGAAGACACAATGCATATTTTTGAAAAATTTATCACAGTTTCATTGACTATTGCTAAGGTAGTTTAAAAGGTTTCATTACATTGGTTAAAGAAACAATTATAATCAACTTGGTCAATTGGCATATAATAGCTTTGACCAACATATAGTTTTTGTGAATTGGTAATTATGAGACATAATGATTGAAGTATTTGATTACTCTCATGTAAATAAAATGTGACTGACAAAATGATTAGTGGTTGTGAGAGTTTCATTGGAAAAATTATATCGACATAGTTGTGCCCTTAATGTCATTTTTTTTTGCAAATACACAGAATCATTTGTTCACAACCAACTTAGGGCTTGGAAGAAGTTTGGAGGACAACAAACTGACCAAGATTTCTTTGGCAGTGGTGGCCAGGGATAGTTTGAAGATACGGTGGTTTGTGTAGTTGAAATCTATTAGTTGTTTTCAATTACATTTCGTTCTAAATTGAGGTATGGTATTATTGAATTTCAGTGGGTTCTTCCTTGTTATATATTTGAGATGTTTGAGCATGGCTTATGGGTAGAGAGTGCGCTAAAAAAATTGAGAAAGCACAAATTAGCTTTTCATTGCTTTTATGATCAATATACATTTAATGTGGAGGTTTCTCTTAGAACCCTAAATGGGAATTTGAAAATGCAGTTACGTTGTGAAGTTGATTGATAAATTGTATTCTTGAAATATTGAATGAGTTGTAAACAAAAGTTTGTGTGTAAAAGATTGTTCCAAAAAGATAGTGAATAAGGTTAATGTATTGTGTTTGTTATAGAATTCAACTCAAATGGAGTTTATAGGACATAGAGTACATTAAGGTTGTAAGTTGATATGAGCATTAGAGAAATAGAGTAACCCTCTATCATTTACATTTTATCTTGATTGTTGATAAATGTCAGTGCGACATCTTTATGCCAGTGAAGCAGTTATGAACTTGAAGAGCCAATGAGGCATATTTTTGTAGCTAGTGATGCTTTTCTATTGAGGCATACGCAATAAATAGTGAGGCTTTGTAATCAATGTTTTTGATTAAGCAAATGAGGAATTTTATCCAGTGGTTTTTCATCCCTATGAGGGTTTTCCACTCATGAAAATATTGTGTTATGATTCTTCTGCAGTCTAAGTGATATCATGTTTCATGCTTTTTGGTCTTGCTACTTATTTTGTCTACTTTGCAGCATTTGAGTTCTCATGATTAAGAATCTAGTATTGGTTATTACATTTGATTACACTCTTGAAATTAAACATTCAATGATCACAAATAGACTAAGTATTTTGAAAAACTATTTGGATTGAAGATTGTTGAAACATTGATTCAACCCCTCCCCCTCTTAGTGTTTCCCATACTCTATTATAGTTGATTGAGAAAATGTATTCTTGAAATATTGAATGAGTTGTAAATAGAAGTTTCTGCTTAAAATATTGTGTGTGTTCTAGACTTCAAGTCAAATAGAGTTTAGAGGACACGGAATGCATTAAGGTTGTATGTTGATATGAGCATTAGAGAAACAAAGTAACCCTCTGTTATTTACCTTTTATCTTGATTGTTGATAAATGTTAGTGAGGCATCTTTATGCTAGTGAGGCAGTTATGAACTTGAAGAGCCAATGAGGCATATTTCTATAGCTAGTGAGGCTCTATAATTAGTGCTTTTGATTAAGCAAGTGAGGAATTTTACCGAGTGGTTTTTCATCCCTGTGAGATTTTTCCACTCATGAAAATATTGTGTTGTGATTCTTCTGTGGTCCAAGTGATTATAATGTTTCATGCTTTTTGGTCTTGCTGCTTCTTTTGTCTACTTTGCAACATTTGAGTTCTCATGATTAAGAATCTAGTATTGGCTATTACATTTTATTAAACTCTTGAAATTAAACATTCAATGATCACAAAGAGACTAATTATTAAAAAAATATTTGGATTGAAGATTTTTGAAACACTCATTCACCTCCCCTCTTAGTGTTTCCTATACTCCAACAAGTGGTATCAGAGCCATACCCTCACCAAAAGTTTAACCAACTTTGGGGATTCCTGATGGAGTACTTGACATGGAAAAATGGGAAGGTCTTTCTACTTTCGAAGAACCATTATTTGATGTTATTGGCTATGATTTTTGGAGATATAGAATGCAACATCATATAACTTCTCTAGGTTATGAAGTTTGGCATGCAATTGAAACTAAGTACACTGCTACTACAACACCCTCTACTGTAGCTGCGAAAAAAGCATACGAATGTGATGTTAGGGCTGCAAATGATATCTGTTGTCGTTTGACTATTGATGTGCTTGTTAAAATTATTGACTATAAAAGTACAAAGTCTATCTGGGATAAACTGTCTAATATTTATGAGGGTGATGAAAAAGTTAAAGATGGGTATGTGCAGAATCATGATGGGCCAAAAAGTGACAATATGATGGGTATGTGGCTGATGAATTTTTTTTTACACAAAATTGATGAAAAGAAAAGGGATTTTAAAGGAGATTCTCAGCTTTCCACCAATATAAATTATGCTTTACTTTTAATTTAATAAGTAATTATTATTCATTTTCTATTCAATTATTATGACTAAAGTCCTGATTGATAGATGATTGAAAAATCTATAGCTTTCAAATGGTATCACATTTTTGAATTCAAAACATGTGTCACATTCTATGCTTCATAAAATAGGATTTTAAAAATAAAATTGAATCTCATGATGTTTTGACCATGTTAAGGTGGTTAGACATATGAGTTTTTTATATTTTTAAAATTTGTAATAAAAATTCATAATTAATTATTTAATTGGAAAAAATTACAAAAAATATGCATCACATCAGGACATGAGTCATATACATATATTTAAAATCTTATTTTAAAATATATTATCATTTTATTGTGGTTAGGGTGGTCAGACAGACACCTACTTCTTATTTTTTCTCTAAAATTTAAGTACTACTGCATTGAAATTTCAAACTTTCACCAAATAGATTTATCTTTTTTTTAAACAAACCTAGTAGTTTAGAAACTACATTCAATTTGCTACAAATTCTATTTTTACATATTTTTGAAATAATATAGATAACTTATTCAAATTTTTACATCAAGTTGCCTAACTCTAATTTTTCTAGTTTTTTTGCCACTTAAGGGCTTGTTTTTTCCATGATGATCCTGCACATACCCAGATGCTAAATTACAAAATTTCAGAGCCATGTTTGAAGGCCTAAAGATGATTGAGGAAGAAAAGGTAGTTTATTACCTTCTAAGAGTCCAAGAAACTGTAAAATCAATTTGTGGTCTTGGCTAAACTTTAGAAGTGTAGTTAAAAAGGTGTTAAGGTCACTAACACCTGAATATGATCCTAAAATATCTATTGTAGAAGAGAGAGACTTGAACAAAATCACTTTAGATGAACTTCATGGTGTCTTTAGATCCTATGAAATGAGAATGTGTACTGATAATCCCACTACAAAATAAGCTTCTTTTAAGTCCGTGAAAAAGGATAATGACATAAATTTTGATTTAGAGAAATTGGATGACAATGAGTCTGTTTTTGTGAGTAAACCGAAAATAGAATCAAGTAGGTATAAAGGTAAAATACCTTTTAAATGTTTTAATTGTGGAAATATTGGGCATTTTGTTGCTCAATGCCCTAACAAAGGCTCTAAACGTGATGAAGAAGTAAATAGGAGATAGGTAAAAGAAAAGGAAAACCTTAAAAGTAAAAATGTTTTCAAAAAGAATAAAACCATGTTCAAAACGATGATGATGTAATTGTAGATGGTGAAATCTGCAAATTGCTAAAACCTCCAACACACACACACTTATTATGGTTAGTTTCTAAAACAAAATAGATAACAACATCTCTATGAAATAATACATCAATGCTTCCAAATGCAAACAAATGACGAAAAGTAAGCTAAATAAGCATATGAAAAACATGAAGTATTTTTATCTCATAGTGGATTGGTGCTTCTATGGAAAGAAGCCCTTTCCCAATCCTTGCTAAGCTCCATGATATGAAAATGATATGAAAATGCTATGAGAATGGAGTGGACAAAATCAATTCTCAATTGAAGAAAGTGACTTTGCATGAGATTTTGGAGGATTTGATGAAGAATGAAGCTTTTCATTTATAGATTTTCAAGTTGGAAGAGAGCTCAAAATAGAGCAATGTGGGATAATGATTTGGCCAATGAGATGGAGCCACTTGTCAACTTGTGATAGGATGAGGAATGAGCACATTTTGGTCAATGTGCCAAAGAGGGGGAGATTCAAATTTGAATTTGAGAGTTAAATGAAAACTTTGACCTGTGCAAGAGACATGTAAGAGCTTATTAATTGCTTTGTTGGATGCACATGCCAAATTGGGGGGAGATTCAAACTTGGAGAATATTCTCTTTTTATGCCAAGTTGAAAGAAAATGATGAATTTAATAAATCAATAAATTGATTTATTGGTGCAAGTGGGAAAAGCTAGAGGATGTGATGGGTGGTTAGATTAGATTAATCGAGATTAGCTTAGTTAAGATGATGTTAGACGATTTGACCCATTTGACTTGATTTCTTTGATTTATTTAAATAAAAAAGGGATAGAAGGTGATTTCAGACTTAATTAAATAAAGGTTTGATTTATTTAATCAAGGAGGGTGATGATAGGCTTAAATTAAATAAAGTTAATTTATTCAATTTAAGTGAATGTCCTTAGGAGATATAATTTAATGAACTTGCTTTATTTAATTGAAGAGATGAATATGATGATAAAGAGATGATTAAGGACACTATGAATTAGTGAATATGGATTAGATGCATGATGTCAATTTCATGTGTCTACATTTTTCCCCTCTTTGAAGCAATGCACTTGCTACGATCAAAATTCAAAAAATTTCTATTTTTTCGGCTGCCCCAGTGGAAAGAAGTACACTAGTACATTGCCCCCTCGAGAGATCAAGCGAAACGATTCTATTTGAAGGTCGATCTCATGATAAAGAGGTTCAAAATGGATGGTTATGGATGATGCAAATGAGATGGTTTTAAGATGCTTAGAATAACCAATCTATATTATCCTAAACAACTTAAATGATGATACAATGTGAGATGGATGAGATGAATGATGTGATATGCTATGATTATGTAATGGATGTTCGACGCAGATGCTTAGACTAACAGATCTATATTATTATGATGAAAATGCATGTGAAATGATCGGTATTTCCTATTATGTATGATATGAACGATATGTGGTATGCTAACGATTTCTGGATGCAGGATGGATGCATGGTGGATGCATTGGTGATGTTATGTTAGCGTGGAGAGAAGAAAGAAGAAATGAGATGATGACAAGAGGATCCAACAAGTCCATGATCTGACGAGACTTTATTAGAGATGATTATGATAGGTGATGTTTCGCTTATCAAGGATTGGGATTTTAAAAGGGCTACTTACCTTATGTTTGATAACACAATAAGCACGATGCATCAAGGTATAAATAACTAGGATGGCATTGTACCTAGTGCGATGGACTTTGAATCAACAAATAGATAGGAGTATTCCTATTCACACTTGACATACAAAAACCTTGCTAGGACATACCTAACAAAGCAAGTATTCACCAAGTTATTTTACAAGAACGTCCAACAAGCATAGCAGACAAAAGATAATGATCGTTGCCCCATTCCTTTCTCTCTAAATCATTTTGAGTAGACATCATCAAGAGGTCATTGGAATGAGCACAATAAGAAAAATCAAAACAAGTACATAAACAAGTCAATGTTCTTCATATCTCTAGCCAAAGGGATTTGTTTTGATAGGATAAGAATCCAAAGTGATATTCAAAATGATGCCCATTGTCGGAACGATATATCCTAGGACATGCATTGTATAGGATGATGATGGGTTGATAAGTTGATTGATAGGCTATTGATATAAGGCCGATTAACATGTTTGCAAATGATCAAGAGTTTATTTTTACGTTTCAAGGTTTATTGCTTCGATTTTGATTTTATGTTTAAAGCTTGCTTTTGCCAATTGCTATGGTTGTTTATGTTTGTGTTGTCAAAGGATGAAAGTGATGATCAATTTATTATGGATGATTGATTATTGCAAGTGAAAACAAAATAGGATGGATGGATTTTTTCAAATATTTGGATGTTTTTAACATTTTTGGAACGTTTTGAGGCTGTTTTTGGTGTTTTCAAGATTTTACAAATGTTTTGATTTTCCATTTTTCAAATGTTTTGGGGTTTTCTGAGATTTTATGAATGTTTTTGGATTTTGATGTTTTTTTTAATGTTTTTGGATTTTGATGTTTTTGAATGTTTTTGGATTTTGATGTGTTTTGGATGTTTTTGGATTTTTTGCACAATTTTGACGTTTTGGATATGGACATGTGTGACGATATTAGTTCTCTGTTTTGGGATATTGTTGAAAACAAAGCTAAGGTTGATTGATCAAATTGATGGATTGATGATGATGATAACATTGTTGAGGATACACAACAATGCAAGGATTTGAGTGATCGGGATTGATGATGATAACATTGTTGAGGATGGACAACAATGCATGGATAGTGTTTAAGAAACACAAGGATATACCAAGGTGATGATTTTTTGATTGGATTTGATTGATCATGATTGATGAAGCTTGATTTGGAAAAAAAGTTGTTTGAATGATTTGATGTGATGTTGACGTGCAAATTAGATGCAACTGATATCAATTTTTTTGATTGATGTTCTATGTTCGATGAAGATTGATAAGGAATATCTTCTCATCAAAATATGCCATGGGCTAGTGATTTGGATTCTAGATCACAAATGCTTTGACTAGTTGGGTTTCATGTTTTCTAATGTTTGGATCGCCACATAAGTTGGAGGATATAGATCAAGATTTATTCCTGATGCAAGATGTAAATATCTGCCCCCAGTGTCTAGTAATGTATGGAATTCCATGGATGGATAGTTGGATAAGAGTATGGACAGATGGATATGGTGAACATGCAAAGGATGCCAAGGATTATCTTGCAATAAGATAAGGTGTTTGAATAGAGTATGCTCAGTTGGATAATGTTTCATGGCTCAGATAATATTGCATAGGATAGGATCAATGAAAACGGCCCATGTCAATATTTTTAGCATAAGCAAGCGTAAAGTGTGTACCAAACCTTTTCAAGATCAAGATAACTTGGACTATGGATGCAGATAGATGAAAATGGATTGGATCAATGTTTTTATGGATGAATTGATTTATTATGGATAAGATGGATGGAATGATCGATTTATTATGGATGGGATGAGATGCTTTCACCTGAACTAGAGCACGTAGATGCTCGATTCTACACATGACGCTTATTTTCCAGGTTTTCATCATGGTCTTTCCCAAAGCCCCACCATAGTGGTTTTTACTAGAGGACAATTTTTCTCTTTACTGTTCTCAATCCTTTTTTTGATTTTTTTTTCTTTTTTTCTTTTTATATTTTTTTGATTTTATTTTTATTTTTTTGAAATATTTTAAGCTCATGTTGTATCACAAGGTGTTGTTGATGTATATGCCCCTGTCATGATGTGCCATCGATATCCTGCGTGAAGAAGTTATTTTGCTAAGATACATGCACTTGAATGCAACTTTTGGGATTCTTGATTTGCTATGTCGATACAAAAGTTAACTTTATCTCTGTGCACACATCGTGATCGAGTGCCTTCCGAATCCTTATGATGAAGGGTCGTTGCCAATACATGGTCAATGTGATAATTAGATATCATGTGTGGTGGCGTGGATGGAGTGTGATTAGGGATAAAGGATGGATTGGTTAACAGTTTGGAACCTTTGACTCTCCAAACTTGGGAAGATGAGCAATGATGGGTGGATACGGAAGTGTGCATGGAATTAGGACCAACTGCTTGATATACCTTGTACGTTGCTTGAGAAACCTGATTTTGCTTTTGTGGACATCTTTGATGGATACTTTTCACCTTTTTATTTTGCCCCATAGTTTCTTTGACTGATGGAGTTTGATAGGGATGATATTTCTTTGTATTCTTTGGTATCCATATGTATTTGATTTGTCCATTGTGCTTCTCAGCTTCTTTTTCTTTGATAACATTTTTCGTAATTTGATTCAAATATTTCTTTCAGAGCTGGTCCCAATTCATGGATGGGGTGATGGGTGGATGAAGATTCATGACGTGGTTGGTTGTAGTATTGACACTAGTTTCATCATAAGGACTCTTCATGCTCCCTATGTTGACGTTTGTTTGAGACATAGTTGCCCCCAGTATTGTGGAAGTAGTACCTTTGTTCTTTGATTCTTATTTTTTTGAGATGTCTTGCTCGATAAGCGTTATCTGATAAATAGCCATTGTAGATGGCGTTAGTTCGATTTGCTGCTTTGCTAACTATGGAATATCCTATTCTATCTGACATGTTTCCTTGAGTGGATAATGTTGGATATCCTCATATATGATGTCCTCAGTCTGAATTTGGGATATATCTTATCCTGATGTTGTCAACTTAGTTTGACTATAGGAATCAATAACCTACTCTTTTTGTGTAATAATGTCAGGAGTAAAGGGATCCTATTTTGAATGAAGATCATCTACATGTCCATCCACAGAAAGCGTCTCATGGGTAGATGGAGGAGTATGTGCTACATGGATGTGATCATCTTGGATAGATAGGAGAGTTTCCATTAGATTATTGTAGTATCTTGAAGATACAAATTCTTGATCTTGATTAATTTTGGGATTTCTTTTGACATGCTTTGGATCAAGTTCTTGACACGGGTCAATTTCAAAGGATGGATTGCCTATAAGGGGTTCTTGGATGTCATCATTAAACATGGTAAGTGGTTCAATATCTTCAAGTGTCGAGTTCAGGCTTCCTTCAGCATCTATAACCATGAGGTCAAAGGATGTCAATATATCTAGGGAAGGACCATTGCTAGACTTTGGTGAAATATTTTGATCATGCTTTGGAATAAAATTTTGAGATATGTCCTCTAACTAATAAGGCGATGTAGAGACATTTTCAATATGATCATTGGTTGATGGATCATGCATTATGTCAATAGAATCAAATAATTCTAACACTCCTTGAAATAGATCACTAAAAAGTGGCTCTTGATGTATAGTGAGTTGATCATCGGATGGGGTGGAAACATCTTTCAGGTGCTCATCGATGGAGAGATCTTGATCATTGTTTTCAACAATTGTGGTGGACGAATTTCCAATGTATTCAACCATAGGGTCAAATGATGTTGACATTTCTTGAATTGGATCATTGTTGGGTATTGTTGGTGGATTTTGATCATGATTGAAAAGTGACTCTTGATGTATGTTGATTTGATCTTCAGACGAGATAGAAACATCTTCAATGTGCTCTTTTATGGATAGATCTTGATCATTACTTTCAACAATTGTGGTTGGGAGATTGTCAATGCTATCACCAGTGGTTGAATGTTCATCGTTATCCCGAATGGTAATCATTTTTTGTGTTTTTGCTTGTTCTTGTTGGGCGGCTTGAGAGGCTTGTTGAGCTTGTGTTGCTTGTTGCGTGGCTAGATATTGTTGGATGGCCTTTTGGTAGGCCTGGTTAGCTTTTAACACAATGTTATATTGTCTTGCTGCATTTGGTTTTGGCGGTAGTGGTGGTGGATTTGGAATTGTGTTGGATGTAGTGACGAGTGGTTGAGATACACTTGGAGTGATCATGGTAATGAGGGGTTGAGATGTGATGGGTGTGAGAGTGGTTGTTGGAATGATCGAAGTGATAGGGATGGTTAGAACGATCGAGGTGATAAGTCCTTGGGTGACCATTTTTTGATTTGTCAGAATTGATGTTGTCATTTGATTAGATACCATCTATTGGTGCAATGTCGATAGTATATTCAAAGGATTTGATGTGATGGCTTGATTGGTATTAGGTGGATTGATTTGGATGGAGTGATTGGTGCTAGGTAAAGGGGGAAGCCCAAAAAAAATGAATGATGCTGATATGGGTAATGTTGGTGGAGATATCTCTTGGTGCAATGACTCAACTATTTTGGTAAGTGTAGCAATTTGATCTCGCCAAATTTGATCTTGATTTCGATCTTGACTCCTTGGATATAGTTGATTTGGGTTTTGTTCAAGAAGATTTGGGGTGCATACTTGTGGTTTTTGAATGGGATCATGGAAAAATCAATTTTGGACATTGTTCTAACTTGGGATGATGTTTAGATTTGGCATGATAGGTTGAAATTGAACATTGTTGATGTTGGAAATCACATTGCCTTGTTTTAGGTAACTTTGATTTTGCATGGTGATACCTTGACTTGGATTAATACATGGAGTTGTTAACATGTTGTTTGGACTTTGAACAACATTTGTATGATTCGCAAACATATTTATCCCAAAGTTTTCTAGATTCATGTTTGGTAAAGTTGTACTTGGTACATTCACATTTGGCACATAGGAATTTTATGGGATGATGTTGGTCATTTGAAGACTCATGCATTGATTGTTTGGTTGGTGGATTTGTAGGTTTGGACTTGGATTTAAATCTACCATCGATAAAGGTGTCCCAAACTTCAATTTGGGCATACTCACATTTTTTGTACTTTTGACATTTGTCGAAGGTAATGATCCCATGTATGGTTTGTATAGATATGAGTGTTGATAATCAATCGGCATTGTAAGGCTTTGATAGCTTAGTTGACTTGGATTACTCATGATGTATTCATCAAGTTTTTATCAATGCTAGACTTAGGGTTTTATTTTGATTGGCTTGATTGGATAATGAACTTGTAAACCCTAAGATGTTAGATGTTATCTTAGGATGAACTTGTTCAAAGGGGTGCTAATTTAAGTAGAGGTATGAGAAAGGATGCATTTCCATACTCCTAACTAAACAAGGTGATTTTGACTTTGATGATTTACCCAAGTCTAGAATGATGTTTCCAAAGCTCTAAAGTTGTTTGCTGGGATGGAATGATAAATGTTTGGAATTTTGATGAAGTGTTTGATTTGATCCTAAATGAACCTAGGAAGGACTTGTTTATGAGATCAAGATAGTGAAGAACATGCATTTCTCTAAGAGTAATTCAAAATCAAAAGACCAGTGTTTGCTCGAAAGATGATAAAAAGATAAACAAGAACATGTGTGGGGTCCAATTGATTTAATCTTTTCTTAATGGATTATTTTTACCACAAACACACTCTTGACTAGATTTTCAAACTAAGATGTCCAATGTCTTCATTTCTTCAAACCCCACAAAGTATGTTATGTGGAAATTTCATGAACTCAAGGCAAGGGTTTACTTATTGTTTACTTAAGTAGACAAATAGAGATGTAATCCAATGTTTAGAAACCTCTTAGGATGTGAATCCCAAGGGAAAGCAATAACATATGGATTGAGTCAATTGTATTTGTCTACAAAAGGGTTTGAAATTTGGATGATGATGTTAAGTGTTCATTTTCACGATGTTGTCAATCAAGCAATGCATTTTGCAAAGCAAGAATAAGTACAACCATATGGATGTGTAAGACAATATTTGTTGGATTCCCACCTGGACAAGTCTAGGTACAATTATCTTTAGTGAATGGTTAGATGCTTGACCCCACTGGCTCCCCTTTGTTAGTGCCCATTTTGGTTGTGTCTCATTTTCTGGGTGTTTGCCTTTGATCTTCCTGAAAAATCTTTAGCTTGGAAATTTTCTATCATTTTGGCATGTGGGGTAAATGGGCTCCCACTAGGGTTGAGCTCAACGTGCTAAGTGTTCATGTTTCAGATGGCTAGATCTTTCTTTTCTTCCTTGCCTTGTGTTTTTCTTTGTCTGGCGAGGGCGGAACCAGAGTGAAATCGGAATCAGGATATTGCCTTTGGTTTCTTTTTTGGGTTCCATTCTAGCCCCGGCTCCACCTCTTCACTTGTCTTTTGTTTTGTTTCCTTTGGAAAGCACGGGATCGGAACGAGAATCTATTTTGGAACCTTTTTCAAGTTTCCTGTTTCAGGTTTTGTCCCGCTCCTGGCCCCGCGGCTTCTCTATCTCATGTAGGTTCCGGCTCCACCTCTGCGGTCTTTTGTGGAGGTGGGAGTGGGATGGTTTTCAGTCCCAGTCTCTTTTGTTCCTTTTTGTCCCCTGCTCCAGCTCCGACTCTGTGTCTTTCCTGTCTCCGGCTCTGACTCCTCTTTCTTTGTTCTGGCTCCGCCTCAGTCTAGTCCACTCGAGCCGCATTTTTCGTTCATTACTGGGCCCCTTGTTACCGCTTGCACCAGCCCCCTGCTATGCCTTCGGCGTGACCTTTGGCTCTCGGGGTGACATCTTCCTGACTTTGTGATGTCTCCCCGAGACACCTTCCTATCGGTCTATATTCTTTTTGTTAGGGAGATGTCTCCCCGACTCCTGCTATTCTCATTGACTTTGGTGGCCCCTTTGGCACTCGGTGTGACTTCCCTTTGATCGTGGTGACTTCACCATGATGTCTGGCTGACTCGGCCATCTCTCCCTGATTTTATGATGCTTTCGGTGCAATATACGGACTTCGGTCGAAGGTCTCCCCGACTTCCTTTTATCTAGCCGATATGTTTCGCCGACTTGGTGGCCTCTTGCCAACTATGTTCAGTGATCGATATAATGTGTTTTCTTCAGCCAGATGTCTCCCCGACCTGATGATGTGTTGTCGATTTGATGAGCTCCTCGGTGTGACTTCGTGCCCTTTGCTCACTATTGCCTTGATGTCTTCTTGACACCGCTTTCTCTTTCCGATGGTGCTTCTTGTTGGGGTGTCGACATGATCTCCTGCCGATAGTGCCTTCTCTCACTGATGTGGCATTGTTGTCACTGTGATGTTTGGCTGAGTGCGCCCGGTCTTGCCGAATGGTATGTTTGCTCGACAAAAAATTGGCTTCTCGGCGTGTTGTCTTCCTGACTTTACGGTGTCACACTGACTGGTTTGCTGGAAGCTGTGGCCAACATGGATTAATCTAGGGATGCATTTATTGTGGTTGGTCACTTGGCCCGTGGCTCAAGAATGATGATGATGAAGATTTCACAGGATTAGCATGATTACCCCGATTTGGTCCTGAGCCTCAATTATTGGTGCTAGTTGGTGCGATAGAGATTGAATTAATTGTAGAATTAGGGCAACGAACTATCTGGTGAGGAGAGGTGGTTGAAACGGTTGGCTTTGGCATTTATGGCCTCTAGATTCATGACAGTCGCACCCATGGATTTCCTGGGATGCCATGATCAGTGTACCTTCCTAATTTGACTGCCATGGCCACCCTTCCCTGTACCTGCTTCTTCTGACCTGATCGGATCTGCATCGAGCTTTCTCATGGATTCACTTGACGTGAACATTCAATGTAGTCCTGATGTTGGTGGTGGATTGGTGACTCAGCCTGCGTGTTGTTTATGGTTTTTTCAGTTAACTACTGACGTATAATGTCACCCTGGCCAGTTGCTTGTTGCTCTCCCTATTCCTATAAAGGGAGAATTCATGGCCAGTGTGAAGGGTTTGGTCCCTTGGGTTTGGTTCCTTTGGTTCAGTTCCATTTTTCTGAGTTTGTGGACCAGCCTCGGATAGATTAGGGTTTGGTCTTAGGTCATTTTTGAGTCTGTAATGTTGAATTCCTATGTAAATGCAATCAGTTAAGCAGTAATACATGAAGATGCTTATCTTTCATGCATATCATCAGATTGTCTCGACATTTGTAGGCTTTTAATCATTTGAATAAATGCATAAGGTGTTTTTGTTCATCTTCTCATATGGACTGTGTTATTTGTTGATAGGTCTTCTTCAAGGAAGCGGTTAAATCCTTTGAATAGATAGAACTGATTATTTGTTTGCAAGTTGGATTTGGTAAGAAGAGTCTAGTTGATAAAAGAGCCAGATTGTCAATGTAAGGCACTGATAGCTGATGTAAGGCATTAGCAAAACAAAATCCACTGATTGAGTCCTGTTTGCAGATGAATTCCATCTTTTGTGTGTGACTCCATGACCTTGGATTAGGCACTGATCTGTCGGATGGAACTCAGAGAAGAATGTACATGTGTGTGAGCTTCATACCATTTGAAGTTCAGTCCTCTACAAAGAGGTGGCAACTCTGTCAAGGTGAACCTATTGAAGATTCAAAGAATAGTTCCATGGCTGCAACGTTTCTAGGTATTCTTCGTGTGTTTTGAACATAGAAAAACTTTACTCCCCTTTATTTGGTGAGATCAAGCACTAGCATCAAGGGAAGTTTGAATATTGCAACTGGATAGTTGTACAGGGATAGGTTTTATTTTCAAAATGCATTGTTGTATTGTTTCTCCCTCTACAAGCTATGATACCATGCTTAAGGCACACCATGAGGAAGTGGGAGTAGTAGTTTAAACCATCATTGCACTAATGATGTGCCTCCTCCTACTGAAAATGATATAGAGTAGTTGCAAGATGTGTTGAATGGTGAGTGTATCCCTTTGTATACACTTGATGAAGTTTTCACAGAATGTGACAATATGCGGAGCACTGGAGCTAGTTGTTTTCAACTTCAGGGTAATGAAAATAGTGAATATGACAGCTTGTTGTCACATAACAGTTAGCATTTTGAAAGTATTCCCGACTTTCAAATGCATAAGGATCATCTATATGTTTATAATGATGAATATGACAGCTTTTTGAGAGGTACTAACATGTTTTATCAGGTAGACTATGTTTTCATATGGTCTTGATCAGTATTCACAGGTATTGCCACATGACACAAAATCAGACAATCAAGAGTGTGGCAATGATAAATTTTATTGGATCTGGTTGCCAGTTGAAGATAAAACTAAACAGAGAGCAAGTTTTCAATTGCACAGAGGCAATCAGATACTTATGTTTGTAGGGGTGATGTCATTCATATTGTTGTTGTTTGGCAGAGGCAAGCATGAGTTAGGGGAAACTAGCTCATTCTGCAGAATTGTATTTGAAAGGGGTAAATGCTGGCCGTCATTTTCATTTGGTGGCCTAGTGTCATCAGATGAAACAAAAAATCAACAATGTGACTCTTGAATTGCCTGTTCATGGAAAATTCTCGAAGTGGTGCTTTATCTGAAGTATTTCTTTTTCCATGAACATTAGGTCAGGTTTTTGCTTTTCTGGTCAGTTTTGTTTCGCTATGTCTACTAGCCTTGTCCAGTTAGCTCCTCGTTGTTTTGGGTTTCCTTTTGTTCTGGTCTGCTCACCCTGAGATCTAAATTCTTGCTATGCCCACTAGGGGCATACATCCCCAACTGGAGCCTATGTTAGTGCCTATTTTGATTGTCTCTCATTTTCTGGTTGTTTGCCTTTGATCTTCCTGACAAATCTTTAGCTTGGGAATTTTCTATCATTTTGGCACGTGAGGTAAATGGGCTCCCACCAGGGTTGAGCTTAGCGTGCTAAGTGTTCATGTCTCAGATGGCTAGATCTTTCTTTTCTTCCTTGCCTTGTGTTTTTCTTTGTCTAGCAGGGGCAGAACTGGAGTGAAATTGGAATCAGGATATTGCCTTTGGTTTCTTTTTCGAGTTACATTCTGGACCTGGCTCCACCTGTTCACTTGTCTTTTGTTTTGTTTCCTTTGGCGGGCACAGGATCGGAATGAGAATCTATTTTGGAACCTTTTTCAAGTTTCCTGTTTCGGTTTTTGTCCCGCTCCTAACCCCGCGGCTTCTCTGTCTCATGTTGGTTCTGACTCCACCTCAATAGTCTTTTGCGAAGGTGGGAGCGGAATGGTTTTTGGTCCCAGTCTCTTTTCTTCCTTTTTGTCACCCGCTTTGGCTCTGACTTCGTGTCTTTCCTATCTATGGCTCTGACTCCTTCTCTTTCTTGGTTTCGGCTCCACCTCAGTCTGGTCCCCTCAAGCCCAATTCTTTGTTCATTACAGCTCCTTGTTATCACTTGCACCGGCCCCCCATTGTGCCTTCAGCGTGACCTTTGGCTCTTGGGGTGACATCTTCCCGACTTTGTGATGTCTCCCCAAGACCCCTTCCTATCAGCCTATATTCTTTGTGTCAGGGAGATGTCTCCCTGACTCCTGCTTGTCTCATTGACTTTGGTGGGCCCTTTAGCACTCGGTGTGACTTCCCTTCGGCCGTGGTGACTTCGCCATGATATCTGGCCAACCCAACCATCTCTCCTCGATTTTATGATGCTTTTAGTGTAATATGCGTACTTCGCCCGGAGGTCTCCCTGACTTCCTTTTGTCTGGCCGATATGTTTCGCAGACTTGGTGGCCTCTTTCCAACTGTGTTCAATGATCGATAGAATGTGTTTTCTTCAGCCAGATGTCTCCCCGACCTGATGATGTCTTTCCGATTTGATGAGCTCCTCAGCCTGAATTCATGCCCTTTGCTCGCTATTGCCCTGATGTCTTCCCGACACCGCTTTCTCCTACCGATGGTGCTTCTTGTTGCGGTGTTGACATGATCTCCTGCTGAATGTGCCTTCTCTCACCGATGTGGCATTGTTGTCACTGTGATGTTTGGCCGAGTGTGCCCAGTCTTGCTGAATGGTATGTTTACTCGATGAAACATTGGGTTCTTGGCATGTTGTCTTCCTGACTCTGCAGTGTCACACCGACTAGTTTGCTGGAAGTTGTGGCCGATGTGGATTAAACCAAGGATGCATTTATTATGGGTTGTCACTTGGCCCATGGATCGAGAATGACGACGATGAAGATTTCAAACGATCGGCATGATGACCCCAATTTGGTCCCGAGCCTCAATTGTTGGTGCTGGTTTGTGCGACAGAGATTGAATTAATTGCAGAATTAGGGCAACAAGCTATTTGGTGAGGAGAGATGGTTGAAATAGTTGGCTTCTGCATTTATGGCCTTTGGATTCATGACAATTGCATATGCGGATTTCCTGGGATGGCATGATCGGTGTACCTTCCTGATTTGATTGCCATGGCCACCCATCCCTGTACCTACTTCTTCTGACCTGATCGGATCTCCATCGAGCTTTCTCATGGATTCACTTGACGTGAACATTCAATGTAGTCCTGATGTTGGTTGTGGATTGGTGACTCAGCCTGCGTGCTATTTAGGGTTTGTTCAGTTAACTGCTGACGTGTAATGTCACCCTGGCTAGTTGCTTGTTGCTCTCCCTGTTCCTATAAAGGGAGAATTCATGGCCAGTGTGATGGGTTTGGTCTCTTGGGTTTGGTTCCTTTGGTTCAGTTCCATTTTTCTGAGTTTGTAGACCAGCCTCGGATAGATTAGGGTTTGGTCTTAGGTCATTTTTGAGTCTGTAAACTATAATGTTGAATTCCTTTGTAAATGCAATCAGTTAAGTAGGAATACATGAAGATGCTTATCTTTCATGCATATCATTAGATTGTCTCCACATTTGTAGGCTTTTAATCATTTGAATAAATGCATAAGGTGTTTTTGTTCATCTTCTCATACTTCATGGGACTGTGTTATTTGTTGATAGGTCTTCTTCAAGGAAGTAGTTAAATCCTTTAAATAGATAACATTGATTAGTTGTTTGCATGTTGGATTTGGTAAGAAGATTCTAGTTGATAAAAGAGCCAGATTGTCAATGTAAGGCATTAGCAAAACAAAATCCACTGATTGAGTCCTGTTTATAGATGAATTCCATCTTTTGTGTGTGACTCCATGACCCTGGATTAGGCACTGATCTGTCTTGCACCCTATCCCTCTCAGAAAACAATTCATATAAATCATTGAATATCTTTTGCTTGATGTCCTGTCTTGCCTCCTTGTTGCTTCAACACTTGGCATCAGGAGTCATCTACTATAAAAAGCAATGTCTAGTCTTATTTGAGGCATTGTGTGGGTATACCCGCCCTGGTTCTCCAGAGCCTAAAGTGCAGAAGATCTTAGTCTTTGACTGAATCTTGTCAGTTGGTCTAGGTCCTCTGAGATGCCCTTGATTAGAGATGGCTACTCCATAGGTAGAATAGGAGACCAACCTAGTTTACAAGAAAAACCACCAACAAGATGGCGACTCTACTGGGTATATAACAAAGAAAATTTTAATCTGAGATTCTAGTATGGGTTCTCATTTTCCCATCTGAGTCACCAACAAGATGGTGACTCTGCTGGGGAGTAATAAGAATCTTACCTTATCAAAAGAGTCATATTCGTTCACCATGTTGGTGTTGTTCAAAGTTTGAAGAATCTCAGGCCTAGAGAAAAATTTTTTTGTTGTAGTGAACTTGAAAGCTACAAGATTTATGGTGCTCTGTCCGATGGAACTCAAAGAAGAATGTACATGTGTGTGAGCTTCATACCATTTGAAGTTCAGTCCTCTGCAAAGAGGTGGCGACTATGTCAAGGTGAACCTATTGAAGATTAAAAGAATAGTTCCATGGCTACAACGTTTCTAGGTATTCTTCCTACTTTTTGAACATAAAAAAACTTTATTCCCCTTTATTTGGTGAGATCAAGCACTAGCATTAATGGAAGCTTGAATATTGCAACTAGATAGTTGTAGAGGGATAGGTTTCATTTGCAAAATGCATTGTTGTCCTTTTTCTCCCTCTACAAGCTATGATACCATGCTTAAGGCACACCATGAGGATGAGTCAGAGTCCTTTGATGACTCTCATTGCCAACATGATGAAGAACAGATCCTAGTGAAAAGAGGAAGTGGGAGTAGTAGTTTAAACCATCATTGCACTAATCATGTGCCTCCTCCTACTGAAAATGATATAGAGCAGTTGCAAGATGTGTTGAATGGTGAGTGTATCCCTTTGTATACACTTGATGAAGTTTTCACAGAATGTGACAATATGTAGAGCACCGGAGCTAGTTGTTTTCAGCTTCAGGGTAATGAAAATAGTGAATATGACAGCTTGTTGTCACATAACAGTCAACATTTTGAAAGTATGCCTCACTTTCAAATGCATAAGGATCATGTACATGTTTATAATGATGAATATGACAGCCTATTGAGAGGTACTAACATGTTTATCAGGTAGCCATTTGTGATTAGACTATGTTTTCATATGGTCTTGATCAGTATTCACAAGTATTGCCACATGACACAAAATCAGACAATCAAGAGTGTGGCAATGATAAAGTTTATTAGATCTGGTTGCCAATTGAAGATAAAACTAAACAGAGAGCAAGTTTTCAATTGCACAAAGGCAATCAAATACTTGTGTTTGTAGGGGTGTTGTCATTCATATTGTTGCTATTTGGCAGAGGCAAGCATGAGTTAGGGGATACCAGCTCATTCTGCAGAATTGTATTTGACAGGGGTAAATGTTGGCCCTCATTTTCATTTGGTGGCCTAGTGTCATCAGATGAAACAAAGAATCAACAATGTGACTCTTGAATTTCCTGTTCATGGGCAATTCTCAAAGTGGTGCTTCATCTAAAGCATTTTTTTCCATGAACATTAGGTCATGTTTTTTCTTTTCTGGTCAGTTTTGTTTTGTTGTGTCTGCTCACCTTGTCTAGTTAGCTCCTCACCATTTTGGGTTTCCTTTTGTTCTGGTCTGCTCACCCTGAGATCTGAATTCTTGCTATGCCCACTAGGGGCATACATCCCCAATTGGAGCCTATGTTAGTACCTATTTTGGTTGTCTCTCATTTTCCGGTTGTTTGCCTTTGATCTTCCTAACAAATCTTTAGCTGGGGAATTTTCTATCATTTTAGCACGTGGGGTAAATGGGCTCCCACCAGGGTTGAGCTCAGCATGCTAAGTGTTCATGTCTCAGATGGCTAGATCTTTCTTTTCTTCCTTGCCTTATTTTTTTCTTTGTCTGGCAGGGGTGGAACGAGAGTGAAATCAGAATTAGGATATTGCCTTTGGTTTCTTTTTCGTGTTCCATTCCGGCCCTGGCTCTGCCTCTTTGCTTGTCTTTTGTTTTGTTTACTTTGGCGGCCGTGGGATCAGAATGGGAATCTATTTTGGAACTTTTTTCAAGTTTTCTATTTCCGGTTTTGTCCCGCTCCTGGCCCTGCGGCTTCTCTGCCTCATGTCGATTCCAGCTCTGCTCCGCAGTCTTTTGCGGAGGTGAGAGCGGGATGGTTTTCGGTCTCGGTCTCTTTTGTTCCTTTTTTTTCCCCCACTTCAACTCTGACTTCGTTTCTTTCCTATCTCCGGCTTTGACTCCTTCTCTTTCTTGGTTCTGGCTCCACCTCAATCTGGTCCCCTCGAGCCCCATTTTTTGTTCGTTATCGGCCCCTTGTTATCGCTTGCACTGCCCCCCCGCTGTGCCTTCAGCATGATCTTTGGCTCTCGGCGTGACATCTTCCCGACTTTGTGATGTCTCCCCAAGGGCCCTTCTTATCGCCCTGTATTCTTTGTGTCAGGGAGATGTTTTCCCGACTCCTGCTTGTCTCATCAACTTTGGTGGCCCCTTTGGCACTCAGTGTAACTTGCCTTCGGCTGCGGTGACTTCGCCTTGATTTCTACCCAACCCGGCCATCTCTCCCCGATTTTATGATGCTTTCGGTGCAATATGCAGACTTCGGTCGCAGGTCTCCCCGACTTCCTTTTGTCTGGCTGATATGATTCGCCGACTTGGTGGGCTCTTGCCGACTATGTTCAGTGATCGATATAACGTGTTTTCTTCAACCAGATGTCTCCCCGACTTGATTATGTCTTTCCGATTCGATAAGATCCTCGGCCTAACTTCGTGACCTTTGCTCAATGTTGCCCTGATGTCTTCCCAACACCACTTTCTCTTGCCGATGGTGCTTCTTGTTGGGGTGTCGACATGATCTCCTGCTGATTGTGCCTTCTCTCGCCGATGTGGCATTGTTGTCGCTATGATGTTTGGTGAAGTGTGCCTGGTCTTGCTGAATGGTATGTTTACTTGACGAAACATTGGGTTCCTCAGTGTGTTGTCTTCCCGACTCCGCAGTGTCACGCCAACTGCTTTGCTGGAAGTTGTGGCTGATGTGGATTAAACCAGGGATGCATTTATTATGGTTGGTCACTTGGCCCGTGGCTCAAGAATGATGACAATGAAGATTTCACACAATCAGCATGATGACCCTGATTTGGTCCTGAGCCTTGATTGTTAGTGTTGGTTGGTGCGGCAGAGATTGAATTAATTGCAGAATTAGGGAAACGAACTGTTTGGCGAGGAGAGGTGGTTGAAATGATTGACTTCTATATTTATGGCCTCTGGATTCATGACGATCGCACCCATGGATTTCCTGGGATGGCATGATCGGTGTACCTTCCTGATTTGACTGCCATGGCCACCCTTCCTTATACCTGCTTCTTCTGACCTGATCGGATCTGTATCGGTCTTTCTCATGGATTCACTTGACGTGAACATTCAATGTAGTCCTGATGTTGGTGGTGGATTGGTGACTCAACCTACGTGCTATTTAGGGTTTGTTCAGTTAACTGCTGACGTGTTATGTCACCTTGGCCAGTTGCTTGTTGCTCTCCCTGTTCCTATAAAGGGAGAATTCATGGCCAGTGTGAAGGGTTCAGTTCCATTTTCTGAGTTTGTGGACCAACCTCAGATAGATTAGGGTTTGGTCTTAGGTCATTTTTGAGTCTGTAAATTGTAATGTTGAATTCCTCTTTAAATGCAATCAGTTAAGTAGGAATACATGAAGACGCTTATCTTTCATGCATATCATCAGATTGTCTCCACATTTGTAGGCTTTTAATCATTAGAATAAATGCATAAGGTGTTTTTGTTCATCTTCTCATACTTCATGGGACTGTGTTGTTTTTTGATAGGTCTGCTTCAAGGAAGCAGTTAAATCCTTTGAATAGATAGCAGTGATTATTTGTTTGCAGGTTGGATTTGGTAAGAAGAGTCTAGTTGATACAAGAGCTAGATTATCGATGTAGGGCACTGATAGCTGATATAAGGCATTAGCAAAACAAAATCCACTGATTGAGTCTTGTTTGCAGATGAATTCCATCTTTTTTGTGTGACTCCATGACCCTGGATTAGGCACTGATCTATCTTGCGCCCTGTCCCTCTGAGAAAACAATTCATATAAATCATTGAATATCTTTTTCCTGATGTCTTGTCTTGCCTCCTTGTTGCTTCAAGTGTTTTGTAACTGAGAATCTAGCCCCATTTGAAGTTCTCAACACTTGGCATCAAGAGTCATCTGCTATAAAAAGCAATGTCTAGTCTTATTTGAGGCATTGTGTGGGTATTGGTTCTGTAGAGCCTAAAGTGCAGAAGATATCAATCTTTGACTGAATCTTGTCAGTTGGTCCAGGTCCTCCCAGCTTCCCTTGATTAGAGATGGCTACTCCATAGGTAGAATAGGAGACCAACCTGGTTTACAAGAAAAATCACTAACACCCTCCACGACTCATTAACTTCAATCGAGGCAGCCAAGCATCAACACCCAAGAAACTCCCATGGCATGCTTTCCATTTCTTTTAAAAGATCATAAAAGTGTGGGGCGGATTCAGAATGACCATTTTTGCACCAACAAATAGATTAAAGGATTTTGGAAAATTCTAGCACATGGGTTTTAATAAGGACTTTTTGTTCATGGAGATTGACCCATACGACAAGAGTCCCCTTTCGGATCCATCTTTTTAGAATCAACCGTGTGATAGTGGTGTTTACTCCAATACCCACATTTATATCTTGGTTGGAAATACTCTTGGCTTTAGAATGTGACCTATTGAGTCATTCCCTTGGGTGAGTACTTTTTCCCCAAGGCAAGCCCTCTAAGATAAACAAAAGAAAGAAAAGACAAAATCCGTAACTTAATCAATCTTTGATGACACAAAGAAAGAGAATATACGCAATGATGCTCTACTCACACTCGCACAAGGTTTTGTTCTATTTTTAAACCCAAAATGAAGTATGGAGGAAATATTTTATGCAACTTAATGTCATCAAAAATACTTTTGATTCTCAAGATTTCCATGAAGCGCGAGAGAAGTGCATAAGCATTTTTAGATGAGATATTTTGCAAAAAAGATTACAAAAACATGAAAGCACTTGTTCATTTTAACTTCAAAGTAGTGTTGAGTTCATTTTAAGCACCAAAATTCAAATGTGAAGTTTGTTTGTTCAATTTTAACCCAAAAGTGAAGTCTAGTTAGTTTCTAAGGTTCAATTTTAACCCAACTTGAAGAGATTAAAAGCTAGTGAGTTGGCATAAAATAGAAAACGAGCACAGTGATTGGATGCTCTAAGCAATAACAAGCATTAGAAAATGCTCTTTCAAGTTTGAAGTTCAATGTCAACTTTTCTAGCTCAAATTTGCTTGTGATTTTCACATGAGAGCGACCACCATATTTTCATGATGCAAACCTACAAACAAAGTAAAAAAATATTAGCAATGATATTTATGTCAAGGAAACAATAAAGTGTACATCGCTTTCAAAAAATGAATATTTAAATGTGGTTTTTTGAAAGATAAAGCCATTAAATGAGATTTGTACTAGACTAAATTGTAAACCTGTATAATAGATTTTAACAAATGTTCACTATCAACGAAGATTTAATTCCATTCATTTCCTAAAAACATGTTCAAACATCACCTAATGAAAAATGTGATTAATTTCCTTCACCTCTTTGGAAAACATTAGTGACTTGATGGGAGGACACACAACCCCTCTAAAAGTTTTGATTATAAAAGAAAGATAAAAGAACATCAGTCCTGTCTAAGTCCATCCTTATTTTTAACGAGAATTTTTCCCAAAAGAAAAAAATAAAGAAAACAAAAGATTCAATGGCGTTCCCCCTTCTCTTAGAATGATAACTCTTTTTAATTTGCTGCATCTATCACTAACTCTGTTGCATTAAATGGAGGAAATTATCTTCCTTTATTGAGTTGGATTCGGTGTAAGGCTCAAGTAAATGGCTGAGAAAACTGGATTAAATGGAGAAGAGAAAAGAAACATAGCTACTGCTAGAAATTTTTGCCTACTGTGCCTATTCTTCTACCAGAATCATTTATTCATGGATTTCTAAATAGATTTCAAGAAAATGCGTTTGGCAGGTGTACAACTAAATTCTGCAACCTCTAACCAACATCCACCTACATTAATAGATATGAGTTAATGTGCCTCTATTGCAGCCAATGTTAGAAAGTAAAGCATGCAGTATTGTTTGATATTTCTGGATTTATTATTTATTTTTTCACCTTGCTATACCATTATCTCCAAGAAAACAAAGCTCTGACAAGAAAAAAAAGGAATAGCTTGTTGAGGAGATATACTGTCAGACAAGGCTGACAAGATACTTTGAACCCTATAGAAGATCAATAATTCAGCCAAAATTAGATTTTGTCCATAGAAATAAATTAAGACTTTTAAATTTTTTACCTGATCTTTATTGATGCGCACTCACCATCATTATTTTTTCTAAATCTCTAAAGTATTCTGTTACCGCATGTACAAGAATACATATGAAAAAGCATCCATTCGCAAGGACAAAATTGGGAAAGCTTCACTTAGTTGATGTCTTGGTTGTGTTGCTCAGTGTTGTGGACATGGGTTGTCACGGGGTTGGCCAGGTACTGAAGCTTTGAGCTGTAGGCAGCCATGGCGATATCCACGCCTTTGAAACCGTAATCCACGCTCAAATCGGGTCCCAACGACAGGTTCCCTGAGAGACTATTGTTGTAGTGCTCAATCATCACTTCCGTGAATTGAGCGAAGAATAGTTTCCCCAGCCCGCCCACTGTAATGCGTACGTAGTTCATATGAAATCCCACAGCACTACCTTGGAAGTTGGCCTCGTGGAGCACCTAGTCATTGGTGTGGTCGATGATAGTATTGTCATTGGCAGAATTTATCTCCATTTCGACAGTGACCGTGGTAGCTTTGATTGTTTGAACAAGGGGGCCCAACCATTGCAGGAATGACCTCAAAGCAGAGAGTTATTGCTTGGGCTTCTTGGGCTTATCGATGGAATAATACACCCGAGACAACTCCTGGAATGGACTGTTCTTCAGAAGCCAACTACCATATTTTAGAAAGAAACATACTAACTCAGCCTAAATATTTGACTTCCTATATTCTTGTTGTGTATTCAAGAAAATAGATATCGATTCACAAAGGCAACTGGAAATGGGGGTTTGCATAGATAAAACCACTATAAAGGATATGGCATATCTAAAGAGATTTTTCCGTCTGTGGGCAACTTGACTTCAATAACAGAATGAATGAGGACAAGCTTATTGTTACTTTTCCATGCATATGGAGACATCTACCACAACATCCACTTGAATGAAAGAAAAAGAAATGATAGAGGTCTATTAATCTTTCAAACGGGTGGAACGACAAAGATATTGTTACGGTTCAAATAAAGGAAAACTGGTGCAATAAAGGAAAACATAGTTTTAGCAAAAGACAAACTTTATATTCTTCTCTATTGTAGTAATCCATATCAACTAAACAAGAGTAGACTTTATTTTTCTGTTTAATGTATGAAATAAATAGAGGTTATGCCCTCCTTCTAGCGCCATTTTGTAGATGGTGAAATCTTCAAATTGCTAAAACCTCTAGCACACACACACACACTTAGTATGGTTAGTTGCTAAAACAAAACAGATAACAACATCTCTATGAAATAATACATCAATGCTTCCAAATGCAAACAAATGATAAAAAGTAAGCTAAATAATCATATGAAAAACATGAAGTATGTTTATCTCATAGTGGATTGCTGCTTCTATGGAAAGAAGACCTTTCCCAATCCTTGCTAAGCTCCATGATATGAAAATGCTATGAGAATGGAGTGGAAAAAATCAGTTCTCAATTGAAGAGAGTGACTTTGCATGAGATTGTGGAGGATTTGATGAAGAATGAAGCTTTTCATTTATATATTTTCAAGTTGGAAGAGAGCTCAAAATAGAGCAATGTGGGATAATGATTTGGCCAATGAGATGGAGCCACTTGTCAACTTGTGAGAGGATGAGGAATAAACACATTTTGGTCAATGTGCCAAAGAGGGGAAGATTCAAATTTGAATTTGAGAGTTAAATGCTAACTTTTACCTATACAAGAGACATGCAAGAGCTTATTAATTGCTTTGTTGGATGTACATGCCAAATTGGGGGGAGATTCAAACTTGAAGAATATTCTCTTTTTATGCCAAGTTGAAAGAAAATAATGAATTTAATAAATCAATAAATTGATTTATTGGTGCAAGTGGGAAAAGCTAGAGGATGTGATGGGTGGTTAGATTAGATTAATCAGGATTAGCTTAGTTAAGATGATGTTAGATGATTTGACCAATTTGACTTGATTTATTTGATTTATTTAAATCAAAAAGGGATAAAAGGTGATTTCAGACTTAATTAAATAAAGGTTTGATTTATTTAATCAAGGAGGGTGATGATAGGCTTAAATTAAATAAAGTTAATTTATTCAATTTAAGTGAATGTCCTTAAGAGATTGATTTTATTGAACTTGCTTTATTTAATTGAAGAGACAAATATGATGATAAAGAGATGATTAAGGATGCTATGAAATTAGTGAATATGGATTAGATGCATGGTGTCAATTTCATGTGTCTACAGTAATAGACAATGGTACAGATGAATCCATTGAAGAAGGAGAAGAAACCCTGTTTATGAAAATTATTATTCCAAATCATAGTCATAATGAAGAGATTGTAGATCAATCTGAACGTGAGGTAGATTTTGAGGGTGAGTTGAGAAGTGGTCTAGGAGAAACTAATAAACTCAAAAATGAGGCTATAATACAAAAGAATGAGGTTCAAAAAGACATTGAAAACCTAGTAAATAAGGTGACTAATTCTGAATTTTTTTTTTGCTAATATGAAACTTTAAATTCAAATTGTATAAATTACTAAAATGCAACTAGAAATCAAAGAAAATGAATGCTGCACTTAAGAGGAAAAAATTGTTGACTTGAGGAAAGAGCTTGAAATGTGTGATAGTAGTAATAAATTGGTAGATCTTATAGGTAAACAAAAATACCATAAAAATAAAAGTGGTATAGGGTTTATGGAAGGCCAATGCTCTCACTCTGTTGATTCTCAACATGCCAATGTTACAAATGATTTTTTGTTTAAACTATCAGCTGAAAAAAGGAACATTCCATTAAAAAGTAATCTGCATTTCTTTAGCTATTGCTTCTACTATAAACAATATGGGCATAAGAAAAGTGAATGCAGGGTTAGGGTATGTGTAGGATCATGATGGGCCAAAAAGTGGTGATATGATGGGTATGTGTAGGGTATGTGGCTGATGACTTTTTTTTTACCCAAAATTGATGAAACAAAAAGGGTTTTTAAAGGAGATTCTTAGCTTTCCACCAATATAAATTATGCTTTATTTTGAATTTAATAAATAATTATTATTCATTTTCTATTTAAATTAAGACTAAAGTCATGATTGATAGGCTGATTGAAAAACATCTATAGCTTTCAAACGGTATCACATTTTTTGAATCCGAAACATGCATCACATTCTATTCTTCACATAATATAGGATTAAAAAAAGGAAAATTGAATTTCATAAATTTTTTACCAAGTTAAGGTGGTCAGACACACCTACTTCTTATATTTTTTAAAAGTTGTAATAAAAAAATCATAATTAATTATTTACTTGGAAAAAATTAAAAAAAAAATATGCATCACATCGAACATGATTCCTCTACTTATATCTAAAATATTATAAAAATATTATCATTTTATTGTGGTTAGGCTGGTCGATAGAAACCTACTTCTTTTTCCTAAAATTTAAGTACTACTTGCATTGAAATTTCAAATTTTCACCAAATAGATTTAAAAAAACATAGTAGTTTAGAAACTACTTTCAATTTGCTACAGATTCTATTGTTACATATTTTTGAAATAATATAGATAATTTATTCAAATTTTTACGTCAAGTTGCCTAACTTTCATTTTTCTGAATTTTTTGCCACTTAAGGGCTTGTATTTTCCATGATGATCTTGCACATACCCGTTATGTATAAAAGGAGCTCAAGATCTCACAATGATAAAATCTTTCAAATTCATCAAAAGAAAACTAACAATCTTTCCAATTTTTTTTTCGATAAAACAAAGTTAATTCGGAAGCCAAAGAGGGTTGACGAAAAGACATGAAGTATGCTTCATAAAAAAGTCCTATATTCCAAGAAGAAAGAGTCATGGGTTGTTGATTGTGGATGCTCTCACCACATGACAGGGGATAAAATAAACTTTATCAAATTTGAATATTGTGATGGTGATTTAGTGTGGTTTCGAAATGATGATTGTATTCAGATCATAGGAAAAGGTACTATGTCTTTGGATGATAGCATATCTTTACATGAAGTGTACTATGCAATGGGTCTTAAGCATAATCTCTTAAGTGTAACTCAGATTTGTGATCAGGGTTTTAATATTCTTTTTAATGCTCTTGGATGTGAGATTAGAAAGAAAATAGATGAAGTTGTTGTAGTAGGTTTGAGGACCAAACGAAACATCTATAATCTGCAGGAAACCAAATGCATAATTATGGTTGATCAATTGAGGGAGATATTGGACGATATTTTTTGTATTTCTCTTCACTAAATCCTCTTATGTGTGTTTTCAGGGGAGCTTCAAGTGTCATTTTATATCCCTATTTTTTTGTTGGTTACATTGTGTTTATGGTGATATCTTTGTAGTTCAGTGGTTTTTCAAGTATATGCTTTGATCATATTGTCTTGATGGTGGAAACTGCTACCTTGATGATGGCATTGGTTTTATTTAATAGTTTGTGGTAATTGGTTTCAGATTGGTGATATAATCTCATGTTGTCCTTCTTTACTTTACAGTTGGTAATGCATTTTGGTAATACAATTGGTAATTTTTTCTTATGATTTTTACACTTTATGGGTACAGTTTATAATGTTTCCACAATTGTCTTGTGGTGTTTAATCATTGATGTCATTTCTATTTGATAATGCTTCAATATAAGGAACAGTATTCAAAACAATATTGCTTCAAGTTTATGTTTTCTTGAAGTCATGTTTCATCTTGGTCATGTTAAGTCATTCAAGGTTGATGAGATACTTGCATTGGTTGTGGTTGATGTGTAATTTGGTCGTTCATGTAATTTTTTTTTATCAAAGTTATCAATGGAGTGTGCACATTCCCATCTTATGGATAGTGTGGTTTATACCTCTTTGTGTTTGTTGACCCAGTGCTTTCTCGATTTCATATAGTACTATCCATGATGTTGATTCAAGGTTAAAGTGATTAATGATGGCAGTCAATAAGTATCAATCTGACAGTGTGTGATGAGTATTTAGTCCTTTTCCTCTTATCTCAGTTATGGATGCTTGGTTCACACATCTTGTGAAGTGATATAGTCTTCTCAATATTTAGTTATTTTCTTCTTGTGTTAATAGTACACAATGGTCACAAAGAATAGAGATGATTTATTAGTTATCTAAAGTAGAGTGCATAATCTTTGACAATGTCAGTGTCTTGCTTCACAGTGCATAAATTTTCTTTATGGACAGTGCCAATGATTTTATTATGGTACTAAGAAAAAAAGTGGTTTGAGTCTTTGACAATTGTTCTATCTTACATATTGATGAGGTAAAAATAACCTCATCATAATAATACCACAAAGACCTGGTTCATATATGCAAATCTCCATCCTTTGCCAATTAATTAAATTTTAGAAGAAATAATTGCTTAATTTTAGTAAGAACTTGTATAAACTTTATTTCTTTTGATTTCTTAAAGTAATTTGCCAATACAGATTTAATGGGTTGTTTTCAATGTTTTGTAGATAATAATTGGTCAATCAAGTTACAGATTGAAGTATCTAGCTAGCACGTGCTCCAAAATAGTTAGAGATATATGTTGGAAGTATGCTCTGAAACTTTAGGATGATGGACCGAAAATACTGTTGTTCTTAAAAGATGTTATTTTTGTTATCTTTTGAATAAAAGACTTTATGGCTCGACTTGAGCCTCTTAAATTCTATGTAATAGGATTAAAGATAGACGAGTTATACGTAGATTTGTTTTAGATATTTTTCAGTGGTTATCTATACCAGCTAAAATATAGCATGTAGTTATAGTTTTTATATAAAAGATACAGTCGCTGGAAGTAAGACATATAGTGAAAAGCAAGGTTATGCTGATAGAATGTTTTCCAAAGTTTATAAATAAAGAGATTGTTATCTGAAATTTTGAGTTATGAGTTATGGATGATAACTATGGTTAGTAGAGGTGTTCCTGAAATAGCTATGGATGTGAGCTAAGAATGAATGTGTTGTCTCATGAGCTGGCCACTCGACGGGAGTAGATAAGTGTTTTCTTTTGTCATACTGATATTTTGTAGAGAGTTAGTTGAATTCACTGTTATGAAATCTTAGTTTTGAAGTATTTGTTATTTTTTCAACTTTCATAGTTTTTGTTATTTACTGTTGGAATTTTGACTGTTAAGAAAGTGTTTTATGGATTGTTATAAGCTTTTCTGTTCTTATAATCAGTTTCTTAGTTTAAGTTGATTCTATATTTGTTTAACTTAGTTATTATGCTCTCTAAATTAGTATAATCATGTTTACAGTTCAAGCATTTTATGTTTTCTTAGGAATAGATTAATTTTCAGTTTGATAGTTAAATAGTTTGAAGTTAGAATTAATTTAAAGTTGTTCTTAAAAAGTTAAGGAACTTGAGGGAGATACTCCAGAACTCTTCTATTGTAGATTGCCTTGAACACTACTCGGTCGACAATTTGAATATTTTATTCTAAAGTAATGGGACCTAACGACAGCCTATCACTTTTTGGCACTGTTGTCGGGGAAATTTTTGCTTATTTTTGCTTAAAGTGTTAATAGAAGACACCTTGAATACCTCTTTTAGGACAAAAATATTATATGTGGCTTCCTTTTCTGCATGGTCAAGAAAAGAGGCCCTCATGGATGATTTATACCAAAGACCCCCCCAAAATACGTTCCAGTTATACAAAAGGAGGCCCAAGGCTCAGAAGATTATTCTGCTAATGAATTACTTGAGCCTAACCCACCAGAGGCTTTCCATTATCTTCTAGAAGACCATCTTCTAGTACAATTTTTTGTCGAGGAGCATATTCCTCTAAACATCATGGGAGATCGGAGAGCAGAAGCCAGTCGTAATGGTGGAAATCATAATAATAATGATCCTCCACCACCTAGGACGTTCACTTATCCTATTTCTCTTGATTCCAATGATGATACAACCATGAAAAACATTTCTCCAGCTTTCCTTCCAACATTTCATTGTTTATCCTCGGAAGACCCAGACCAATTTCTTTTTGAATTTAAGGTCCTTTGTCAAACCTATGACTATAAAAATGACAACCAAAAACTGAAGTTGTTTCCTTCTACTTTGAAGGATTCAGCCATGCGCTGGTTTATGGGACTACCATCTGGAGGTATTACAACTTGGGAATAAATGGATATTGTGTTTTTGAATAAATATCAAAGTTATTGTAGGGTGAGTGATTGTAAGGAAGAACTGTTCAAACTTCGGCAGAATGAGGATGAGAGTCTAGAAGACTATTTGGATAGGTTTCTTTTCTTATCTAAACGATGTGGGGAAAAAAATTAGTGTTGAGATTCTCAAGACTATATTTCTTAAAGGACTCAATGATGATGCGAGAAGAAGTCTTGATTTAATGGGAAAAGGTGATGTGTCTCAATTAAACCTCGAAGACATATGTGATTTGTGTCATAATTTTTCACATACTCATGGAAGAATACGAAAAAAAATATTTTCAAAGGGAATAAAGAGATAGGTAAACTTCAAGAAGAAATAGAAAATTTGAAGACAAAAATACTAGTACAATTGAATACTACATTGGATGGTCTACAAGCAAAGACCCGTAACCCTGAGACTTTGTCAATCTATTGTCCTAGGTGTCGAAATAAACATCTCTTTACGGGAGTGCCCATTAGATAAGGTTAATGTTTATCAAATTTTTGAGCAAATCCACCCTACCAATTAATGTGAGCTTCTTACTGATCTTAAAAATACTAAGAAAAAAAATGCTCAAGTTGAAGAAGAAATAAATGTGCTAAATCAGTGCTAGAGAGGTAATTTTTCTTATGGCCATAATTCCAATTCTGCATGGAGACCCCAGAATAACTGGGCTACTAATCAATGGCCTCCCTCTTGGAATCAACCCTACCCTCCACAACCTACATGGGGAACTCCTTATTAAGGATCTCTTGAATGGGCAACTCAATCATGGGGAACTTAGCAATGGCCAAACCAGTCGCAACAACAATGGTACCCACAACATATTGCTCCCCAATGGAATCAAGGACAAAATCAATTTTATACTGGTCCTAGGAGGAATGAACAACATAACTTGTTGCCACCACCTTAGAATCTTCCTCAAACTAAATAGGTGAGTCAACCTCAACTTCCGGCGCAACCACTTCCCAATCCAAAGAATAGTAGATAAAATACTCTGGTATACACTGCGAAGCAAGATCATGTCACATGAATTAATGCAATTCATTATGGAAGTGTTCAGTTACGTTTCGGTAGGACACTTCAATCACCCACTATTGAGGAAATAGTGGACGAACCTCTTTCTCAAAATTTTGAGAAAGATAATTCACCACCTACGGATATAACTAAGTCTTCAGCAGCAGGAGCTACTGGTTTAACTCAGGAGGAGGAAGGCCAGTCTTTGACTGAGTCTAGCAAAGATATTCCTTCAAAGGAGAAAACTCGAGCACCATTTTCGAAGCGCCTAAAATCAACAATTCTAAAAGATACTCCAGAAATGTCATTAGCTTCTGAAACTACATTAATTCAGGAGATTAAACAATTACATATAGAGGTTCCTTTGCTACAAGAAATAAAGGCAATTCCTGAGTTAAATTAGTTGATCAAACAACTATGTATTAGAACCCTAGGAAGGAAACCATAGAAAATAAACACTGTGCATATTGATGGTTATTTAGCTGAATTTTTGTCTGGGAATACGGTTGCTCCAAAATATGATGATCCTGGGAGTCCACTGATTACTATTACAATTAATGAGGTAGCAATACCTAATGTATTGGTGGATTTAGGATAGGCTATTAATCTAATGATGGTGGATGTAATGGAGAAGTTAATTCTTACATATTTAAGTCCTACAACTATAGTCTTGTAGATGGAAAATTAGTCTATAGCCATTCTGAAAGGTGTTATTAAAAATGTTCTTGTTAAAGTTGATGGATGGGAATATCCAGTTGACTTTCAAATAATTCAATCACTTACACCTAAAGATAGTTATCCAATAATTTTGGGAAGACCATGGTTGGCTACTGTCGCTGCTAAATTTGATTGTCGAGAAGGAGGTATGACCATTTCACATGGTCCAAATAGTAAAGGTTTATTTTTATATCCTCCTACTAAACCAACTGAGTATAATAAAGTTTGGGTTGATGAACCAGAAGAATTTAGTGGGTAGGACAGTTTGGCCTCTTTGGCCATGGTAGTGATTAAACAACATGGAGAAGACTTAGAGGATGAGTTAGTAAATAAGTTGGCACATTTGGCTATAATTTCTAGTGAAGAAGTAATAGAGGATGTACCATAAATTTTGGGACAACTGATTGATATAAGTGGAATCGAACAAAATTATGTTACCATGGGGATGCCTTGTCCCTTGGCTAATATGATTCCTAGAATGAGTTATTTCTTTGATGATATTACAAAATTTCACTAAATTATACCTCATAGTTTCCCTCTCAACACTTTGTTATGACCAATACATACTGTCACTTCGGCTTATCCATGAACAAAAACAATTATGTTGTTACCAGGAAAAACTATGAATATCGATAGTTGGTTGACAAAAATACAAGAGGACAAATTATTTAATGTGTTGGTAGAAAGGTCTAAAGATTTTGCTTGGGATTATATAGACATGCGGGGTATTCACCCAAGTTTTTATACTCATCACATTTATACTGATCCTAATATAAGACCTGTTTGTCAACCACAAAGGCGACTCAACCCTACATTAAAGGATCTTGTTAAAGTAGAGATTGAGAAACTCCTCCATGTAGGATTTATTTATCCTATCTTAGATAGTAAGTGGGTGTCACCTATGGTAGTTGTACCAAAGAAAAATGGCAAGTGGAGAATTTGCGTGGATTATAGAGAACTTAATAAAGCCACCTTTAGAGATTATTTTCCCTTACCATTTGTTGACTAGGTTTTGGACAATTTAGCTAGAAGGAAATATTTTTCTTTCCTGGATGGATTAGGTGGTTACAACCAAATTTAGGTAGCACTAGAGGACCAAGAAAAGAACACATTTACTTGTCCTTGGGGTACGTCTGCATACCGAGTTCTTCCTTTTGGACTTTGTAATGCTTTGGCTACTTTTCAAAGGGTCATTTTGGCTATATTTGCAGCACTTGTTAATGATTATGTAGAGGTTTACATAGATGATTTCATAGTATATGGGTCAACCTATGATGAAGCCCTTCATAACCTGGATAGGGTTTTGCAGGTTTATGAGGAAAATTGACTGTCCCTTAGCCATGAAAAGTGCTTAATAATGGTAGAACAAGGAATAGTATTAGGCCATCAGATTTCCTCAGAAGGAATAAAATTTGATCCTAAAAAAATTGAAGTCATACAATAATTAATTGTACCTCAAACATAAATAGATGTTCAAAGTTTTCTTTGACATGCCGGTTATTATAGAAGGTTCATAGAAAGCTTCAGTAAGATAGCAGCCCCTATGTTTTCTTTACTCCAAAAAGATGTGGAGTTTAGTTGGACGTCTAAGTGTCAACAATCGTTTGAAACGATAAAAGAAAGGCTTGTATCTGCTCCTGTACTACGTGGACCAAATTGGAGTCTTCCCTTTCACATTTATGTTGATGCTTCGGATGATACAATTGGTGTAGTATTAGGGCAAGAAGATGAGGATGGGGGTAAATATGCCATATATTTTATTAGTAAAAGCTTAACATCTACTGAGAGAAATTACATGACTACAGAAAAATATTCTTAGCAGCGGTCCATTCCATTAAAAAGATTCCTCATTATATTACATGATATAAAGTTACAGTTTACACAGATCACTCAGCTGTAAAATATTTAATGATTAAACCTGTAGTTAATGGTCGAATAATGAATGGTTATTACTTCTTCAGGAGTTCAATGTGACAATACTTGACAAACCGGGAAAATTTAAATGAGGTGGCAGATTTTCTATCTCGAATTAAACAAGAAGAGGGTGATCGAGCACCTGTACAAGATGAGTTCCCTGATGAAATTTTTTTTGCTATCTCTATAAAGGTTCCTTGGTTTGCTGATATTGCCAACTATTTGGCTAGTTCTGAAGTACCTCATGAATTTACATTTAAACAAAGAAAGCAACTTATTCAAGAATGTGCACAATTTAAATGGATTAATGGGATGTTATTTCATTGTGGACCTGATATGGTTTTGAGAAGATGTGTCAGGGCTGATGAAACTTATAGTATTCTGAGGGCTTGTCACGATGATCCTTCACGGGGTCATTATTCTGCAAAAATAACTTCCCATAAAATACTAGGTATTGGATATTATTGGCCTTCAATGCATAAAGATGTTAAAAATTATGTTCATCATTGTGATGAATGTCAAAGAGTAGGAAGACCAACTGCTTCGACAGAGATGTCGTTGCAACCCCAGGTAACTTTGGAACCATTTGAGAAATGGGGGTTATATTTTATTGGCCCCATAGATCCTTCCTCACAAGGGAAAGAATACACATTAGTATGTACTGATTATCCGACAAAATGGGCTAAAGTTAAAGCTTTACGAGTTTCTAGAGAAGAGCAAGTTGTTGATTTTCTCTATAACAAAATTTTTCTTTGATTTGGAGCCCCTCAAACTATTGTTACATATCAGGGACCCCAATTTATGTCTAAAGTCCTAGCATTTACATACCATTTTCAGGTGAGCCATAAGAAGTCATCCCCTTGTCACCCTCAAGCAAATGGTCAAGTAGAGGTGACTAATAGGGAGTTAGAAAACATACTGACAAAAATTGTCTCATCAGGAAGAAAAGATTAGGCCAAGAAGTTGCTTGAAGCTGTTTGGGCATATAATACAACATGGAAATCCACAAATGGATTCAGTCCCTACAAGCTTCTTTTTGTAAAGAACCCTCTTCTTCCCATTGAATTTGAACTTCAGACCCTACGAACAACTATGGAATTGGGTCTAGATTTGAAATGAGCTCAAATAGAGCGAGTTTTACAGTTAAATGAGTTGGATGAGCTTCGTCTAGATGTTGTTCATCAAATGGAATTAGTTCAACATCAATGAAAAGTTTGGCATGATAAATATATTAAGGAAAGAGATTTTCATAATGGTGATTGGGCCCTGCTATTCGATTCAAGATATAAAGATCATAAAGGAAAACTTAGAACTCATTGGCTGGGGCCATATGAAATTTCTGAGGTTTTCTCAAATGGCACAATTCAGTTAAAACCTATCGATGGTGATTCATGAACTCTCTTAGTAAATGGTCATCGCCTACATATTTATCACAAACTAGTTAATAAAGAAGAATTTGCAAAGCTGGTAGAAATGCAAGGAGAAATCCAATGTATTGACTCTACTAAGGCAGAGTCTATTTTGATTTAAATGATTATATGTTATTTGAAAAAAAAAAAAGAAAAAAGAAAAAAAAAAATTGTACTTAGTTCATTTTTTTAGCATTTTTCATAAAATTTTAGATTTATCACATATTTTCATTTAGCAGGACTTTTCATAAAGGAATAACAACTTTCGGAGCACCATTCCATGATGCTCCAGAACTTGATCATTCAGTCGGTCAGTGCTCCGAAACTTGATGATCTGAATGCTCGATGCTCCAAAACTTTCATTTGTTGCTGCTCCAGCTGCATCCTTCAACGATGTTCAAGAACTTTCATTTGTTGTTGCTCTAGCTGCATCCTTCAACGATGCTCCAGAACTTTCATTGGTCGCTGTTGTGGCTACATTCTTCAACAATGCTCCAAAACTTTCATTTGGTCGCATCTCCGGCTGCATCCTTCAACGATGCTCTAGAACTTTTATTGGTTACTGCTCTAGCTGCATCCTTCAACGATGCTCTAGAAATTTCATTGGTCGCTGCTCCGGTTGCATCCTTCAACGATGCTCTAGAACTTTCATTAGTCGCTGCTTTGACTGCATCCTTCAACGATGCTCTGGAACTTTCATTTGGTCATTGCTCTAGCTACATCCTTCAATGATGCTCTAAAAATTTTATTTGTTGCTGCTCCAGTTGCATCCTTCAGTGATGCTCCAGAACTTTCATTGGTTGCTACTCCAGGTGCATCCTTCAACGATGCTCCATAACTTTCATTGGTCGTTGCTCCAGCTGCATCCTTCAATGATGCACCAGAACTTTCATTGGTCGCTGCTCCAGCTGCATCCTTTAATGATGCTCTAAAACTTTCATTGGTCGCTGCTCCAGCTACATCCTTCAATGATGCTCTAGAACTTTCATTTGGTCGCTGCTTCAGCTGCATCCTTCAACGATGCTCTATAACTTTCATTGGTCATTGCTCCAGCTGCATCCTTCAACGATGCTCTGAAACTTTTATTTGTTGTTGCCCTGGCTGCATCCTTCAACGATGCTCTGAAACTTTCATTTGTTGTTGCTCTGGCTGCATCCTTCAATGATGTTTCGAAACTTTCATTTGTTACTACTTTAGCTGCATCCTTCAACGATGCTCCAGAACTTTCATTGGTTGCTACTTCAGCTACATCCTTCAATGATGCTCCAGAACTTTCATTGGTCGCTGCTCCAGCTGCATCCTTCAATGATGCTCCAGAATTTTCATTGGTCGTTGCTCCAGCTGCATCCTTCAACGATGCTCCAGAACTTTCATTGGTCACTGCTCTAGCTACATCCTTCAATGATGCTCCAAAACTTTCATTTGGTCACTGCTCCGGCTGCATCCTTTAATGATGCTCTAGAACTTTCATTGGTTGCTGCTCCGGCTGCATCATTCAATAATGCTCTGAAACTTTCATTAGTCGCTACTCCGGCTGCATCCTTCAACGATGCTCTGGAACTTTCATTTGGTCATTGCTCTGGCTACATCCTTGAATGATGCTCTGAAATTTTTATTTGTTGTTGCTCCGGATGCATCCTTCAACGATGCTCTAGAACTTTCATTTGTTGCTACTCTGGTTGCATCCTTCAATGATGCTCCAGAAGTTTCATTGGTTGCTTCTCTGACTACATCCTTGAACGATGCTCCAGAACTTTCATTGGTCGTTGCTGCATCTGCATCCTTCAACAATGCTCCAGAACTTTCATTGGCCATTGCTCTGACTACATCCTTCAATGATACTCCAGAACTTTCATTAGTTGCTGCTCCAGCTGCATCCTTCAACGATGCTCCAAAACTTTCATTTGGTCGCTGCTCCAGCTGCATCCTTCAACGATGCTCCAGAACTTTCACTTGTTGTTGCTCTGGTTGCATCTTTCAACGATGCTCCAGAACTTTCATTGGTCGCTGCTCCAACTGCATTCTTCAACGATGCTCCAAAACTTTCATCTGGTCGTCGCTCTAGCTGCATCCATCGATGATGCTCCAAAACTTTTTGCTGCTCTAGATACATCCTTCAATGATGCTCCAAAACTTTCATTTGATCACCGTTTCGGTTGCATCTTTTAGCAATGCTCCAGAACTTATCCACTTTTCTAGTTCCTAATGCATGTCTTATGCATACTCCAAAACTTTGACCACTTTCTTAGTCTGAATGCATGCTTTACGCATGCTCTGGAACTTATTTAGTTTCATTCCGCCAACTCCTTTCTAAAAAAAGAAATTTTAAATCTTTTTCGATACTTTGGTTATCGTACATTGGTACATGTTCCTTCTTCTATCATTGTAAATAAAATCCACCATAATAGCATGTCTTTATTAATAACTTCGTCATCTATGAGTCTATTCATTCATGTCATAATAATTATATCATCACTTTAGCCAATACCCTTTCATCATCCTATCAAATTGTGAGGTACAAGATCTTCAAGCGATCATGGAACGGAAGTAAGTACAATTTTTTGCTTTAAATAAGTAGTTATTTTCGAATAAAATATAATTGATTGGAAATATTTTCTTTTCCAAATTTAGTAAATTGAGCCACTTGGTGATTAATTTCTAAGTACACTACTCTTTTTGTGGCCCTTCATGCAAACTCAAATTATTACATAGTAAGCTCCGAGCAAGAGTAGAGTAAATGATTACAATCTGATCATATCTTCAAAAATACAGGTGGACAAGTCCTTGGCATTGTTGAATTTTTCAGCAGGGTTATAAGCAAGAAAGACAAGAAATGGGTGGCACAAAGAAGAAATATGAGCCAGCTTTTGTAGAAAACCTGTTGGGGTTAACTAATATCTCTCGGCAATTTGAGGAAGTAGGTTGGCTAGATTTTATTAGGAAATTTGAAGGGTATAATGAAAAGCTGGTAAATGCATTTGCAGAAAGCTACTCTAACGGTTAGGTGATTCTGCATGGGAAGCATTTCAAGGTGAGTTCAAAAATTATCTCTTTTATTTCAGGGTTGGAATATTTTGATATTAAAATATCTAAAACTACACAAATTCCATATCAGAAATTATCAGAATTATTCATTAGACAGGGAGATCCTCAACCCATGATAGTTGTCAGTACTAGGGGACAAAATAAAAGGTTTCAGAGAATCTCCATCTTAGAACCCTGGGGTACTGTTGTTGCATGGATCATTAGATATTTTACTTGTGAAGGACAACTTTCCACTATGGTAGGACCAACATTTCACATATTAGCACATTTGTAGCATGGGAAGGAAAACCCTGCTCTAAGGGTTAATTTGCCTCATTTCTTGAATGATTCTATTAATTCTTCAATAGAGAGATACAAAACTGGTTCAGGACCATTAAAACACCATGGGTTAATTCAATTGATTTGTAAATATTTTTTTTGTAAGAAACCCCAAAGCAAATGGGAAATTTTTTTGGGGAAGTTTGATAAGCCTACATTAGGAAGGAAGATAGAATTAGGAGAATCCTCAAAACAAGTGGATTCACCTTCCAGAGCAACTTCCCTCGAAAACCCTAGAGCTCCTAAACCCCAAATTCCCACCTTAGTTGGTGAGGAAGTGCCATAATTTAGAAAAGAAGAGTTTGAAACTATGGCCCAGATAGAGGATGTAGAGATAATGAATCCAAATGTGGTTACTCACCCTGTTAAGAAGAGGAAAAGAAGAACTATTCTTCAAAATGATCCAGATATTTTAAATTATCAGGATACTCCTTCCTTGAGGAGGAGTAAAATATTATCCTCTGGATCTGCAGAAACCCCGGCACAGAGTAAATAGAAGAGGTCAAAAGCTAAAAAGCAAAAGAGGAATTTGGAAATTGAGGAGTCAATTCACCAATCCTCAGAAAAAGAAATATCTTTTGAAGAAGTTCATTTTCATTTGGTATCTGAAGAGGAAGTTGTAGAACAAGAAAAACAGGAAATAGAAAAGAAACAATCTCCACTTTTTAGGGAAATTGATGATAGTATGTTAGGGGAATTGTCTCCAGTTATTAATAAAGTTTTCAAAATTGTTGAAACTGAAAATATTAACATGAAGTTTGAAAAAATGAAATTAGAAATTTAGAAGAGTTAAGAAATCAGCTGCATGAAAATAAAGAAAGAATGGAATTACAACAAGAAGAAATCATGGTGTATAAGACTGTAATAGATGAAAGGGATCAAGAAATTCAGGATTTAAAGTTGGAAATGCAGGGAAAAGATACATCTATTAGTGAGCCGCAATTACAAATTTAGAATTGTGATAAGGAAAATAGGATACATAGGGATGAATTAAATAAAGAAATTCATAATTTAAAAGGAAATTTTATGCTCATGTTTTCAGATTTTGAAGAGGAAAAGAATAGACAAAAAGAAGAATTAAATACTTCTCTTAGTAAGATTGTGGAATTAGAGCAGGACTTACAGGAAAGTACTGGTAAACCAAAGATGGAATCTAGAGAAGTTCAAACCAAGCCAATGGTAACTGAATGGTTCCAAATTCATATTCCTCCATTATTAATCAAATGGATGGAATGGTGCTATTTGCTTAGGAATCCACAAATTGAGAATAAGAGATTGAAAATGGAAATGGTATTATTAAGAGAAGAATTTCATAAAGCTTATAAGGGGAAACATGATACTTGTCAAATAGCTGAATTTCTTTTATCTTGTAGAAGGCCATCTAGATTATATTCCATGTTTTTGAATGAGCAATGTTTTAGATGGAAATTGCTTAGGATCTACAATGATCAACCCTATGAACTGAATGATAAAGAATTTGTTAAAATATTTGCAGACTCAAATCCTGAAGAGCAAGATATGCTCTGTGAATTCTTTACCCATGATCTTTTGTTAGAGTAGCATACTAATTTCTTTGTTAATCTTTTTGTGGGAGAAGTACAATTAAGATCTCTATTGTCTACTATGCGGAATCAAATCCATTGGCAAGAATGAAATAAAGAATATGTTCAAGCAGAGAAAAGTATAGGACTTCAGATAAGATCTCCAAATAGTAGACCAACAGCTTTTAAGAAGACGTTTGTAGCTCTTTTGTTGGATGAGAAAATGAAAGAGAGGTATGATAACAGCCTTCGGGTTTGCTATAATCATTTTATAGAACAGGGGAAAAAATTGGTTGGCAAGGCTTGGCATGCATGTGAAGAGAGATACACTCCATTGCCTATATATTTAAAGAAAAGAGAAGTGATCTCTCCTCTTGGTCTTAGATGGTCCTTCAAAAGAGCAGATTCCTTGGCCAAAATTCTAGGAGATCTCAAAACAAAATGGATAGGAATGAGGTACAAACCTCCTTTACTACTATATCCAGCCCCTACTTTTCATATTAATACAGATCAAGATGACAGAATCTTCAATGAATGGAAAAGGGGAGTTGCTTTTCATGCAGGTTTCATAATTCCCCTATTAACTTTGATGAAACAACAAAAGACTTATATGATATCAGTGGAAAGTATGAAGAAGGGAGTAGAGGGCATAATTATAATTAGGGGACAGGAGGACCTGCCAAGAACTAGGAAGGGGAGGAAATGATGAGGTAAAAATAAGCTCATCATAATAATACCACAAAGAAATAGTTCATATATGCAAATCTCTATCCTCTGCCAATTAATCAAAATTTAGTAAGAACTTGTATAAACTTTATTTATTTTGATTTCTTAAAGTAATTTTCCAATACAGATTTAATGGGTTGTTTTAAGTGTTTTGTAGATAATAATCAGTCAATCAAGTTACAGATTGAAGTATCCAGCTGGCACGTGCTCCATAACAGTTAGAGATATATGTTGGAAGTATGCTTAAGAACTTTAGGATGATGAACCAAAAATAATGTTGTTTTTAAAAGATGTTATTTCTGTTATCTTTTGAATAAAAGAATTTATGGCTCGACTTGAGCCTCATAAATTCCGTGTAATAGGATTAAAGATAGATGAGTTATACGTAGATTTGTTTTAGATATTTTTTAGTGGTTATCTATACTAGCTGAAATATAGCATGTAGTTATAGTTTCTCTATAAAATATATACAGTCACTGGAAGTAAGATATACAGTGAAAAACAAGGTTATACTGATAGAATGTTTTCCAAAGTTTATAAATAAAGAGATTCTTATCTGAAATTCTGAGTTATGAGTTATGGATGATAACTATGGTTAATAGAGGTGTTCCTGAAATAGCCGTGGATGTGAGTTGAGAATGAATGTGTTGTCCCATGAACTGGCCACTCGACGAGAGTAGATAAGTGTTTTCTTTTGTCATACTAATATTTTGTAGAGAGTTATTTGAATTCACTGTTATGAAATATTAGTTTTGAAGTATCTGTTATTTTTTCAATTTTCGTAGTTTATGTTATTTACTGTTGGAATTTTGACTGTTAAGAAAGTGTTTTATGGATTGTTATAAGCTTTTATTTTCTTATAATCAATTTCTTAGTTTAAGTTGATTCTATGTTTGTTTAACTTAGTTATTATGCTCTCTAAATTTTTATACTCATGTTTACAGTTCAAGCATTTTCTATTTTCTTAGGAATAGATTACTTTTCAGTTTAATAGTTAAATAGTTTGAAGTTAGAATTAATTTAAAGTTGTTCTTAAAAAGTTAAGGAACCTAAGGGAGATACTCCAGAACTCTTCTGTTGCAGATTTCCTTGAACACTACCCGGTTGAGAATTTGAATATTTTATTCTAAAGTAATGGGACCTAACAACAACCTATCACATATCTTGATATACATGACAACATCTCTTAGTACAACTTCATTTATATCTTGGATAGTGAGTTCTTTGAATGCCTTGGGCAATGTAAGGTTGATAACCCTTACGTTTTGTTCTTGGTGAAATAGTGAGTTTTAACACTATGATAGTGATAGATATCTTGGCCATAATTAGATGTAATGGTTATACATAGTGACTATTTTATTTTAATGACCTTGTTTGGAAATGGATAATGATATAGGGCTTGGATAGTGTCATAGTTTGTAGAGACATTGAGCTTACAGGTGACATCGAATAGGTTTTGGACAATTCCTTCATTTCATTGGGTTGAATAAATAGATGCTACAGTTGTTTGATGTAGGTATTGATGCCTATTCAAAGGAAGGGTAAAATTTAATCTGTTTTAATGTTTTTCGGTCTCATAGGATTACTTCAAAAGATGCTCCAATAATGGTGTTCATTGATTGTTTGGTAACTTCTCACATGACTTGAGCTTGCGACAAAGGTTTCCTTCTTTCTTTTGATACTTCTAACTATTCTTTCTTTCTTTCTTAGAACTGTGGTCTATTGAAAGAGACAGTGAATTCTCAATACTCATAAGTTCTTTTGATATTTTTGCAAAGGCATGATCTTTGGTACAGGTGATACAAATGCATAGTGTTGGTATGTCTCATAAGTATCTTGTTGCAGGTATATAGACAATCTATGTTTGGTCTTGTAAATATGGGGCTTGAAATTGATATGATGCTTACATTGCTTCAACTTCCTCTATATTTCTCAAGATATTATCAACCTTTCTATTAATGGTAGCTATTATTCATCAAAAGTGATAATTTATTTTTTTCAAAGGTGAAGATGAAAGTTTTCAATTATTGTTTGTATATAAAGTTAGTATCTTTTCATGCCACAATAGTATTGGTATGCCAATATAGTACATGTGTTGTATCTTTTCAACTATATTACTAGTGATCATCAGATTGGCAGTGGTATGCATTTGCATTGTTATGATGTTCACTTCTCATTCTTCACATCTAGAAGCACAGTGATGATGAAAGTATCATAGTGGATACACTATGGAATGTGAAGTGTATTGTGACTTAATGTGATATGACAAGATTCACAGAGTGAATCTTGAGCTTGAGATATATGTTTTTTGTGATATTCAGCAAAGGTTTTTGTATTTAGTTGGTTTTGGTTGACATTTGACCTTTCTAATCTTTGGTAACATTCTTGAGGATAGGTTGATCACATTTTTCACTTACAGTTTATGACAGCTTGGTATCTCATTTGAGGTCTTCGTTGATAGGGTGATACATGTATATTGGCAACCATTTTTTTATTTCCAGTCAGGGGGAGCCCATGATGACAGTGCTTTAATTAGAATGTCAATATGTGATTCTCAGTTCTAGTGAAGGTTTGATGAAAATTTCCCTCTTGAGGATGTTGTAGATGTTGATTTGAAGCCAAGGTTTGCATGATGAGTGAAATTAGGCCATAATATTGGATGTTTGATCTTATCTTAGTAATGTATAATGGATCTTTTGGTTATTGGAAAGCCACCATGGTATGTTAGAAATAGTGACATTTATATTTTTCATGCTATGGCAATTCTATGATTTCTTATGCAATTCTCTATTTTCAGGTTTCTTTATTCATATATGGCCGTGTTTGTTTCCACCGTGATAACAGTTTGAAATTATCGATAGTTATTTGTTGGTTTACTATCCCTTTGACCTTTCACATTGTTGTTAATAGGGGGAGAAGAGCATGTGATACATGGTTCATGATATTCATATTTTGGTGCGTAGGTTCATGGTGTTATTCTTTCTTTGGAATGGTGCTTCTAGAGGTGTTATTCTTTTAGGATCTTTAGCAGGTTTGACATCAATTCCAAAGGGGAATTTTGTTGACCCCTTTGACATTGGTTTTGGAATTGATGTCAAGTGTTTACCTTGGCATACACAGATGTGGCATATATTGAGATTCTCTCATTACTTTGGCACTTTAATGAAGGATATTAGATAGCTTGGTTTGGTTGACTTTGCATGAGAATTGATAATTCATTGAAGCATAAATACTTTATGTGCTTATAGTTCTTTGGACACATTGATACAATTGTGCATCGTTGATTTGATACCTAGTGACTAACATGTACACTTTTTTATTTATGTTGAGGTAACATTTATTCAAGGGCTTTGAGACAACATTATTACATGATACTTGTCTTAATATTTGATACATTTGAAGACACAATGCATACTTGTTAAAAGGAAAATTTATCATGGTTTCATTGACTATTGCTAAGGAATTTTAAAAGGTTTCATTACAATGGACAAAGAAATGATTATAGTCAACTTGGTCAATTGGCATATTATAGCTTTGACTGACATATAGTTTTTGTGAATTGGTGATTATGAGACATAAAGGTTGAAGTACTTGATTACTCTCATGCAAAAAAAATGTGACCGACATAATGATTAGTGGTTGTGAGTGTTTCATTGGAAAATTTATGGGTATGTGCAGGATCATCATGGAAAAAACGGACCCTTAAGTGGAGAAAAATTAAGAAAAACCAGATTTAGAAAACTTGACATAAAATTTTGAATAAGTTATCTATATTATTTCAAAAATATATGTAAGAATAGAATCTATAGCAAATGGAATGTAGCTTCTAAACTACTAGGTTTATTTAAAAAAAAGAAAAATCTATTTGCTGAAAATTTGAAATTTCAATGCAATAGTACTTAAATTTCAAGGAAAAAATAAGAAGTAGGTGTCTGTCTAACCACCCTAACCACAATAAAATGATAATAGTTTTTTATAAGATTTTAGAGTTAAGTAGAGGACTCATGTCCCGATGTGATGTGTATTTTTTTGTAATTTTTTTCCAAGTAAATAATTAAATATTATTATTTTATTAAAAAATTTAGAAAATATAAAAACTCATATGTCTGACCACCTTAACTTGGTCAAAACTTCATGAAATTCATTTTTGTTTTAATCCTATAGTATGCAAAGTGTAGAATGTGACACATGTTTCGAGTTAAAAAAAAGTGATACTGTTTGAAATCTATAGATGTTTTTCAATCAACCTATCAATTAGGACTTTAGTAATAATTCAAATAGAAAATGAATAATAATTATTTATTAAATTCAAAGTAAAGCATAATTTATATTGGTGGAAAGTTGAGAATCTCCTTTAAAATCCCTTTTAGTTTCATCAATTTTGGGTAAAAAAATTATCGTCATCCAGATACCGTACACATACCCATGTGATATCGCCACTTTTCAACCCATCATGATCCTACACATACCCTTATATTGTCATAGTTGTGCCCTAAATGTCATTATTTTTTGCAAATACAAGGCATCATTTGTTCACAACCGACTTAGGGATTGGAAGAAGTTTGGAGAACAACAAACTAACCAAGATTTCTGATAGCAGTGGCCATGGAGAGTTTGAAGATACGGTGGTTTATGTAGTTGAAATCTATTATTTGTTTTCAATTACATTTGGTTCTAAATTGAGGTATGGTATTATTGAATTTCAGTGGGTTCTTCATTTCTATATATTTCAGATGTTTGAGCACAACTCATGGGTAGAGAGTGCACTAAAAAAATTGAGAAAGAAATAATCATTTTTCAATTGTTTTATTATCATTGTGCATTGAATGTCGAGGTTTCTCTTGAAACACTAAATGAGCATTTGAAAATGTTGTTACATTGTGAGTTGGAGATTTAGATTGCTAGAATTTTTGTCTCAGATTTTATGATTGTTGTGTTTTGTAAAGAGAGGTTTCTTTCGAAACCCTATATTGAAGTTGATTGATAAAATGTATTCATGAAATCTTGAATGAGTTGTAAATAGAAGTTTGTGCTTAAAATATTGTTGCAAAAAGGTAGTGAATAAGGTTAATATATTGTGTGTATTCTAGACTTCAATTCAAATGGAGTTTAGAGGACATAGAATGCATTAAGGCTGCAAGTTGATATGAGCATTAGAGAAACAGAGTAACCCTTTGTCATTTGTGTTTTATCTTGATTGCTGATAAATGTCAGTGAGACATCTTTATGCCAGTGATGCATATTTCTATAGCCAGTGAGGCTTTTCTAGTGAGGCTTTGCAATCATTGTTTTTGATTAAGCCAGTGAGGCATTTTATCAAGTGGTTTTTCATCCCTATGAAGGTTTTCCACTCATGAAAATATTATGTTATGATTCTTCTGTGGTCCAAGTGATTATCATGTTTCATGCTTTTTGGTCTTGCTGCTTCTTTTTTCTACTTTACAACATTTGAGCTCTCATGATTAAGAATCTACTATTGGCTATTACATTTTATTACACTCTTGAAATTAAAACAATAGGAGTTAGTAGACTAACAAAAGAACTTGAGAGTGCTCTTCATTCTCTATCCTTGAACTTAAACAATTATCCAATATGAGGTAGACTAGGGAAACCTTCCACTCTTGTCTCTCCATGACCTCAAGCCTTAGTGTGGTTGGTTCCCCTCCTCTATAATAATAAAATTTGCATCACTAAAATTGAATCCCTTTACATTGTTCATACATGTGAAAATTGTAAGCATACTAACATGATCCTATAAAAATTCAATCAACTCAAGTTTTTTAAATATATGACAAACATTACATTGTTTAAGCATTAGAGAACTTTGAGCCAAAACTTGTTCTAAACTACCAAGGAATATATTGAACAATACGAAAATGGGTGCTTTATAACCTACGTCATAGAACACCACTTTTCTCCTATTATCTTTCAATAAGGTCCTAGGAGTCCTAACTGTATTGAATATCAACCTCACAAGGTGAGTCAATTCGCAACAAGGAGGACCTAGGAGGGGTTCTTTTAGGCTTTAAGGGGTTCACCACCAAGCAAAAGCTTGGAAAAGATAACTTAACTTTCAACTCACAAAACCTAGTAATGTAAGCCAAATAATGAGTGCAAATGATGAAATTAAGCTACACCAAGTTAGGGTATGCGTCCTTGGGAAGTTTGGAGATGTAACAAGGGTTCTAGAAATGAAAAGAAGCTGTTGAAAAGTGTTGTGGAGGACTAAGACGCTCAAGATGGCATATTAGTCCAGATGCTATTTTTTTGGGAAAATACGAAGTCTTCGGATGTTAGAACCAGATTTGAAGGAATCTCTAAAAAATATGCTTGGGAGGACTAAGATGCCCAAGGTGGTGTATTAGTCCCATTCTAAATTTCTGCAAACTGTAAATGTGATCCTAAGCTCCAAGGTTTGCACTTGCTTCCTTTCCAATCTTAGGTTCTAAAACTTCCATATTCAACTTGTAGGTGAGTTTCCATGAAGACAACAAATTTTTAATGCAAATTTGAAACTTTTACAACTTTTCACTTCAAATGATCTTCAATACTTCAACCTAGATCTACAATCACCAATATGCAAGATGGGAAAAACTTGTTGATTGTTAGTGAATGGGGGTTTGCCTTGCTAAAACCCCTTGTAGGTAATTAAACTAAATGATGAAATGAATGATGAAACATGAAATGCATAAATAATATCACCTTGTATGATGTCTTGTGAAGCATATCTACAATATACCATGTAGTGTCCATGAAGAATGTAGATCTTGGATCCTTGGATATGGTATGAACAATGGTTGCAAATAGATCTTCAACGCTACATCCACAATCTTGGATCAACAACATGAATGGATGCACTAAACCCTTGACATGATGCTTGAATCTTGAAGATGGCTTGAAATGCTTGATGAATTACTCTTGAATGCATAAACTTGCCTTAGGAATGAATACTGGAATCCTTGTTATCTTGTTATGAGAAAATGAGAGGGAACCTTGTATTTATACTTATTCATGCTTAATATCCTGAAATTACACAACAATCCAACATATGAAATCATTAATTAAAGGAGGCTAAATCTTTCCAAAATTTGAAATTATATCTCGAAACATATGCCAAGGAGGACTAATATTCCCTAGGTGGCTTCTTAGTCCCAACGCTCAAATATTGGGGCACAGACTCCAAAATGGGACCTATTCAATTACATTCAGTATTAGGGTCCCAAGACCCATGGAGGATAAAGATGCCCTATGTGACGTTTTAGTCCCAGTCCACAAATCAGGGATAGGAAGACAAAATCATTAAATGATGACTTATCCATTGATGATTGTCAAGATTTTCCATAAAAATACATAGTTTTATTATGCTTATGGATGAAAAATAGGACCAATTAAGCCATAAAGAAGAATAAATAAAGCAAGGTAGGCCCAAAATAGTGTGAAAATGCAAGGGTATGCATTTTACTACACTAAATTTAGCTCCTACTTTAGTGAGAGGATGAAATCATTTGAAATTCACGGTAAAGTAGCCAACCACACAATGAAGAGGGGTTCCATTGTATGAATGCTAGTAAGATAGGATGATAATAATCAAGAGGGATGTTCAAGCCCCAAGGATCAAGATCCTATGGAAAACCAACATAAGCACAAAGGAACACATTGTGCCATAGAAAAATGGTCCCTTGTCATTTTCATCGTGTTGGAACTATGTTGTTTTGATTTTATCTTGTATCATTGCTTTAACATGTTCATTTAGGTACTAAAACTTAAAGAACGGTATCTTGTGAAGGTGTTGTGAAGTGTTGTAAGACATTTCTACATTCTTCTAGACTTCATTTAATGCATTTTGCCTAAAAATCACCTTTTCACTCATCAACAATCCCTATTTTGAAGTGTTGTAAAGTCTTGTAACAAGCTTTCACACTTTTCTAGGAACATCTTCACTATTTACACTCTTCTCATGCTTTATTTTGTCTCTTTATGCCCTCATATGACTTAATTAACTATATTTTTGCATATTATCCTGACAAACAACATTAAACACAATATTTTTCCCGACACTTGTTTTTAGGTCCTAGGTGGGACCCATTTGCCATTGGTGGCGAATGAGTCCCCCTTGTCCCCAAATTCAAAATATTTCAAATTTCCTTTTGGGATTTTATTCAAAATCACTTGATGTCGGCTTGTGATGAGGTATGAATGGATACTAAGGCACAATAATTGTATAAATAAGTGTGTTTCATCTCGTTTTACATCTCCCCATTCATCAAGTTCACTTATCCACCTATTCACTTAAGCGTTCAAGCATTCTACATCATCTTTTCAAGCACTTTGAACCTACCATTGACATTACTTCAAACTTACATTATCAAGAGTTAGGTGAGTTGATAACACTTCCATGTTATTTGTTTATCTTTCTCTTTCATTACATTGTCTTTTCAAGGGTTTAAATACCAAAAGTGGTGTTTGACCAAGGCAAACTCCTATTCACTAACCCCTAATCATTTTCCCCCTTTTTCTTGTTTGTTTGCATATTTGACATGTTTTTAGGTGTTGAAGAGTGATTTTCAAGTCAACTAGGTGCTTCAAGTCAACTTGAGTCAAAATCAAGCTTGGAGAGAGTTATTTATCCATTTTTTACAGATTTGACTTCAACAACCCAACAAGAAGATATTCTAAAATCTGGTGTTGTAGAGTTTCTCCTAGATTTTTAGAAATTTGCGGGAGGACCGATTCACCAGCTATGGTGAATTAGTCCCACCTTAGGACTGGAAACTTGAGTTTTGTCATATTTTAGATCCCAATAGACAGAAATTAGCTCTCAATAGGTTTTCACCAGTAGGTGGACTGATTCGTCACCCTAGGCGAATGAGTCCCACTGCGAAACAATAGTAAATTTCACTAGCATCCAGAAAATTATAGAAAGCTCACATTTCATCTAGGTGCACTCATTTTCATCCGTGTACCTTCTATTCTACATTATTTCTTCATTTACATAGTTGTTTGCATATCATAATGTGTTTTCTAACATAGTTGTAATTGCACTTTTGCATTCATTTTCAGCCACCTAGGTTAATCTATTGCATTTAGTTAACTTCATTTACATCACATCACATCACACACATCCTAATTTTAATGATACATAAGTATTTTTGGCCCTATCTCTCTCCTTTTAGGTGAAAAACTCTAGAAGTGCAAGAGCAGTCCATAGGGTCCCAAAAATCTATGTTTCATTTTGGTGAACCCGACTTTTGAACACTTTGAATTTCTGATTGCATTCACATATTGCATCTTAATTTCCATTTGAATTATTATTAAATTAAGACATTGATTTGTTATTGCATTCTAGGATTTTTCATTTTGCATTAGTGAAACTTTCATTTAGCTTTCATTTTTGCATTACATTTAATTGAACAAAGTCAAAATCTGCATTCTACATCTGAAAATTCCATACGGTAGAGCATTTAAATCATCTTAAAATTTCTAAAAAACATTAAAAAACTTCATACTGGGACTCATTTGCCACCTAGGGTGCATTAGTCCCTCTACACTTGTTAAACAACATTTTCAACATTTTTCTGCCATTTGTCTGCAATTCTATTTTTTGTAGTTAGATTTCTTTTACAATTAGTATAATTTTTGTTATTTGCATTTCAAGCTCTTATACTAGCTTGCATTGGCCTTCAACCCTCATTTGTGGTACTTTCATGAGTTTTTGGTGCCTTGTTGATAATACTTTAGTGAGATGAAGTTCTAGACTCATGGCATCCCACGATAGCACTTTCGTTGTGGACCTTGGGATCTCACGAGCTCCTACTCCTAGTATGGAAAATGGTGGATTAGGCCCTAACAATACCACTTCTATACCTTCACATTTCCATCCAATGAATGTTGACAACCAAACCAATTCCCTCTTGCAAGAAAAGTTCATTAATAGTCATGAGGACTTTGTACATTTACAACAAGACTTGTCACTTGAAAACATTTCCACAACTACCATACTTGCCATTGAGAATCTTCATCATTTGATTGAAAGTGATGATGGATTGCAAGTGATGAAGAAAATTGCTGATATTTACAATAATCATGCCTCTTCAAACATCCAATCTACAACCATTCCTATAAGCCAAGGAGCACCTCAAGTTCCTCCCCCTTCAACCATTTCTTCCATTCCAACTTATACCAATCCGCAAGTCCATACAACTATGCATCAGGCTACTTCTTTCATGATTTCCACTAGCATTCCTACTTACTTTGTGGTATCACAAGTACCTTCTACCACTTTCACACCTCTTAGCATTACTTTCACTTCCCCCAACACCACTTACATTCCATCACCATTTTCCCTTCCACCTCCACCCACATACCCCGATCCTCTTCTTACACAAATTCTCACTATTGTTTCATCCATGCAACATAAACTTTCTAATACCAGTCAAGGTCAACCTACTCCAACCACATATCATGTCTGTAGTAGTCCATTATCCTTACAAATATTACATACCCCAATTCCACAAGGAATAGAACTACCTCGATTTGAGAAATATGGAGGAAATGGAGATCCTATCAACCATATTAATGCTTATATAGATTTTTGTAGTGACTGTCCTTGACGATAAAATTTTAGTAAAAAAATTTCCATGAACCTTGAAAGACACTACCTTAGAATGGTTTTCCAACTTACCCAATCATTCCATCTGTTCATTTAATGAATTGTTGGATGCTTTCATTAGTAACTTTCAAGTTCACATGACACCTAAAAAGAAAATGGCTGACCTTATGAGATGTAGAAAAAACACAGATGAAAAAGTGATGGATTTCATCTCACGTTACCAATCCTTATATGCTCAAATTGATGTCAAAATTCCCGATACACATCTGCAGAAGATGTTTATCAAAAATTTACATACCAACCTTTAGGATAAACTCACCATGATGAAATTCCCTTCATTCATTCATTTATGTACAACCTTATGTGACTACAAAAATTTGGTTTCAAGTCATGATTCAAAATCCACTTCCAACCAAGTTGACAAACCATAAAACACCAATCAAAACCAAAACAACACACAAAACTTATGCAAACCTAATAGAGGCTTTTTACAATTTAATCCACCTCCTCAACCTCAACCACAATCAACCCAATCCATTCTGAATCAAGTTGTCACTGTTAGGGAAGCCATGCCTTATCATTATGGAGATTAGAATAGACAATTCACTCCTTTACCTGATACCCTCCATCACACAGTGAACCAATTAATCTAAAAACACATGCTCAATTTTCCACCCATTTGACCACTTGATCCATATCATCCATTACCACCTACATTCAAACCTAATGCTTATTGTCACTTTCATCGTCAAAATGGCCACGACACTGAACATTGTGAGCATCTTAAACATTTAGTTGAAGACCTCATTGATTTGGGCGAATTGACCATTGCAGGTGTTAATGATCAAGGCAATAAGTCTATTGCACCTCCTAACCAGAATTTGCAAATTTTCACCAATCCTATGCCAAAACATACTACCTCATTTTTCAAGGCTAGTGAACCTTCCAAACCTGATGAAATGACTATTGATACCAATAACGAACAACATGATACAACTCCTATTGTTACCCAAGCTATTCCTATGGATAATCTTGTGGCTATGATAGATGTTATCCCTCGTAAGGGCCAAACCAAACAATCACTTGATATTACTTTTTCTACTAAATAAATACTCCAAAAGCTTTCTGATGGTCCTCTCTACATAGCTAGCTGAATCTATGATAAGCACACTAATGGGATATTAATAGATCCAGTTTGTGGTAGAAACATGATCATAGAAGAGTTTTTGGTATTACACGAACTATATCAAGATGATTACAATAAACCCAATGCATGGATTAAAACACATAATGGTTTTGCATGCCATATGATTGGATTAATCGTGCTACCCTTACAAATAGGACTTAAAAATTTGGAAGTAACATTTTCAATTATTCCACAATCTGACCAATTTTATTTGCGGTTAGGCCTCCCTTGGCTTTGCTCAATGAAAGCGATCTCATCAATTGTTCACAAGTGCTTGAAGTTTCCACATGACAATGAGATAGTCACCATACATCATAGTGGATTTAATCCTTTATCTTCCAAAGGTAACTTCTCATTAGAAGCCTTCTGGCCTGAATCCCTAGAACCTACCACCCCTTGCAAGGACTTCTTTTTCATAGCCTATGAAAAATTTAAATCCTAAAAGATAGCTAAATTGTCCCTTTGAAAATCATCCACGCCCACCTCCACACCTCCTATCATAGATGAAACCATGCTTCAACCTGATTTTGACATTGAGAAAACCATACAACCTCCTGAACAATCACCCTTGAGATTTCCCTGCCATCGTTTAAATGACCAAGGGAACATGTAACAAACCTTGCTTAGTGTTAGAAACCCATGATCAGATTTGCAAACCAGAATAACCTTCCATAGAAGAGAAAATAAAAAAAGAACAGAGGTTGCAAAAAGATGTGCAACATTAATTATTCGAGAATTCAATAAATTACAAGATATGATTTTCTTTATAAAAGCAAATATTCAAACCTAATCTTATCTTGAGCAACAAGATAGCTCAATAAGATAAAGATGAAAGCCTAAAACTTAGGAATTAAATAATTACCTAAGTAAACTTATGCAAAGTGTAATTAATAATTAATTACACCAACACCCCCCCATAAGTGCAACTTAGGGAGAAGCAAAATAAAGCATGCACCTAAAACTAAGATGAATGCAAGAAAGCATGAATGGGTCCCGACAACAAGGCCTGATCAGGTACCCAAGTACAAATGCAATAATGGAGTAGAGAAGGAAAACCTAGTGGGACAAAACCCCCCTACAATGAGATGACTACTGCAAGAAGCACTAGAAGAACACTATGGAGTAACACTGGAACCACAATCTGACAAGCAAGGAAAGATACCTCTGTCTACAACTAAAACCAAAACTGGAATCATGATAATGTGATAGCAGACCCGATGCCATGAAACACTTGAAAACTCACAAACTGGAACAACCCTGGAATCTGTGAAGCAACAGTAGATGCGATGATGACAGAATCTGGAAACCATGTATCTTGATGCCGATTCCAAACTAAGACTAAAACTCTTCCATGGGAAGGAGTACCAAAAATAGACTTTGGAACAATAACCACAAAAACATGGCCCTCAAACTAAGAAGAATCTGAACCAATGAGGATCAAGAAATATAATCTCCCAACTGAAGTGTGAACCAATGAATCTAACATGTGTCAAGTTATAGCAAAAAATGTGGCCAAAAGAAACTAAGAAACCAGATAGACTTATGTGAGTTGCCATCAAAACAAGATGGATACAGAGATCAAAGTGCAAAACTACACTCTAATCAAATTTATTATGCAAGAAACCCCCCTGAATGGAACTTTATCTCAGTTCGTTTATTACAATAACCCAATGATTGTAAAATGAGAGAATCCTAAATGTGCATAAATAGAAAATATGATGAAGTGGTACTGAAATGAAGTAAAAAATTTCAATTTTCACCTTTCCAACTGCCAAAACATCCAAGTAATCTCCAAAACACCCATCGGGACAAATCTAGACTAACAAAAAACTTGGGACAAATATAGGAAAAAGTGAATAGACAGCAAGATAGAGCTCCTTAATACCTTTCCAATGCCATAAAGAAGATGAAAAATGGAGATCATGGCAAAGAGTTATGAGCTCGGAAGCCCAAAATACACATCTGACTTCAAACAGAAATAAATGTAGGTAAATAGTAAAATACTGAAAAGTAAAGAACACCACTAGAAAGTGCTCAGAACCAGCTTTCCGGTGATATCACCGATTTTGATATCGTATGCCCAAGTTATGACCAAAAGAAAAAAATGCTCCTTAAGGAAAAATCAGGGCTAGGAGGGGCAAAGAGGGTCGTATGGCCACTGACATCATGCTGACATCACCCGTTCACAAGGTTAGAATTGACGACCGTCTGGCTGTTGATGCAAAAAATCGGTCCCCCTGTAAAATGAAAAAAAATTTGGCCCCTGGTCCTGTGGGCGACCAGGGGTTGGCGAGCGGTGGGCTGGTGCAGGGGCGGAGCCCTTGGTTCTCCATGTGGCCAGGGGATGAGTGCAGGGACCCGCGGGGGCTGTACAAACAGGCGGTGGCAGATTGGTGGAGGAGCTGGTGGTGGGCGGCGGATGGGTGGCCGCCTGGTGGCCGCAAGGCAGCAGATCTACTTTATAACTGGAGGCGCCGACGTAGAAACTGAGAAAGCTCAGTTTGTTAATTTTTTTTCGAGTTTTGTGCATCGAAAGGCGTGCTGGGGAGGCTGTACGGCCCCCCAGACAATTTTTTTTTCCTTCAAGACCAACTATTCAGAAATCAATGAAACGAAGGGTGTTTTTAGGGTTTTTGGCCGGTGTGAATGCAATGGTGACCTCCGTTTTTTCTCAAACTACTCCAAAAATTTGGCTACCCCCAGATCTTGCAAAAAATCTCTAAACTTCTGACCCTCACAGATCTGGCAAACGGTGATGAAAATCAATGAAATAAAAGTCATTTCTAACTTTTTCCAGCTCTCTGAATCCAACGAAAAACCCTGATCTGATCCAAGATGCTCCAGAAATATGCTCAAGGATTGAAACCCTCGAGGGACTCCAAACGAGCTCTGCAACAAAATTGTCCAAAAAAGCTGAGAAGGGGCTGCAAATCGTGGCTCTGATACCATGTTAGAAACCCATGATCAGATTTGCAAACTGAAAAGACCTTACACAGAAGAGAAAATCAGAAAAAGCACAGAGGTTGCAAAAAGATGTGCAACATTAGTTATTTGAGAATTCAATAAATTACAAGATATGATTTGCTTTATAAAAGCAAATATGAAAACCTAATCTTATCTTGAGCAACAAGATAGCTCAATAAGATAAAGATGAAAGCCTAAAACTTAGGAATTAAATAATTACCTAAGTAAACTTATGCAAAGTGTAATTAATAATTAATTACACCAACACTTAGCCTCCTCGCCTTAAACAAGTTTATAAAGCTAAAGAGAAAGTGGTTGATCCCTCCTCTTTGGTTTCTTTTGTTCTTCCCTCTTTGGAAGTAGAAGAACCTATGATGACCCAATCTGATCTTACACCTCAACAACTCCAAAACAAAATTAAATGGAACTGCGGTGCTAGGGAATGAAGGCATCATCGTCATCTCCTTGCTTGTCCATCTCACATAGAAGAAAAAAATGAAAATCAACCTTTAACTTTGATAGAAGTAATAGATGACCACCTTCCTTCTCCTACCCCACCACAAGACAGTCTAGTACAACAATTATAGCAAATTGAACCAATCCAACAACCTCAACTTTTAATACATCCATCTTTAGAAATCACCCTTCATCCTCCTATTGTTATTAATCTTGATAATGATGATGATGGTGATGACGATGTGGAAATTGCTTAAATCAATGAAGAAGCACATAATGATTTAAGAATTTAATTCTCATCCACAATGAGCTTAAATGATACATCCTCTCCACCAAGTGAAGAACCTGGTACAACTCCTAGTTTGACACTTGCAATTATTCCTTTGGATACTCTACTACCCTCGCATTACACTGAACATGATTGCGAGGTGGATGACCTGTTAGATGGTTGACTTACATTCACCTAACCAGCCTTTTTAATTTTCTCTTTTTATTTTATTTTCATGTGCATATCGTGTTCCCCCGTATTGAATGTGTTTGATGTTCTCTCTCTTTATACACTTCTTCTATTCATACCTCTATTTTTCTATTCATCGTGCATTTTCTTTTCCTTTTTGTTTTGTGTTTTCCCTTTGGGGATGACGCAAAGCATAGAGATGCCCTATGTCTCTTCCATGTTGACCCAAAAGGTCCTTGTATTTTTCCTTTTGGTTTTGTGTTTTCCTTTTGGGGATGACGCAAAGTGTAGAGATGGCCTATGTCTCTTCCATGTTGACCCAAAAGGTCCTTATCTTTTTCCTTTTTGTTTTGTGTTTTCCTTTTGGGGATGAAACATAGTACATAGAGACACCCTATGTCTCTTCCATGTTGACCCACAAGGTCCTGGTTCTTTTTTCTTTTTGTTTTGTGTTCTCCTTTTGGGGATGATGCAAGGCATTGAGACCAAAATGTCTCCTTCATGTTGACCCAAAAGAATTTTCATATTCTTTTTTCTTGTGTTTTCCTTTTGGGAATGATGCAATGCATCAAGATCAGAATGTCTCTTCTATGTTGACTCAAAATGGGCTTTATTTTTCCTTTTTTTTTTTCTCTCTTTGTGTCATTCTTCTTGTTCTATTTATTCGGGGAATGATGGCAATTCCAAGCTCTTTCACAAACAAACATTGCAGCAACGAACATACTAACCCCAAATCTATAGATCCCTTATGTGTTTGGTGCACTCTTTTCTATGGGGCAACTCTCTTTCTTTTGTTTTTCCTTTTCGTTGACATGACGTAGACTAACTTAGAAACATATGACTTGGCATAGGGCTTTCCAAGTTGGCTCTCATGTCTTATTTTCTTTTTAAATTTTCTTTCCTTCTCTACTTTAAAGTAATTGCTCATAGAATGATGTGTAGCAATTCCTTTAAAGTGGGGGGCATACATTACCATTAATTCATTTGTATTCTTGGTTCCTAGTGTAGCCTTGCCATTTGTGTGATGCGTTCGTCACTTTTGGGATGACATTGGGTGTGATGTCCTTCATAAGTGTGATCTTTCTTAGCATATTACATTCCTCTTAGTGGCTTGGTGTGACACACTACATCCCCTAAGTTGTGAATATACTATTATTTGATTGGTCCTCTCTTGGAGACATTAGACACAATGTTCCCTAACTGACTGACCTTGCACAAACTGAACAAGACTCCTTTGAACACCTTTTTACATTTTACATTTTTACACTTTACATTATTGCAGTTTTACATTTTGCATTCCTTTTTGCCACCTTGCATAACGCAACTTGCATGACTATGGTACCTTTCTTTTTGTTCATGACATTGCTTTTCTTGTGGCACCTTGTTAAAGTTATCAATGTGTATAACTTTGACATGGTTGAGCAGGAAGCCCACCTAGCGGAATGACTTTTCCCCATAGCCACCTTTGTGTTTTGTGAGTACATACCAACTAGCGTATGTATCTTACCTTTCCTTTTGGGCTTTCTCACCCTATGAAAAACTAGTTCCATTGCCCCAAAATGAGTATATAGTTGGGCCTTCTCACCCCATGGACAGCCTAAAGTTTCATGTCCCTAGAGTGAGTACACATTCTTTTTTTCAAATAATCAGCCTAGATCACTTTTCACAACTAGTTGGATTGATAATCGAAGCTTCATCCAAATCATTTCAACAATTGTGTGTTCCTTTGTTCTTATGCTTAGTTTTCCATGGGATCTTCATCCTAGGGCCTTGATCATCCCTCTTGATCATTATCATTCCATCTTGCTAATGTGAGTGCATTTGAACCATCCCCTCGATGTTCATGACTACTTTAGTGTGAGTTTAAAGCAAGTTCATCCTCTCACTAAAGTGGGGGCTAAATGTGTCATAGAAAAATGGTCCCTTGTCATTTTCATGGCCTTTTAGGTCTTGTTTCATGTTGTTGGAACTATGTTGCTTTGATTTTATGTTGTATCATGGATTGAACATGCAGATTTAGGTACTAAAAATTAAAGAATGATGTCTTGTGAAGGTGTTGGGAAGTGTTGTAAGACATTTCTACATTCTTCTAGACTTTATTTAATGCATTTCACCTAAAAAATGCCTTTTCACTCATCAACAATCCTTATTTTGAAGTGTTGTAAAGTGTTGTAACAAGATTTCACACTTTTCTAGGCACATCTTCACTATTTACACCCTTTTCATGCTTTATTTTGTCTCTCTATGCCCTCATATGACTTAATTAAGTGTATTTTTGCATTTTATCTTGACAAACAACATTAAACACAACATTTTTCTTGAAACTTGTTTTTAGGTTCTAGGTGGGACCCATTCGCCATGGGTGGTGAATGAGTCCCCCTTGGTCCCAAATTTAAAATATTTCAAATTTCCTTTCTTGATTTTATTCAAAATCACTTGATGTCAGCCCGTGATGATGTATGAATGGATACTAAGGCACAAGAATTGTATATATAAGTGTTTTTTATCTCATTTTACATCTCCCCGTTCATCAAGTTCACTTATACACATATTCACTTAAGCATTCAAGCATTTTACATCATCTTTTCAAGCACTTTCAAGCTAACATTGACATTACTTCAGACTTACATCATCAAGAGTTAGGTGAGTTGATAACACTTGGATGTTATTAGTTTATCTTTCTCTTTCATTACATTGTCTTTTCAAGGGTTTAATTACCAAAAGTGGGCTTTGACCAAGGCAAACCTCTATTCACTAACCCCTAATCATTTTTCCTGTTTTGCTTGTTTGTTTGTAGATTTGACAAGTTATTAGGTGTTGAAGAGTGATTTTCATGTCAACTAGGTGCTTCAAGTCACCTTGAGTCAAAATCAAGCTTGGAGAGAGTTATTTGTCTGTTTTCTGCAGATTTGACTTCGACAACCCGACAAGCAAACATTCTCAAATCTGGTGTCATAGAGTTGTCTCCTAAATTTTTAGAAATTTGGTGGAGGAATAATTCACCACCTATGGCGAATCAGTCCCACCTTAGGACTAGAAACTTGATTTTTGTCAGATTTCAGATACCAATAGACATAAATCAGCTCCCGACAGTTTTTCACCATTAGGTGGACTGATTCGCCACCCTGGGCGAATGAGTCCCACTATGAAAAAATAGTAAATTTCACCAGCATCCAAAACATTCCCAAAAGCTCACATTTCACCTAGGTGCACTCAGTTTCCTCCTTGTACCTTTTGTTCTACATTATTTCTTCATTTACATAGTTATTTGCATATCACAATGTGTTTTCAAACATAGTTGTAATTGCACTTTTGCATTCATTTTCAGCCACCTAGATTAATCTATTGCATTTAGTTAACTTCATTTACATCACATCACATCAAAAACATCCTAATTTCAATGATACATAAGTATTTTTGTCCCTATCTCTCTCCATTTAGGTGAAAAACTATAGAAGTGCAAGAGTAGTCCATAAGGTCCCAAAAATCTATGTTTCACACACATATGCAGATGATATATGAGGCCATAATTAGATCACAAACATACATGATCAAAAATAGGAAAAATTAAAAAGAAAATGGAAAATGGAAAACTGCAACACATCAAGCTTCGACTGGTCGTCCAATGCAGTGAACTGGGTCTAGGCTGAAGATTTACAAGTGGAATGTGTTTTCCACTATGAAAACAAAACAAATGCTCACAAGGGCTATTGAAGTTAGGTGTCCACTAGGTGAGCCCCAGGAAGTCCATAGCAAAGTCATACCCCCATGACTATGATAAGGACAAAAAGAAAAATGCACACTCACAAGGGCTAGTGAAGCTATGTGTTCACTAGGTGAGCCCCAGGGGAACATATCAAAGCCATACCTCCATGAATTTAATAAGGTACAAAAAGAAAAACTCAAAGCAATCAAGAAAGAGAGATGTTCAAAGGGATTTTTCTTAGTTCATGTGAGGTCTCATCTTAGGGAACATTGTGCTTAATGTTTCCAAGAGAGGACAAGTCAAAGAAATATCATACTCTTGGAGGAAATAAAACCCAATGAAACCACCAAGAAAAGGACACATTGCAAGAAGAAATAAAATTGCACAATGAAACATTGAAAAAAAATGCAAATGAATTCATGCTAAAATAAAATTTATAATGTATTCCCCCACTTTAAAGAAATTGTTAACACCATGCTGTGAGCAATTACTTTAAAGTAGCCAAAAATGAAAAAGGAAAAGGGGGTTGCCCCCAAAATGCATAACTTAGTACGTCACACGTGAGCCAACATAAGGCATATTTTCCACATCCCAATCTTGCCCTTATATGTACATGAAAGGTGGTCAACTAGCCAAAAGAGATAATAAATGACATACGAGGACAAGGCTGCCTAACCCCTAGCCTCCACTTAGTGTAGGACAAGGGTGAGCTGAATAGGATGAAAATGAGCATTAGTTAGAGGAATTAGGTGCTTCAACACAAGGAAGAGCACCACACTCCTTGAGATATTGAATTTTGTTACTTAAAGCCTTACATTCATTAGTACCATAACCATGAACTCTATGATATGTACAAAATGAAGTCTTGTAATAAAATTTATTTGATGTTATTGGGGGGAGAGAGATTAGACGATCTTGGAGGAGCCTCATCAAGATACTCTCTTGGTCAATAGTGGAGGATGTTCCATTATTTTGCAACAAAGATATCTATTGTTTAGCACAAAGTGTCATACCTATGCAAGACTCTTTAGATTGCAATATTTTTTTCTCACCTTTATAGGAGGGTGTAAAATTTAACAAATTCGAATCATTAGTTTTTTTTGTGATGAAATTTAAATTAAGTGAATATTTCTTTGTTTGTTTCATTTTCAACCATTGTTTTTTGGCTCTCTAGGACTTCTCTAACTCTTCTAGGGTTTTTCACCTAAAAGGAGAGAGGTAGGGCCAAACATGATAACTAGTTCATTCAAATAATGTTATGTGGGATGTTTTATAAACTAAATGAAGTAAAATAAATGCAATTGAGTGATCTATATGAGTGAATTTGAATGCAAAGCTAAGATTTAAATTATGTTTGAAAACACACTGCAATATAAAAACAATGAACTAAATGAAGAAATAAGAAGAAATAGAGTGCACCTAGGAAATGTTGAGAATGTTGATTGAAATCACTAAATTTTCATAGTGGGACTCATTCACCCAAGGTGGTGAATTAGTCCTCCTACTGGTGAAAATTTGTCAAAAATTGGTTTCTGACTGTTGGGATCTAGAATCTCACAAAATTCAAGTTTTTTGTCCGAAGGTGAGACTCATTCACCACTAGTGGTGAGTCAGTCCTCTCCCAAATTTCTAAAAAATTAGGAGACAACTCTACAACTCCATATCTGGAAATTTCTGATTGTCAGGTTGTCGAAGTCAATTCTGTAGGAAACAGATAGAAAACTTTCTCCAAGCTTGAAATATGAATAAGTTGACTTGAAGCACCTAGTTGACTTCTTTACCAGTATTCAACACCAAAAAGCTTGTTAAATCTGCATACCTAGATCTACAAACAAACATACAATAGGGGAAAAATGGTTGAGGGTTAGAAAATAGGGGTTTGCCTTGGTCAAACCCCACTTTTGGTAATCAAACCCTTAATGAAACAATGAAATGAAAGAGAATGATAAACTAATAACATGCAATAACTATCAACTTACCAAACCCTTGATAATGCAAATATGAAGTAATGTCAATGGATGCTCCAAAGTACTTGAATATTGCTTGAATTGATGTCGTATAATGCTTGAATGCTTGAGATGCAAAATGAGGTGAAAATAACATACACACTTGTGCCTTAGTTAACCGTTCATACCTCAGGATGACATCAAGTATTTTTGAATAAAAACCCGAAAGGAAATTTTAAAAATTTTGAATTTGGAGCCAAGGGGGACTCATTCACCACCCATGGTGAATGGGTCCCACCTAGGACCTGAAAATAGGTGTCAGGAATTAAGTTGTATTTAATGTTATTTGTCGGGTTAACATTCAAAAATACACTTAATTAAGACATATGAGAGCATAAAAGGGGTCAAATAAAGCATAAGAAAGTGATAAATAGTGAAAATGTGCCTAGAAAAGCATAAAATATTGTTACAAGACTTTAAAACACTTCAAAATAGGACTTGTTAATGAATAAAAAGGTGATTTTCAATTGAATTACAATAAATAGAGTCTAGAAGAAAGTAGAAATGTCTTACAACAATTCACAATACCTTCACAAGATGTCCTTATTTGAATTTTAGTACCTAAATATGCATGTTCAATCCATGTCACAACATAAAATCAAAGAAAAATATATCAAATACCATGAAACAAGACCTAAAAGGCCATGAAAATGACAAGGGGCCATTTTTCTACAGCACATTTAGCCCCCGCTTTAGTGAGAGGATGAGCCTACTTCAAACTCACACTAAAGTAGCCATGAACATCGAGAGGAGGGTTCAAATGCACTTACATTAGCAAGATGGAATGACAACGATCAAGAGGGATGATCAAGCCCCCAAGATGAAGATCACATGGGAAACTAGACATAATAACAAAGGAACACACAAGTGTTGAGAAGAATCAGATGAAGCTTTGATCGTCTATCCAACTTGTTGTGGATTAGATCTATGCTAATTGTTTGAAAAAGAGAATGTGTACTCACTCTAGGGTGACATAACACATAACGATCTACCAGGTGAGAAAGCCCAATTGTACTCACCCTAAGGCCACAAAACGTTTGGCTATACGTAGGGTGAGAAAGCCCAAAAGGTAAGATACATACGCTAGTTGGTATGCACTTACAAACACAAAGGTGGCTATGGGGAAAGGTCATGCCACTAGGTGGGCTTCCCACTCAACCATATTAAAGTTACACCTGTTGATAACTTTAACAAGGTGCCACAAAGAAAAATGTCATGAACAAAAGGAAAGGTACCACAAGCATGCAAGTTGTGTTATGCAAGGTGCAAAAGATGAAAAATGAAAAAATGTAAAATGTTAAGCGTAAAATGTGAAAGATGTTCAAATGAGTCTTATTCAGTTCATGCAAGGTCAGTCACTTAGGGAACATTGTGTCTAATGTCTCCAAAAGAGGACCAATCAAAGAATAGTATATTCACAACTTAGGGGATGTAGTGTGACACATTAGACCACTAAGAGGAATGTAATATGTTGAGAAAGATCACAATTATGAAGGACATCACACCCAATGTCATCCACAAAGTGACAAACACATCATATAAACAACAAGGATACACTAAGAACCAAGAATTCACATGAATTAATGGTAATGTATGCCCCCCACTTTAAAGGAATTGGTACACATTGTTCTGTGAGAAATTACTTTAAAGTAGAGAAGGAAAGAAAAAGAAAAAAGAAAACAAGACATGAGAGCCAACTTGGAAAGCCCTATGCCAAGTCATGTGTTTTGAAGTTAGGTTGCGTCATGTCAAGGAAAATGAAAAAGAAAGAAAGAGAGTTGCCCCCAAAAAATAAAGCACACCAAATAGATAAGGGATCTATGGATTTGGGGTCAGTATGTTCGTTGTTGCAATGTGTTTATGCAAGAGCTCAGAACTGTCATCATTCCCTAAAGCACATAGAACTAGAAGGATGACAAAAAGAGAGCGAAAACAAAGGAAAAATAAAAGTCTATTTTTGGTCAACATGGAAGAGACATTGCAGTCTCAATGCCTTGCATCATCCCCAAAAGGAAAAACAAGCGAAAGAAAAGAAAATGAAAAAGATTTTGGGTCAAGATGAAGGAGACATTGTGGTGTCAATGCCTTGCATCATCCCCAAAAGGAGAACACAAAAAAAAAGAAAAAAAGACAAGGATCTTGTGGGTCAACATGGAAGAGACATAGGGCATCTCTACACTTTGTGTCATCCCCAAAAGGAGAACACAAAACAAAAGTGAAAAAGACAGGGACCTTTTGGGTTAACATTGAAGAGACATAGGGTGTCTCTATGCTTTGTGTCATCCACAAAAGGAGAACACAAAACAAAAGTTGAAAAGATAGAGACCTTTTGGGTCAGCATGGAAGGGACATAGGCTGTCTCTACGCTTTGCATCATCCCTAAAAGGAGAACACAAAATAAAAATTAAAAATCCAATGTACGACGAATAGAAGAATAAAGATATGAAGAGAAGTGTACGAAGAGAGCTAACATCAAACACATGATACGGGGGAACACAATACACACACGAAAAGGAAAACAAAAAGGAACAAGTAATGCAAGTGCAAGTCAACCATTAACTAAGTTATTGGTTTTTCAATCTTAAATGGTTAAGCAGAAAAGGAATAATATAGTTAAGAGACAAAGGTAAATGCATTACAAGGACAAGGCTAACAACTTCTTTCCCCCCACAAAGTGTAAAGGAAAGAATGAGCCAAGATAAGTGATGGGAAAGGATCATGCGATAGTAAGAATAAAGAATTCTACAACTATGGCATGATGAATGGCTTGGATTGTTTTAAGGTATGACAGGGAAACAATCGGAATCAGTGAAGTGATACTTATCTAGTATGTCCTTCAATGTCCAAGAATACGATGATATTTGCAAAATGGTATGTTAGTCTTTTGGACAAATAACCAACCTATTCATAGGTGGTAAAAGTATAAGACCTTTTTTTAAAAGATGTTGAAGTCTCCTTTCACATTTAGGTGGAGGATGTGTAGGAAAGTTGAGCTTCTTCAATTTGTAAGGTCACTTTCGTTCACTAGATTCTCCCTATTCATGAATAGAAGGACGAAGGGGACCCATGAGGATCCTAACATCCTTGTCATGAGAAGGAGAGAATGGTTGTTCATGTGGAAGAAGAATGTTTAAGTTAGAAGGAGCATCCAAGATCACTATACTAGCATCCTGAAGTCTTCTAGATTGAAAAGGATGTCTATCAAGATGAGAAGGATCTTGGTATCCTAATCTTGTTGTGTGTGCATCAATGGAATATTGTTCAAGAAGTTGATGGATTCAATGTTCATGTTTTGTGTCACAACCTTGTTTACTTAAGATAGTGAATCCTTTACCATATGTTTCTTCAAGGTGTATAGGAGTGTTGGTAACTTTGTGATCATAAAAGGGTTGTGAGTGAGTTTGTTTAGAGGAACTAGGTCCACTTGAAGGAGGAACCTTAGGTCCTTCATTGATTTCAGGATGTAAATATGCAAAGTGATAAGGAGGTGAAACAATAGGTAGATCTTGTGACTTCTGTAAGGAAAGATAAGGTGCGGAAACAACTCTCCTAACGTCAAAACCTCAGGGAAGAATGCAGAGATACTTTTAAATTTTAAATTACAGACCAATTAAGATACACATGAAAGAAATCATAGAAACAAAGAAATGGACATACACAGATGAACACCAAATTTATGTGGGAAAACCCTTATGGGAGAAAAACAACCCACCACACCAAGAAAAGCCCCTTTGTATTACAGTAATGGAAATTACATACAGAGATCAAACTTATCTTTCTGATGTCAAATTTGCAACAGCGTAATCCTTAATCAACCGTTTAAAGAACATTTAGATTACAATACTCTCATAATTGAATTCACACTGATCACTCATCGAACTATTTATCCCATAGATCGTCCAACCATTCATCGAATCAAACATCATCTGCAATTCTAGAGTATATCCATGTCATCCCTGACTATTGAACTTCCTCACAGAATGGCCACAACAGACTAACTTCCAATGGTTCCCATTTCGCTTCTCTAATTGGTTGAAGACACACCACGTAGGATAGTTTTCCAATCGGTCAACAACGTTCAACCTGTGTTTTCATGTTGGTGAGACACTAACCGTGTCTCCCCGATGCCACAAGACCTGATTGTAGTTATCGCCAAGAGTCCTCACCATCGCCAAGATGTTATACCAAGTTCACAAACTGTTGCTCAGACTTCCCCTTGTTGCCAAGACATCATACCGATATCCATTACATGTAGCACTATCACCAAGACAATCGCTAGTTGGTGAGAGGTCATACCGATGTTCAAAAGGTCACATAGACACCAACATTCCCATCGGCGAGACTATCGCTATTTTCCAAGAGATCATATTGAAGCCTTCATGCTACACCAAAATATCCTACTGTCGGCGAGACTTACCACTTTCGCCAAGAGGTCACACTGATGTTCATACCCATCGGCGAGAGAACCAATTGTCAGAAATAGTTCTTACTGAGGCTCCCATGTTACCCTGAGAGCACCTTTCGCCATGACTCATACCAACAATAGCCAAAGCATCAGTGAGACAAACACCCATCGCCAAGAGCTCTTACCGAGTGTTCAAGTCTCTCACCGATGACTCCGAGTGTAACACTGTCCATGATACATCTCACATCGCTAAGAGTTCATACCGAAAGCAAACCTTTCGGCCAAGAGTCTCCCTGATAACTACAGTCGCCATGAGTCTCCCTAACATCTGATAGGAACCAAACCATCAGCCAGACCAACCCACTTGGCAGAGGGTTACAATGAACACAACAAGTCATAGAGATAGCTCCAGTCGGCAAGACAACATCAAGGTCTCGGCGACTTGAACATTTCACAAGGTTGCACAACTGCTAGTCGGCCAGACAATAAGGATGTCACACCGACTTGGCTCTTTCAGAGGTTTCAGCCTATGAGATTGAGGCACACAATTCCAACAAACTCCCACTTGACAAAGATCACACAGGAACCTCTAGAGCACAACATAACTACTAGAATTCATGGGCTCTAAGGCCCATTGAATTGGCACACCACCTATACTTTTCTGTGCTCACTGGCTTCATCAATGCATCTGCAACATTCTCTAGAGTATCCACTTTTTCTAAAGAGACATTTACATCCTGCACCATATCTCATACAAAATGATACTGTACATCTATATGTTTCATCCTGGCATGGAAAGTAGGATTCTTTGCCAAACAAATAGCACTCTGACTGTCACAGTAAATTGTTATTTGCCTTGCATCAAAACCAATGTTAGAACACAAACGTTTTAACCAGATTGCTTCTGTACAGGCATGTGTTGCTGCCATGTATTCTGTCTCTGTAATGGACAAAGCGACTACAACTTGTCGCTTACTCATCCAACTCACTACACCACCATTCAACATGAAAATATATCCACTGGTGGATATTCTACTGTCAATGTCCCCTGCCCAATCAAAATCCACATAGCCTCGAATGCTGAGAGTCCTCTGTGATTCAACCAAATTCCCATGGTAACACAAAGCATATTCTGAAGTGCCCTTCAAATATCTAAATACTCTTTTCACAACATCCCAATGTGTCCTTCTAGGATTATCCATAAACCGACTAAGTACTCCCACTGCTTGGGAAATGTTGGCCTTGTATAGACCATTGCATACATTAGACTACCAATCGCACTAGCATAAGGTACACTGGTCATGTCCTCCACCTCAGTAGGATATTTTGGATAGTCTTCAATAGATAGCTTTGTTCCCTGCAAAACTAGAACAACTAACTGCTTGTAATCATTCATACAAAATCTCTCTAGAACAGTCTTAACATACTTACTCTGACTGAGCCAAATTTTTCTACTATTCATGTCCCTGGTTATTCCATCCCAGAATATACCTTGCTGCACCAAGATCTTTCATTTCAAACTTTACAACTGAGACTTAAGATCAAAAATCATTAACTTACTATTGCCTATGAACAACATATCATCAACATAGAGAGCAATAATAAGAACTCGATCACTTTCAGCTTTGTAATACACACAATGATTAGATTTTGATCGTACAAATCCCAATGACAAAACAAAAGTGTCAAACTTCTGGTACCACATTCTATGAGACTTTTAATTCATACGAGAATTTTTCAACTTACAAACCAGTTTTTCTTTACCTTTCTCCACAAAGTGCTCAAAGACATATAAATTTCTTCTTCAAGATCACCATGAAGAAATGTTGTCTTCACATCCATCTATTCAACTTCTAAGTCATATGCTGCTGCAAGTGACAAAAGAAATCTAATGGACGCCAACTTAGCTACAAAAGAAAAAATGTCTCCATAATCAATTCCCTCTACCTGGGAATAACCCTTCGCAACCAACCCCGCCTTATACTTTTCCACACTGCCATCGAGACCTATTTTCTTTTTAAATACCCATTTAGCCCACTACTTTTCTGACTTCAGGAAAGGGCACCAAACTCCAAGTGTCATTCTTTTCTAATGATGCCATTTCTTCATTCATGGCTTCCAACCAAGAGTTTGAATCAGACATTCTAAATGCCTCTTTCACAGTCCTAGGCTCATCAGTGCTAGAAATTAAAGCATAGGCACAAGTAGAATCTATCAAAGAAAACTCATACCTATCAAGTTGCTTTCTTTCACGAGTTGACCTCCTCACTTGCCGAGGCTAAGGTTCTTCTTCTTCAAAACTTTTAGAGCTACTTGAGCTCTCCTCAGTTTTAGGTACATTTTGAATTTTCAATTCCTCTTTATTTGGTGTTAGAGGAATTTCATCTACATCCTTTTTGTTTTTTGATCTTGTCTCTGGCTACAGATCCAAGGTAGAAGGTTTCAGCTCATGAAAGATAACACTTCTGCTATATAGAACCTTCTTCATATCAGGATTCCAAAGCTTGTATCCTTTTATGCCAACACTATAACCAATAAAAATACAAGAGCAGAATTAGGAGAATGGTTTATTAAGTAACATGTTGTAGCAACTACCTCAGCCTAGAACTTCTCCTCCAAGCTAGCACTACTCAGTATACTTCGTGCTCTTTCCATCACTATCCTGTTGAACCTTTCTGCAACTCCATTTTTCTATGGAGTGTAAGGTGTAGTTTTATGTCTCTTAATCCCATGATCTTTACATTACCTCTCAAATTCATCAGAACAAACTTCACCGCCATTGTCAGTCCTTAAACATTTTATTTTTCTTCCAGTCTGATTTTCTACAAGGTTTTTAAATTCATTAAACCGACTCAACACTTCTGATTTACTTTTCAAAACATAGACAAATGTCCTTCTTGAATAATCATCAATAAACGATACATAGTACCTTGACTTAGACAAAGAAGGAACATTGACTAGACTAAAAAAATTAGAATGTATATAATCAAGCAAACCATAAGATTTGTGGGGACTAGAATAAAATGAAGCACAGTGTTGTTTACCATATATACAATGTTCACAAAATTCGAATTCAAGGTTAAAATCTTCAAGCCCCTCAACCAGGTTTTTATTCTTCAAGGTTTTTAAACCTTTCTCTCCAGTGTGGCCTAGCCTATGATGCCAGAGCATAGTCTTTTCTACTGGAAGTTTAACATCCATAGAGTTTACACCATCAAGAAAATTTTCCTCTTTTCCTCCATGAGTAGCTTTCTGTGACTTTATAGAGACAATATTGCATTGAACAGCATGTGCATCTAGCTTATACAAGGTACCAATACGAGCACCTCTTGCTAGCACCATAGAGCCTCTAGTCATCTTGTAGCCATTTCTAGAGAATGTGACTTGTACTCCAATATCATTCAGCATACTAACAGAAAGTAGATTTCAAGCTAGACCTGGTATATGCATTACATCATTGATTCCCTTCACTCCTCCATCAGGGAATTAAATTCTGACTCTTCCACAACCAACTATTTCCAAAGATGAATCACTTGCCAAATACACCTTTCCACCCTCGTATTTTTCATACTTCGTGAACTAGTCTCTATGAGATGTCATGTGGAAAGATGCTCCAGAATCAATCATCCATACATCATCTGAGACCTGCGTAGCCAAGGCTACAATGAAGGCGTCTACATCACTCTGAGAAGAATCATTGTCGGAAGAATACTTCTTTTTGTCCTCTTTACAATCCTTTCGAATATGACTAGGTTGCCCACAATTCCATCACTTCACCTTGGACTTCTTTCCAGGAGACTTTGATCTCCCCTTTGATTTGGATTTGGACTTCTTGTCCTTCTTCTTGCCTTTTTCTTTCGATCTGCCTCTAACAACAAGAGCCTCCTTTTCCATCTCAGAAGATTTCCTTCTCATCTCTTCTGATAACAAAGAAGCAACAACATCTTCCATCTTAAAAGTGGATGTCGTACTCCCAATAGCCATCACCAGGTGATCCCAAGAATCTGGAAAAGAACATAATAATAGCATACAACAATCTTCTTTTTCAATCTTCATACCCACAGATGTTAACTATACAATCAACATGTTAAAAGTGTTCCTTCCTGCATTCTCAAAAAGTACAGCGTCTTCCTCAAGAACAATTTATTCACCAAGGACTTGCCCTGATAAATAGCTACCAATCTTTTCCACAAGGAACATGCAGTCTTTTCTTCACAAACATTCAGAAGAACAAAGTCTGCTAAACAGAGCCTTATCAGCCCCTTCTATTTTCTATCTGCAAGGTCCCAATCCTCTTGCTTCATGCCTGTAGGCTTCATTCCACACACAACAATCCAAGGATCACAATCAACCAATAGATCTTCCATTTTAAGTTTCCACAACTCAAAATTCCTGCCATTGAATTTCTCAATTTCAATCTTTCCTTACGTGCTTGCCAACTGAACCTGTAATTCGAATTACCAAACTTCTACAAGACTTCTACTGAACAGAAATTGACTCAAAAAACCCAACGTACCCACAAGGATAACACGACTAGCCAAGCTCTGATACCACTTGTAAGGAAAGCTAAGTTGTGGAAACAACTCTCAAGTATGTGTAGGATCATGATGGGCCAAAAAGTGGCAATATGATGGATATTTGTAGGGTATGTGGCGACAACTATTTTTTACCCAAAATTGATGAAATGAAAAAGGTTTTAAAGGATATTATTAGCTTTCCACCAATATAAATTATGCTTTACTTTGAATTTAATAAATAATTATTATTCATTTTCTATTTGAATTATGACTAAAGCCCCGATTGATAGGCTGATTGAAAAAATCTATAGCTTTCAAATGGTATCACATTTTTGAATCCAAAACATGTGTCACATTCTATGCTTTGCATACTATAAGATTAAAAAATTGAATTTCATGTTTTGACCAAGTTAAGGTGGTACATACAAGTTTTATATTTTTTAAAGTTGTAATAAAAAATTTATAATTAATTATTTACTTGGAAAAAATTACAAAAAAATATGCATCACATCTGGACATGAGTCCTCTACTTATATCTAAAATATTATTAAAAAATACTATCATTTTATTGTGGTTAGGGTGGTCGATAGACACCCATTTTTTTTTCCCTAAACTTTAAGTACTACCGCATTGAATTTCAAATTTTCACCAAATAGATTTTTTCTTTTTAAAATAAACCTAGTACTTTAGAAACTACATTCAATTCGCTATAGATTCTATTCTTACATATTTTTGAAATAATATAGATAACTTATTCAAATTTTTACATCAAGTTTCCTAACTCTGATTTTTTCTAATTTTTTTGCCACTTAAGGGCCTATTTTTTCCATGATGATCCTGCACATACCCTCTCCTAATGTCAAAACCTCAGGGAAGAATGCATAGATACTTTTAAATTTTAAATTACAGTCCAATTAAGATACACATGAAAGAAATTGCAAAAACAAAGAAATGAACATACACAGATGAACACCAGATTTACGTGGGAAAACCCTTATGGGAGAAAAACCCACCACACTAAGAAAATCCCCTTTGTATTATAGTAATGGAAATTACATATAGAGATTAGACTTATCTTTTTGATGTCAAATTTACAACAGCATAATCCTTGATCAACCTTGTACAGAACATGCAAATTACAATACTCTCATAATTGAACTCACATTGATCACTCATCGAACTGTTCATCCCACAGATCGTCCAACCATTAATTGAATCAAACATCATCTGCAATTCTAGAGTATATCCATGTCATCCCTTTTTGTTGAACTTCCTCACAAAACAACCACAACAGACTAACTTCCAATGGTTCCCATTTGGCTTCTCTAATTGGTCAAAGACACACCACGTAGGATAGTCTTCCAATCGGTCAACAACGTTCAACCTATGTTCGCATGTCGGTGAGACACTAACCGTGTCTCCCCGATGCCACAAGACTTGATTGTAGTTATCACCAAGAGTCCTTACCATTAGCAAGACGTTATACCGAGTTCACAAACTGTCGTTCAGACTTCCCCTTATCGCCAAGACATCATACCGATATCCATTACATGTAGCGCTATCACCAAGACAATTGCTAGTCGGTGAGAGGTCATACCGATGTTCAAAAGGTCACATAGACACCAACATTCCCATTGGCGAGACTATCGCTATTCGCCAAGAGATCATACTGAAGCCTTCATACTATACCGAAATATCCTACCATCGGTGAGACTTACCGCTTTCGCCAAGAGGTCACACCGATGTTCATACCCATCGGTGAGAGAACCAACTATCGGCAATAGTTCTTACCGAGGCTTCCATGTTACCCCGAGACCACCTTTCGCCATGAGTCATACCAACAACAACAAAATCATCGGCAAGACAAACACCCATTGCCAAGAGCTCTTACCGAGTGTTCAAGTCTCTCCCCGATGACTCTGAGTATAACACTGTCAGTGAGACATCTCACATCGCTAAGACTTCATACTGAAAGAAAACCTTTCGACCAAGAGCCTCCCCGATAACCGCAATCGCCATGAGTCTCCCCGACATCCGCTAGGAACCAAACTATCAGCTAGACCAACCCACTCGGCAGAGCATTATAGTGAACACAACAAGTCACAACGATAGCTCCAGTCGACAAGACAACATGAAGGTCTTAGTGACCTTAACATTTCACAAGGTTGTGCAACTGCTAGTCAGCCAGACAATAAGGATGTCACACCGACTTGTCTCTTTCAGAGGTTTCAGCCTGTGAGATTGAGGCACACAATTCCAACAACTTCATGGATGGATAAAAGGTTACATTGGCTTCTAGGTTGTCAAGCCAGTCATTGCATAAATTTTTCATGCTAGAATCATCTTCTCCAATGATTTCTACATCACAAGGAGGACAATCATGAGGAGTTGAAGGAGCATGTGTGAGTTCAAGGTCATTAGGGTCACAACCAAAGGCACAATTCGACATGTCTACCAATGATTTTAATGAATTCCAAAACTTATTGAAAGAAAATGCCATGATGAAAATAAACTAAGGTGCAATAAATGATTAAAAATAGAGAATCTATAAATGAAAATAGAATGCAAGAAAAAGAAATTGTGATGCAGAAAAATGCCAAAAATATGTTAGAAATGTTATTTAAAAAGTGTGGAGGGACTAATTTGCCCAGGGTGGTGAATGAGTCCTAGTATGAAGCGTTTTTGTGTTTTTCATAAATTTGAAGATGAATTTAATGCTCTAAAAAATGCAATCAAAGATGCAGAACGTAGATTTTTAGTATTTTCAATAAGATGCAATGGAAAAATGAAATCTAAATGAAATTTCCACAAATGAAATATGAAAAGTCCTAAAATGCAAAAAATAAACAATGTCCTAATTGAATGTTGATGCAAAAGTAATCTAGGATGCAATATGAAAATTAAATCAGAAATGCAAAGTGTTCAAAATGTAGGTTCACCAAAATGAACTGTTGATTTTTGGCCCTATAGGACTTCTCTAACTCTTCTAGGGTTTTTCACCTAAAAGGAGAGGTAGGGCCAAAAATGCTAACTATTTCATTCAAATAATGTTATGTGGGATGTTTTCTAAACTAAATGAAGTAAAATAAAAGCAATTGAGTGATCTATATGAGTTAATTTGAATGCAAGGCTAAGATTTAAACTATGTTTGAAAACACACTGTGATATACAAACAATGAACTAAATGAAGAAATAAATCAAAACAAAAAGAAATAAGTTGAAATAGAGTGCACCTAGGAAATGTCTGATGAATTTGGAATGTTGTGGATGCTAATTGAAATCACTGAATTTTCATAGTGGGACTCATTCGCCCAGGGTGGTGAATTAGTCCTACTAGTGAAAAAGTGTGAGAAACTAGTTTCTGACTATCAGGATTTGGAATCTGACAAAATTCAAGTTTTCAGTTCTAAGGTGGGACTCATTTGGCACTGGTGGAAAATCAGTTCTCTCCCAAATTTTTGAAAAATTGGGAGACAACTCTACAACACCAAATCTAGAAATCTCTAATTGTTGGGTTGTCGAAGTCAATTCTATAGGAAACATGCACAAAATCTTCTCCAAGCTTGAAATATGAATGACTTGACTTGAAGCACCTAGTTGAATTGTTTACCAATCTTCAACACCAAAAATATTGTTAAATCTGCATACCTAGATCTGTAAACACACATGCAATAAGGGAAAAATGGTTGAGGGTTAGAAAATAGGGGTTTTCCTTGGTCAAACCCCACTTTTGGTAATAAAACCCTTAATGAAACAATGAAATGAAAGAGAAGGATAAAATAATAACATGCTATGGCTATCAACTTACCAAACCCTTGATAATGTGAATCTAAAGTAATGCCAATGGATGCTCCAAAGTACTTGAATATTGCTTGAATTGATGTTGTAGAATGCTTGAATGCTTGAGATGTGAGATGGAATTCTTGAATGAATAAGGAGATGTAAAATGAGGTGAAAATCACATATTTATACACACTTGTTCCTTAGTTAACCATTCATACCTCATCACAGGCCGACATCAAGTGTTTTTGAATAAAAACCCAAAAGGAAATTTTAAAAATTTTGAATTTGGAGCCAAGGGGGACTCATTCGCCACCGATGGAAATGGGTCCCACCTAGGACCTGAAAATAGGTGTCAAGAATTAAGCTATATTTAATGTTATTTATAGAGTTAACATTCAAAAATACACTTAATTAAGACATATGAGGGCATAAAGGGGTCAAATAAAGCATAAGAAAGGGATAAATAGTGAAAATGTGCCTAAAAAAGTGTGAGATCTTGTTACAAGACTTTACAACACTTCAAAATAAGACTTGTTAATGATTAAAAAGGTGATTTTTAGGTGAATTACAATAAATAGAGTCTAGAAGAATGTAGAAATTTCTTACAACACTTCACAACACCTTCACAAAACGTCATTATGTGAATTTTAGTACCTAAATATGCATGTTCAAGCCATGTCACAACATAAAATCAAAGAAAAATATATCAAATACCATGAAACAGGACCTAAAAGGCCATGAAAATGACAAGGGGCCATTTTTCTAGGGAACACATTTCTTGCAAAGGATAACAATTAATACCACTAGTGTTTATCAGTTCAGGATGCACCACTATTAAAGTTGGCTTAGAAGGATGTTTTGTAATAGTGTTGATATTAAGTCAAGGCTTGTTTGTGTCTTTCAAGGGACAATAGCGAAGACCACTAGTTTTTTATTGCATGTACGGTTTTATGGGGACATAGATGCCTTGTTCTCTAGCACAACCTCCTTTTCAACTATATCCAAGTTGTTTCATAAGCTCATAACCTTTTCCATAAAGTTTTTTCATCTCTTTTGGATTTGGTGGTTGTTGATATTCAGTGTCATCAAAGTTTGTTGTGTACTTTTATTTTTCTTCTAAAGTGGTTGAGGTGGATGCTTTCAAAGGGTCTTTTGAGTTTTGTGTTGACATTACCACTTTTGTTGTTTCACACTTCTTTATTATGATATTTGGTTGCCCATCAAAAGCCCCAATCATCATCTAATAGCTTTGTGACTTGTTCAATTTGTTTTCCTTTCTCTTTTTGTTGTGTGGGTTCCACTTGTGTAGTTGGTGTTAATGTTTTCAAGGGGTTTTCATTATTTTTCTCAATGTTCAAACGATTGTATGGTTCATGATCAGCTTTGATTGTATAAACTTTGTTGTAGTAGACATATTTCATGATATGATGAAGGCTAGAGGGCACAACATGCATCTCATAAATCCATGGTCTGCCTAAAAGGAGATTGTACAAAAGGTCATTAGGCATAACATGGTTCGGGGTTTGTAATGTAACTTTTTCAACTTTAATATGTAATGTGATCACCCCAAGCAGTTTTTTCACACGTTACCAAATCCATTAATAGAGAAAGAGATGGGTTGGATTGTTGATTTATCAACACCAAGCTTGTCCAAAAGGTTTACACTACACACATTTAAGGTTGAGCCATTGTCAACAAGGGTTTGCTTTATCCCCATGCTATTGTACTGAGCTATTATCATCAAAGGATCACATTTTTTTTGCACTTCCAAAGAGGGTAGTTCACTTTGGTCCAAAATAATGTCATCATTTATTCCTTGAATCATTACTACTATGTCATTCGGTTTTGGACTAGAGGGAACCACAACTTGTTGCAAGGCTATTTGAAGCATAGTGTGATAATTAGGTGAATTTTGAATCAAGTCATAGAGGGATATCTTTGTAGAATCATTCTTAAGTTGTTCAACAAGATCATACTCCTTTCCACTATTCGAAGGAAAACGAGGGGCACTACGCAAGATATGATTAGCTAATGGGAGGGATGTTGAAGATGTTTTTCTTGGTTGCAGATTGTTCCTACTGTTGTATTGTAACTCAGTTGCTATGAAATATTGTTCTTAGGTGGTTTGAGGATAAGGATGGGTTTGTTTTGAACTTGTGGTGTTTAAGAGGGTGGATAAATGATAAGTGTAGGCTTGGGAGAGTAATCCAAGGGATATCTAATGTGCTTAACCTAAGAAGTCTTATCATTATTTTCGTGATCAAATGTCACTTCATCATCTTCATCTAAGGAAAATATTGTCAATGTTCTCATTTTATTCAACTATTATATCTTCCCTAGTAGGAGAGTTTATAGGAGAACTACAAAAAAAAATTCTTGAAATTCAAGGGATTTTTCTTCTAAAATGAATTCATTGCATGTAAGGGAGTTATCAATGGTTGAATTTTCGTTCTCAATAAGGGTTTCCCTAGGTGAAGGGGGAAAATTAAGATTCTCATGACTTTCATTGATAAAAGTATCTTCTTGACAAAGAGGAGAGATACTATGAGAAGGACAAGTATGATTTTTAATGATCATTTATGATTGTATTCCTTTGTTCTGTAATATCTTCCAAAATATGATAAGTGAAGTATTATAAAGAGGGTTGTTATAGACCTTAAATATTTGATCATCTAACACCAATCTATCATCCTCGTCATTTACAATCTCATTCTCTTCCACTAAATTATTCTCACAAGAAAAGGGGAAATGGAGATTAGGTAAAGTAATGTTGAGAAATGTGTTTGTGATCTCATTCTCTTGTTCTATAATATCTTCCCAAAGGGGATGAGGAGAAGGACAAGCAAGATCTTCATAATTATCAACAATTGTATCTTCTTTCACCAAGATACCTTCATCACTAAAAGGAGAGGTATTGGGAGAAGAACAATTATGATCATCATGATTATCTATGTTTTTATTCTCTTCTATCACATCATCCTCACAAATAGGGGAGATAGTATGGGGTGTAAGTTTAAGGCAAGAGTTAACATTTTCACTTTCTTGTGCTAAGAGACTCTCATAACTAGGGAATGCATTAAATGAAAGAATAACATTCTTATTGACTATTTTTTTTTTACAAAAGTTTGGAAAAGACCGAAACTAACATTTTTGAACAATAATCTATGCAATCTTAAAATGCAATGTAAAGGCCTAAAATGAAATTATGCAAAATTTTCAAATTTCAACCAAGGTAATTTACTGATTACTTTATGCAACGATCTAAAAATGAAATGTTGTGAATGCAAAAATGGAATTAAGCAATGCATGAAATGAAGCTACTTAAGATAGATTTTGTAAAATGCATGAAACATAAAGTCAACCCACTAAAACAGATGATCGATGCTAGCAAATAGAAGCATAGAAATGTTAGATTCAGATCCTAAAAATTGCAATATAAAATTCCATAGGGAATAAGATGCCAAGGAGGGAGTCTTAGTCCTCCTGATGAAATTTGAAGGTTTTAGAAGCTGAAACAGATAGCTAATCCCTCAGATAGGGTACTGCAACAGAAAACTAGAGAGGGACTAAGATGCCACCAAGGGTGTTTTAGTCCCAATAAGTATTTTTTACAAAAGAAAAGATAATTCTGGGTTGATAACAATGTTCCTGATGTTTGGAAACAAAAAATTGTGCAAATGAATGCAAGAAAAAGTAACTAGTGACAAGAAATTAGATGCAAAAATGAATGCAATTTTTTTAAATTTTGAATGTAATAATAATGTTCCTAAATGTAATTAGGATGATGAGCAATGCACTTATTCAGTTTTAAATGAGATAAAATGATGCAAGAAATAAAAAATGCAACCTATATGCACTTTCACTAATACAAATACAAGAAACCCTAGATGTTGTTTCACTTAATGTGAGAAACCCTAGATGCAAGTTCACTAATGCAAGATGTAATGCAAGAATGAATGCAACCTAGATCTAGAACTTGAATGAACTCCAAATTAGAAAATGAATGTTCAAAAACATTGGGTTCACCAAAATGATTAATAGGAAAATGGGTGCTTTATAACCTAGGTCATAGAACACCACTATTCTCTTATTATCATTCAATAATGTCATAGGATTCTTCATTGGATTGACTAACAACCTCACAAGGTGAGTCAATTCTCAATGAGGAGGACCTATGAGGGGGGATTTTTCATCTTTAAGGGGTTCACCACCAAGGAAAAGCTTGGAAAAGATAACTTAACTTTCAACTCACAAAACCTAGTAATATAATCCAAATAATCAGTGCAAATGATGAAATTAAGCTACACTAAGTAAGGGTATATGTACCTGGGAAGTATGGAGATTTAATAAGGGTTCTTGAAATGCAAAGAAGTCATTGAAAAGTGCTATGGAGGACTAAGATGCCCAAGATGGCGTATTAGTCCCCCTACTAGTTTTTGGGGCAAATATGGAGTCTTTAGATGCCAGAACCGGATCTGAAGGAATCTCTAAAAAATATGCTTGGGAGGACTAAGATGCCCAAGGTGGTGCACTAGTCCCATTTTGAATTTTTGCAAACTCTAAATGTGATCCTGAGCTGCAAGGTCTACACTTGCTTGAACCTTTTCGATCTTAGGTTCTGAAACTTCTAGATTCAGCCTATAGGTGAGTTTTCGTTAAGATGACAACTTTGTAATGCAACTTTGCAACTTTTACAACTTTGCACTTTAAATGATCTTCAAGAATTCAACCTAGATATGCAATCACCAATATACAAGATGGGAAAAACTTGTTGATTGTTAGTGAATGGGGGTTTGCATTTGTCAAACCCCTTGTAGGTAATTAAACCAAATGATGAAATGAAGCATGAAACATGAAATGTGTAAATGATATCACCTTGTATGATGTATTGTGAAGCAAATCTGCAATCTACCATGTAGCGGCCATGAAGAATATAGATCTTGGATCCCTAGATATGATATGAACAATGGTTGCAAATAGATCTTCAATGCTAAATCCATAATTTAGGCTCAACAACATGAATGGATGCACTGAACCCTTGACATGATGCTTGAATCTTGAAGATGGTTCCAAATTCTTGATGAATTGCTCCTGAATTCATAAACTTGCCTTAGGAATGAATAATTGAATGCTTGTTATCTTGTTATGAGAAAATGGGAGAGGGAACCTTGTACTTATACTTATTCATGCTTAATATCTCAAAATTGCACCACAAAAAGTTGACATATGAAATCATTAATTAAATCCCACCATAATTTGAAATTAAATCACAAAAATAAGCCAATGAGGACTAAGATTCCCTAGTTCATATCTTACTCCCAAGGCTCAAATCTCAGGGCACAAACTCTGAAAAGGGACCTATGTAGGTACATTCAATATCAAGGTGTCAAGACCCATGGAGGAAAAATACACCCTAGGTGGAGTTTTAGTCCCAGTCCACAAATCAGGGACACACAAACAAAATCATTAAATGATCATTTATCCATTGATGATTTTTCATGATTTTCCATAAAAATATATAGTTTGTTAGGCTTGTGGATGAAAAATAGGACCAATTAATCCATAAAGAAACATAAATAAATCAAGGCGAGCCCAAACAAGTGTGAAAATGCAAGGGTATGCATTTTACTACACTACATATATAAATGTGTAGTGTATAAAAATGTATCCCTTTACATTTTGACACTTTTTTGGGCCCTCCTTGCTAAAATTGGGTTTCTTTATGCTTTATTTGATCCTATTTTGCATCCACAAGCCTTATTAAATGCATTTTTCTGAGGATAATCTTGACACATAACTAATGACCAATCATAATTTAATGATCTTGTGTTGTCTGTCCTAGATTTAGTGATCTAGGACTCATACACCACCTTGGGCATATGGGTCCCACTTAAGTTTTGGGGCCTAATCCTGAATTTGGCATAGAACTTAACATTTCTTGAAATTTGTTTTCCAAGCCTAGGCTACTAGGACTCATATGCCCCAAATAGCATATGAGTCCTGGTTTAGCTTGGACCTATTTTGAATCCAATTCTTGGTAGGATTTTATTCTCCTAAATCTGATGTAGGCTTGTGGTGTTGTAATTTTGGAAATTTGGCATAGACATGTATAAATACAAGGTTATTTCATATATTTTATTCTAAGAAGTTTTATGAAGCATTCCTATAACAAGTTTATGTGATCAAAGAGCATTCAAGAGCATTCAAGATCTCATTATCAAGCATTTTGGAGCTATATGCAAGATTCAAGCATCATGTCAAAGTCATCATGCATCATGTATGTTTTTGAGATAACATTTGTGATGTAGGTTTTCATGATTCAAGAAAGTATTCAAGATCAAGATTCATAACATACAATCTAGAGTCAAGATCTACATTCATGATAGCCATTTCATACAATATTGCAGCCTTTGTTACAAGGGTTTGGTGAGTTGCAACATTACATATTGTCCATTCATCATTCCTTCATTCTATTTCATTACATTTCAAGGTTTTATTACCAAAACGGGGTTTGACCAAGGCAAACCCCTATCCACTAAAAAATCAACATTTTTCTCCCCTTACATGTGTGATTGTAGTTCTAGGTGTTTCTAGCTTGAAGATCCTTTGACGACTAAGTTGCAAGATTGAAGAAAGTTGTCAAAGTTGTCAAGAAGTTGTCATCTTCACGAAAAGTCACCTACATGTACCAAAATTCAAAGTTTTAGACTTAGAGATCAGACAAGAGAGAAGCTACAAAAGATCACTACAAGATAGGTCAGAGTTTTGAAAAAACTCTTATACTGGGACTAAATCACTAGACACCTTAGGCATATGAGTCCCAGTATACCAGTTTTTAGAAGATTCTTGTAGATCCTAGTTTACCAATTGCAAATTCTAGATTCAACCTGAAACCCTAAATTGGGAATAAATCATCCAGTCTGGTGTATGAGTCCCAGTTCACATAAAAATTCATAATTTTAGAATTGTAGACCTTGTTTCAGGCATCTCCAATTTTCCAAGTGCCCCTCTATTCATTCTCAGTTTATTGTTCCAATTTTAGGGTAAAAGCACTAAGTTGTGTTACACTTTCAACCAACTTATCAGCACAACTGAATTTAAGTATTTCTAAATAAAAATCAAGTTTGGTGAAACATATGATCTAGTAAGATTCATTCTAGCTAAGTTAGATACTTCCAAAAAAAATTCAACTAAAATTGTTGGCTAAAAATACATGGAGCACCACTCTGAGTCCAATTTACCAAAAAAATAAAATTATTTGAAAAACTTGAAGTTTCAGTAACTCCTACTAATGTAACATTTTTTTTATAAAAAAATTACCCTTTTGTAGATCCATAAGTGTATTTTTCAAAAATATATTTATTTTAATAGTTTAATTATTATTTATATTTTATCTTTTATTTTAACTAAAAGTAGGTTATCAGCACAAAATATTAGGTTGATTACCATGCAAGGAAAAATACTAAAACTTATTAAAAAAATTGAAAAAAATATGATGCACTAGATAAAAGAATTTATTTCAAGATGGTATATTTTTTCCATTTTAGATAGGTATTTAATATAAAAGTTGATGTCCTGTGGAAACACTTTTTTTTTTATTCATGCACATTTTAATATTTATTTAAAAATATATTATCAAAATTGGAAAAAATATATCCATGCACTAAAGTTTCAAGTTATAAATACACATAAAAAATTTGAAAGAAAAAAAAAAATTTACTATAAAAAGTTTGACGTCTCATGCAACTTCATTTTTCAACATTTTATCAACAACCAAATTATAGTGTTAATTTATTAAAAACTAGTTTAAAATATATATATATTTTTTAAAAAAAATACAAACATAATTTAATATGCTAAAAAATATACATTTTACTAGTTTACATCATTTCAATATTCAAAACATATATGCCACTTTTTATTGATTCAAGTTTAAGAGTTGGATTAGTGTTGGTCATTTCCTTTACAAACTGACACAACTTTGTGTTTTTACCCATTAAGTTTCATTTCCTAGGTTACATAGCTATATTTGCATATCATTTGTATTTCCTTCTTTCTAAGCCTTTGCTTAGTGGTGAACCCGCCTTGTTAATCACACCCAAGGAGACCTTGTAGCAACCCCTTTTCTCAATTTAATCATTAGATTGAGATCTCAAGGGTTTCCTTGAATGAACTAAGATCCAAATAGGGTCCTCTAAGTTTTCCATCTCCTAAAAGGTGGACACACCCTATTTCTTTTGGTTCATTTTGATGAACCTAACCTTCAAACCCTTCATTTCTTATTTGGAGTGTATTTCAGTCCTAGATCTAGCTTACATTAACTTTGCACTAGCTCTTACATTAGTTAATTTGAATTAAGGGCTTTTAAATATTGCATTAGTGAAAGTGCATATAGGTTGCATTTTCACATCTTGCATCATTAAATTTCATTTGAAATCTATAATTACAAACAATCTAGACAACATACAACTTAGAAACCTTAACATTTACTTAGAATTTGTTGAATTTAGTGTCAAAACCTTCATCGGGAACTCATTCGCCCCTCTGGGTGATTTATTCCTAGTATAGGTTGTTTTACTTGATTTCTGGGAACTTCATGTTGATTTCTTTATAGCATTTGAACACTTCAAAAACCCTAACTAGGACTCATACACCCCTTGGGTGATTTAGTCCCGTTTTAGGTCTTAATCTACATTTTACAAAATTGAAAACATTACTTTTATGCTTGTATTTGTTGTTGTTAAATCTTTTTTTGAGGTTGTTGGGTTTCTATTTCATTCATTTCATTGGATCTAGCTTAATTTGTTTTTATTTCAAGTTCACTTGTAAACATAAGAATTAGAATTAAAGCATATCATTTATCTTGTGTTCATTGCATTTATCTTGCATTCATTGATTGTCCTTTGCTTGAGCTTTACAACTTGGTGTCCTATTGCTAATACTATAGTGAGACATAGTTCAAGACTCATGTCATCCCATGATAGCACACTCATCATGGATCTTGGGTTATCTAGCTCCTTCACTCATAGTGTTGACACTAATTCACTAGGTATAGACCATACCATTAGCAACTCTTTACCTTCAAGTAGCATGACGTGCATTGAAACAATGGTTGCTAGTGTTCCTAAAGAAAACATAATCCAAATCCATGAATAGTTAGAAATTCTCAAACATCAAGTGAGTACTAAAAACATTTCCAACACTGCTATTCCTACCATAAGTAACATACACCACATGATTGAAAGTGAACAAGGAATAAAACTTGCATGTAACCTAGCTCAAATTTTTGGAAAAAATATTACCTCAACCACTAGTTTTGCTCAAACTTTTAATAGTGTCCAAAGGAAAGGAGGAGCCCAAATTCCTCCCCCTACAACCATTGCCTCTACTCCTACCTATACCAACCCTCAAGTTACAACAATGATGTAACTTACTAGTAGTGTCTTTCCTACCTTGGGTATTTCCATTAGCAACCTACTACCTTTATGGCATCTCACATCATATCTCCTACCACTTTACCTCCCATAAGCACTCCATTCGCTTCCCCCTCAGAAACATATACACTTCCATCATATTCATCTCCAGTTCAAAATACAACCAATGACGTCATCCTTAACCAACTCTTGCAAAATGTTTCATCCCTTCAAAAGAAAATTTCCACCATAAACCAAAATCAAAATGGCCAACCTTCATACTATGTCAAAAGCAATCCCTTATCCTTGGATATATTGAGAACACTGATACCACAATGTATATAGATTCCTAGGTTTGAGAAATATGGAGGCAAAGGAGACCCTTCTAACCATATTTCCACTTATACTTCTTGTAGCGTAGAAAAAAGTAACCCTTTTTCATGCTTAGCTTGGGAATGAATAATTAATGACAAAATAGACTTAATTATGCCTTATTTAGGGTGTTGTAAAGTTTTTTATTACACTTTCACACAAATCTAGGGTTTTGTTAATTAATTGTGGTTAATTAAGGTTAATTGGCCCCTTTAATAAAAATTTAAGCCTTATTAATTGCATTTTTCAAGGATCTATCCTAACACCCATTAATGATATTACATAACGCTTACATTGGCAAAGTTAATGTCCTAGAAATCTATGCTAGGACTCATTCACCTTTACTAGCGAATGAGTCATCCTAACATAGGACACCCCTTTCTTGGCATATTTGAGGTAGGTTTTCGATGTTATTTCATCCCACTGAAACATTGTCGTAGAAATTTGTGCTAGGACCCATTCGTCCAAGGTTGTGAATGGGTCCTCCTCACATAGGACACCCCTTTTTGAATTTAATTATGGAAATATTTTAATGATTTTTAATCCTAGATCTGATGTTGACTTAGATTATTTGAAATTTGAGGTTAATCCTTAAATTTAGTATAAATATAAGGTTAATTCACATAGTTTCATCCTAGAAGACCTAAGCATTCAAATATTCATTCATTATAGTGAGCTTATGATTAAGATAGCATTATAGAGCATTTCAAAGGCATTCAAGGGTAGATTATCAAAGTTTTATTGTAGCAATTCAAGATCATTTCATCATGTCAAAGGCATAATGCATAAAGCATGTGGTTGAGGTAATTTTGTTGATGTAGTATTTAAGATCCATTTGCAAGCTTTATTTCATTTATGGAATTCAAGATCAAGATCCAAATTCTTCATGGCCACTTCATGTTAGTTTGCATATTTACATTCCAAGACATCTTCCAAGGTATCAACATTTCATGTTTTGTGTTTCATGCTTCTATTTCACTGTTTCATCACAAGGTTTAATTACCTCAAGAGGGTTTGACTAAGGAAAACCCCTATCCTATAAAAATCAACAAGTTTTTCTCCTCTTTGATGTGTGTTTGTAGGTTTATAGGTTGAAGATCAAGTGGAGAACAAGATTGAAGAAATTTTTTCAAAATTCTCAAGTTAAAATGTTGTCATCCATAGTGTAAGGACATGAAAACAAGGCTATAGAACTTATTTTAGGTTTTCAAGAGTTGAGCATTGAGGAGCTAGAAGTGAAAACATCAAGGAATAGAACCCATATTTTAGTTTTCAAAAACTCTAATGGGGACCCATTTGCCAGTAAAGGCGAATCAGTCCTTTGTGACCTAAAAAAAAGTTTTCTACAAGTTACACATTGAACTATAGCCTTCCAAAACTTCCCTTTTTGTTGCTATAATATTTAGGATTAGTTTTTTATTGTTATTTATGCATTTTGGCCCTCATAATTGAATGAAACTCCCCCTAAAGAAAAATTAGTGGTTTATCATTTTGATCCATTCACTTTGATTAAAAGAACCCTATTTTTCTATGTTTCACCACCTTATTGCTGGATGTTGTGGTTGTTTTTCTAATATGTGGTTTTCATTGATGTCAACACTATTAGCATTGTTGTATTAGAAGTTTTATATGTCGAGGATATTGAGAAGATTGTAATAAGAAGTGCTACAGGTTATCACTGGTGAAGTGAAGTTCCTTCTGTCATTGTGGTTAGTACATTGTTGTTCTGAGGTTGTGGACTAAAGGGTTTTTTTTTTTGTATATTATCCACATTGAGTTTCAGAGATCCATGTGAAGATTTGATTGAGTTATGAATATTTGTATTTTGACAATTTTTATGTTACTTTAGTTTGTGTTCTTGAATGAAGATCATGTGATTTCAGTAAGTTCAGTTGTTGTGGATGCTTATCTAATGTTTCATGATTATTTTGGATATTTCTAGTTCATTCTCTATCTATGTTGCACATTTGCATTGATCATTGTGCTCATGGTCCGATATTTTCTCTTGTGTTCATGTTTTTCATGTTCTTAGCCAACAAGGTGTTGAAGCATGTTGTGGATCTTCAAGGAGTAATTAATTAAAATGGTTCATGTTTGAGGATGTTATTTTTGGTCTTCACTATGTTGTGGCCAACCTTGGTTGATTCGTATGAATAATCTTTATTTGTTTTGGGCTGACTATTTGTAATTATTTTATTATTTCTCTGGAGTTGACTTATAACGATGTAATCTCTTCTTGCGGATATATATAAGCAATTTTTTTATCATTTGGAAGAGTATAAGAGAGAGAGGATGTGAAGTCTGTGAGCCCTATGTGAAAATAAATTTTAGATCATTCGAAGGAAGAGCAAAGAGTGAAGAAGAATGAAGAAGAGTGAAGAAGTGTTCATGTGCTTAACTAGAACTATAACCATGCATTAGAAAATGCTATTTTCTCAGTTCAAAGTATGATGGATTTAATCAAAACCTTTATGTAAGATAGTGTGTCTTTCTTTGGGTAGTAAGCCTATTTTGTATTTGAGCAGTGAGCTCTAGGAAGTGTGCCTGAATGCATGTGCATTCCCCATTCATATTCTCTTATACTTTTAATAGGGTATAATCTTGTGGACTAACCTCCACCGTGGTTTTTCCCCTAATAGGGTTTCCACATAAAAATCTTGGTGTTATGTGTGATTTTGATGTGTTGTTCATTTATAATTTCATGAATAATGATCAGATCTGAGAACAAGGTTAATAAGTTGAATAAGTTTGAAATTCAGTGACAATTGATTCACCCCGCCCCCTCTCAGTTGTCTGACCTTGTGTTTCCAACACTTATGTAGTGATGTCATCCTTGAAGATAAGCTCTTGGCTAAGCTTCTCCCTAGGTTCTTGAAAGATATCGCTTTAGAATGGTTTTCCTTGGTATTGAACAACTCAATTTGCTCATTTAATTAGCTTGTTGAGGCCTTTATTAATCATTTCCATGTGTACAACTCCTAAGATGATCATAGTTGATTTGATGAGATGTAAGCAAAAGAATGATGAAAAGGTTACTAAATTTATTTTATGCTACCAAATGCTTTATTCATAAATAAATGTAAAGATTCTCGATCGTCACCTTCAACAAATATTCATTGAGAACTTACAAACTAAGATACAAGATAAGCTTATCATGATGAAGTTTCCTTCCTTTGTACACTTGTGTACTACCCTTCATGATTATCAAAATTTGGTTATTAGTCATGAAAAAACCCCACCTCTTCTCATCCTAAGAAGTATGAATCCACAAATCAAAATAATTACCAACCTTTTAGGAAATAGAATAAAAGATTCATTCAACTAAATCCCCCTCAACCAACTCAACATGTTGATACCCAAGTGGATGTTATAAATAAGACAATTCCTTTTACATTTGGGGATCTAGCTAGACAATTTACTGCACTACCTGATACCCTCCCTAACACAAGATTACAATTTCTAGAAAATAAAATGATCTCCTTACCTCTCATTAAAACTCTCGATCCTAATAAGCCTTTACCTCTAAATTTTAGATAAAATTCCTATTATCATTATCCTAATTCCTATTATAATTATCACCAAAAAAATGGACATGACATGAAACATTGTAAGCGTCTTAAACATCTTGTGCAAGACCTCATTGATTCTAGTTGACTTCAAATTGGAGGTGTTAATGATCAAGGAAATAAGTCTATTGCCCCTCCTAACCAAAACTTGTAAATCTTTAATAACCCTATGCCAAATCATAATATTTCATTTGTGAAATCCAATGAAAATAGGAAGAATGATGTGATGAATGTTGACACAGATGATGACAAGATGGATACTATTAAACAAGTTCCTATGGATACTTTTGAACAAAGTTCTCTAAATTATATGGTTGCATTGATCGAAACAAAACCTCATAAGGACCAAACTAAAATTCCTCTTGGCATTGCTTTCTCTTCACAAGATATAATTAGAAATGCACTTGATGGTCCTCTTTACATAGCTGGCCAAATCAATGACAAGCCCACTAATGGGATATTAATTGATCTCGTATGTGGAGAGAATGTGATCACTAAAGAATTCTTACTTGTGCATGAACTCTATCAAGAAACATATGATAAACCAAAAGCATGGATACAAATGTATAATGGTTTTTCTTGCCCTATGATGGGATTGCTCACCCTTCCTCTAAAAATCAAACTGAAACAATTAGATGTCTCACTCTCCATCATCCCAACATTAGATCAATTATGTGTGAAGCTTGGTTATCCATGGCTATGCTCCATGGAAGTCATCCCGTCAATTGGTACATAAATTTTTAAAGTTTCCCTTTGACAATGAGATCTTTACTATGCACCATAGTGGCTTTAATCCTATGTCTTCCCATGGGAACTTTTCATTGGATTTATTTTGGCCCAAGCCTATGGAGATTTTTTTTTCAAATCCTATCAAAACTTTAAGGAAAAATGCATATAAAAACTATCCCTTAGAAAAATACCTTAACCCATGATTGAGTCTACTATCCTTGATAAAAATATGATTGAACCAAAAGACCTTCCAAGTAACTGAGACCAACCTAAGATATATCATTTTCCTATCTCCTACAAACAACCAAGAGACAACCAAAACAATCCCATCATGCCTCCTAAGATCAAACATGTTTACAAAGCTAAAGAGAAAGTGGTTCCTTCATTCCCCCCCTTAGAGAAGAAAGGAAACCTATGGTTGATAAACTTGCTCCTACAAAAACACAACTTGAAAATCATGCCAAAAGAAACACAAATGCTAGAGAGTGTATGCATACACATCATGCTATTGATCGAAGGTTAAATGAAGAGAACAACAAAGAAACTCAACATTAAAACTTAAGTGAATAAATACACTAGGAATCTCCCTCTTCACTATAGCTAAAAGATTTTATATCACAACTATAACAAGAGCTAAATACTTATCTAGAAATTATCATTCGACCTCTCATTGTGATTAACTTGGATGATGAATCAATACACTACGAGTGTCCCTCTTCACTACAACAAAAAGATCATATATCGCAACTGTAACAAGCTAAATAATTCTTTCGAAATTATCATTATACCTCCTATTATGATTAACTTGGACAATGATGATGAGATTGCTAAAATTGATGAGGAAATGAATTTAACGAGTTGAATACATTATTTTCCTCTTCTATTAGCTTAAATGATAATTCCCTTAAGAAGAGTTTTGAATTTGGGGATGACCATAGTATTGCACTCACCACTATCCCTTTGGCTAGTTGTCCGCCTTTTGTATATGATGAACAAGATTGGGATGTAGAGGACCTACTAATAGGTTGACTCGCATTTTACTATTCATTTGCATTATTTTATTTTTTATGTTCTTTATGTGATTGCATGTGCATAATGTAATCCCCTGTACTATTCTATTTTATGTATCTCTCTCTTTCTAAATTTCCCATAGTCACTTGCTTGTCTGTGTGAGAGCATACCAACCACATGAGTATATGTCTCACTAGGGGCTCACCTAGTGGATAGCCTAAGGTTCTACTAGCCCTTGTGAGAATGTGTTTGGTTTGCATACTGCACATCGTGTGCCACTTGTAAATGTTTTTGGACAAAAAACTTAGATCTTATCTACATTGTGTTGGAAAAATGGTCAAGGCTTGATCCACCCTTTTTAATTTTTTTTCCTTCCTCTTTATGTCTTTGGAAATGTATGCTTGTACCTTCTTGTTTCTCCTTACATCATTTACATGTGTCTTCTTTTCTTCTTATGTTGGTTTTCCATAGGATCTTGATCCTGGGGGCTTGCACAACCCTCTTGATTGTTTTCATCCTATCTCACTAGCATTGGTACACTTGGACCCCTCTTGATGTGATTTTTCCTACTTTAGCATGAGTTTGAAGAAAATTCCTCCTCTCACTAAAGTGGCAGCTAAATGTAGTGTATAAAAATGTATCCCTTTACATTTTCACATTTGTTTGGGCCCTTGCTACTAAAATTAGGCTTCTTTCTACCTTATTTGTTCTTATTTTTCATCCACAAGTCTTATTAAATGCATTTTTATAAGGATAATCCCGACACATAACTAATGACCAATCATAATTTAATGATTTTGGGTTGTGTGTCCCAGATTTAGAGATCTAGGGCTCATACACCACCTTGGGCATATGGGTCCCACCTATGTTTCGAGGCCTGATCCTGCATTTGGCATAAAACTTAAAATTTCTTGAAATTTGTTTCCCAAGCCTAGATTACTAGGACTCATATGACCCAACTAGTGTATGATTCCCACTTTAGCTTGGACATATTTTGAATTCAATTCTTGGCAGGATTTTATTCTCCTAGATCTGTTGTTAGCTTGTAGTGTTGTAATTCCAAGAAATTTGGCATTAAAAAGTATGAATACAAGGTTATTTCACATATTTTTCCTTAAGAAGTTTTATGGAGCATTCCTAAAGAAATTTTATGAGATCAAGAGCATTCAAGATCTGATTATCAATCATTTTCGAACTATATTCAAGATTCAAGCATCATGTCAAATTCATCATGCATCATGTGTCTTTTTGAGCTATCATTTGTGATGTAGGTTTTCATGATTCAAGAAAGTATTCAAGATCAAGTTTCATAACATACAATCAATAGTCAAGATCAACATTCATGCTAGCCATTTCATACTTGAGATTGCAACCTTTGTTACAAGGGTTTGGTGAGTTACAACATTACATATTGTTCATTCATCATTCCTTCATTCTACTTCATTTCATTTCAAAGTTTGATTACCAAAATGGGTTTTGGCCAAGGCAAACCCCAATCCATTAAAAAATTAAAAAAATTATCTCCCTAGATGTGTGATTGCAGATCTAGGTATTTTGAGCTTGAAGATCCTTTGAAGACTAAGTTGCAAGATTGAAGAAAGTTTTCAAAGTTGTCATCTTCATGGAAATTCACCTACAGACCAAAATTCAAAGGTTCAAAATCAAAGATCGAATAGGAGAGAAGCTACAGAAGATGACTAGAGGATATGTGAGTTTAAAAAAAAACCCTAATATTAGGAAAAATTGACACCTAGGGTGTATGAGTCCCAGTAAACCACTTCTTAGCAGATTCTTGTAGATCTTGGTTAACCAGTTGAAGATTCTAGATTTAGCCTGAAACCCTAAACTGGGACTAAATCGCCCAGTCTAGTGTATGAATCCCAATTCACATCAAAAGTAATAACTTTGGGATTAAAGACCTTTTTTCAAGCATCTCCAGTTTTCCAGGTGCCCCTCTATTCATTCTTAGTTTATTGTTTTTTTTTAAGTTTCACTTCCTCGGTTACATAGCTAGATTTGCATATCATTTGCATTTCCTTCTTTCTAAGCCTTTGCTTAGTGGTGAACCCCCCTTGTTAATAAAAACTAAGGAGGCCTTGTAGAAACCCCTTTTCTCAATTAAATCATTCGATTGAGATCTCTTGAGTATCCTTGAATGAACTAAGAGCCAAATATGGTCCTCTAAGTTGTCCATCTCCTAAAAGGTGTAGAAACCCTATTTCATTTGGTTCAAAATGATATGATTTAAGATGAAGTTAGTTGATTCTCCTCTGTGAAAACTAATCTTAGTCCATTTCACAATATATTAAATACTTGGAATGGAAACTAATGAGAAATTATATGTATAAAATATGGAAGAGCACTTACATATGCATGCAAAACCAGATGAGTATGTATCTATTATGGTGAATATTTTTTAAAGATCCATTACCAATAAAATATATTGCACTAAAATTGATGAGGTAGCTACATAAGATTGACAAATATTTTATATTTTTATCCCAAAAGTAGTGCTAAATACAATCAATTCAACTAATGTGTTGATAGAAACCTCATAGCATTGTCCATTAATCTTAATCCTTCTAGAATATAGATTCACATGAATTGGACTAAACACTTTCAACACCTTAAAATTTGATACTCGTGTCATTTAATGCCTATGAGTGCATGCCTTGTCTAAGTTGGTGTGTCAAGTAGTTCATCATGTATTCATAATAACTCATTCTATAATAGATTGTTGAATTAGTAGGGTTGACACAAACAATTAGGCTTCATTAGAGAGACGATGAGGGTGTGAATTAGTTATTTTGATTAGGGAATTTCTTGTTGATAACATCCTAATATTGAAGAAGGATTTTTTTGGGTCTTGACATGTTTAGAACATTACATGTAGAGGAGTTTGATATCAAAATTATAAAAGTTAAAGATTTATAAATCCTAATAGATAATATAACACATGGAAATGGATTGATTGGTAGCATAATTAGAGATGTTTTGTAAATTCATTTTTATTCTCTATTTTTTGTGTCTCACACAATTTAATTTTACACATATTCTAGAAAATCTCTAAATTTCTATTTAGTTTTAAAATCCATATATTCATCATCATATTGTTGAATTAATTGAAGTGCTTTGTAAGGGAATCCTTGCCACCCCTTCTCAGAGAATAAAATTTATTCAAATAAAAATAGTTTACAATGAATTTTTTCTTGTGTGAATTCCATAGTAACTTCTACAACTTTTGATGATGGTTTATCTTTATGTATTCAAGAGAATTGAATAAAAAGGGTACAATCATAACAAACTTTTAATATTTTTATCAATTTTCATTCTGTATAGTTTCTAACTAAAAAATGCAATCCATAAATCTTTGTCTACCAAAAGGTCCTTCAACTTGATAATTTCAATAAAATATTAGTTTTATTCAATCTATATATCTCAATTTGACTTGAAATAATATTACCTTTTTAGAACTCCACCTCAATCAATTTTAATAGATCAAATAATCATTTCATTTTGAAAATATAAAATTTATATAAATCTCCAATATATAAAATAATGTGTTTTATAAAAAAATTTCCTCATTCCTCCATATTGCTACACATTCATGCTTAAACTTATCTCACTTTATCCATACACAAAAATATTTTGACACAATCATCCAAATAAAATAAATTTATTATTTATGCCCAAATATTACATTATTATTTGTTCATGTATCCCTAAATATACCATTTCAACCTTCACTGTAACACCTTTTTTGTCTTAGGTCAATTCACAAGTATAATCAGTCAAACACCTATTAATGAAAACTTTGAGATTACAAATTTGGATAACACTTGTCTATTTAGTTTTTCATTATGATCTAAAAAAAATACTCATTTAAATTATTTTCTACTCTCATTAGGGTTTTAATCCTTTGTTGCATAGCTCTATTAATGTTGAACACACCTAGAGACTAAGATGAGGTGTGAATCAGTCTTAAAACAATTTAACCCCTTCAGGAACTTAACTCTTTCAGCACAATTCAACCTTCTTTTTTTAGATCAAAACCTTAAAACATAATAGTGAAAAAGAATGATATAACAGTTTGAATACTTAGAAACTTCAACAACCTTTAAGCAATGCAAGATATATCAATTCTACTTCTAACCAACTCGACAATAGTGAGAGAGAAACACAAGGCACACAAATGCACAAGGAGAACACCATATTTACATGGAAAACACAATGAGAGGAAAACCACAATGAAATTTAACTCACAATATAAAGGCTCACTACCTTAGACTAAGATACAAAAGTACTTACAATACTAAAGCCAACACAACTTTAGGATCAAGATATAGAAGACCTAATGAGATTCACTATCTTAGAGTAGGATACAAAGATTTAGATAAATATTACAATTCTTGTCAACATAAAGGAAATGGTGTTTTTTGTGGGATGGATGCTAACATATGCTTTAGGACATAGAGCACACCCACAAATCCAATTTCATTCAAGGGTAACCCTAAAGATCTCAATCCAAAGGGGAAAGAAGTATTGTAATAGGGTTGTCCTAAGTGTTGAATATGATCTGATGAGGGGTTCACCACCAAGTTTAGACTTGGAAAATACAATGATATGTAAGATGAAAAACAAAACCCTAATTGAATGCAAACTAGCTCTAAATGACCTAGAAAGATGAATGAAATGAAAAAAAAAACTATAAAATAGAAAGTGTGCACCTGGGAAACTGGAGATTGTTGAATGGAGATCTGAATCATTGGAAAATCCATTGTCAAGTTTGATTGGGACTCACTTTCCAAGCTAGGTAAATCAATCCTATTTAAGGGAAATTATCCAGGAACAAGTTTCTGCCAAAAGGGTGACTAGATCTGCAAAATCCTGAAAAATGTACTGGAACTAGGACTCATTCGCTAGAAGTGGTGAATCAGTCCAGTTGAGTTTTTTTTCAACTTCAGAAGTTAATCTTGCTCTTCTTTATCTGCTCTATTCTTCTTGACTGATTTTTGGATCCGAATCTATCATTTTCAACTTGTAGGTCTTCTCCAATGTTCTCCAAGGCTTGATGACAACTTTGACAACTTTGGATGATTTGCAACTTTTCTCCAATATTTATCCTAAGGAAATTTGTAACCTAGACCTACAAATCACACACAAAGGAGAGAGAAAAATGTTGTAGGGTTAGTGGATAGGGGTTTTCCTTGGTCAAACCCCTTGTTGGTAATTAAACCTTGAAATGAAAGCAAATGTAAATGGAGAATGATGAATTAAAAAATAGCAATGTTGCAACTCACCAAACCATAGCAATAAGGTGCTACAAATATGCTTGAAATGGCTAAAATGAATGTGGTTCTTGACTCTTGCATGAATTATGTTGATCTTGCTTCAAAAACTTGCTTGAATCATAAACTTTGTTGGCAAGAGACACTGCACATGCTTTCTGGTGTTGTCATTGATGGAAACCCTTGTTAGTAAGATGATTTGAATGTCATCATCTGATCATACTGGAAGATAGATTAAAGATCAGTCATTATCTATTAAGCTAGAACAGAGCATCCGGTAGATTTTTTTTCTTCGATTCATAAGAAAATTTTATGTTATTATTTTGTGTTGTGGATCTCAAGGAAGATTGTTCAATCTATAATCTATGTTATTTGTAAATCTCGGTGCCTCTATCGATTTGAGTGAAAGTTAGTAGATCCGATTGACTAACATTCTATTCATCAGTGTATGAAGGCTGAGTTGGTGGAGGTAGTGTGTCACAGATATTTGAGGAGTTATTGTTTAAGTGTTAAATTTGTGTTTGAGAATTTTGATTTGGGTCCTCACTACGTTGTGGCCAACTCTTGTGGATGCACATTGAATATTATGGATGATTTGAGCCAACAATTTGTGAATATTTCTTATTTTGTTGAAGCTGACATGAAGTGATTAAATCCTAAGTAGTGGATATATATAAGTGATTGATTATATCATTTAGATATATGTTCAATGTGAGTTGATGTATGTTGTGAATGTTAGAAGTTCAGTAGAGCGATTATGCATAGTTTCACTTGTGCATTAAATATTTTTGGTGTGAGTTGAAGCAGAATAGAGCACAACACAAGAATCATTTAGAAGGTCTAGAATTTGATTTGATGAGCCTAACTAGAACTGTAATCAGGAATTTTTAAATGCTACTTTCTCAGTTCAAATCTTTGGAAGTATTCCAAAAAATTTTAAGGCAGTGATCCTTTCTATTTTTTACCTGTGCATGAATGCAAGTGCATTCTCATTTTGTAAACTTTTCTTTTGAGTATACTCAGAACATATTATGGATTGACCTCCACCATGATTTCCCCCCTAACAGGGTTTCCACGTAAAAATCCTTGTGTTATGGTGTTGTGGTTACTTTCCTTATGTGCATGCATTTTTATTTTGGTTGAATGTTATCAGTACTTTAAGGATCAGATTAATAAAGTTAAAACGTGCACAACACTGATTCACCCCTCTCTTAGTGTTGCTTGATTCCAACAAAACTCTACATCAAAATTGTTAGCACAATAAAAAACATGGTATATGAAATCTTTGACATGATGCTTGATAATCTGCCCTTGAATGCTCTTTGTTGGAGTAAACAAGTCATTGTCTATTAATTAATTGATCATCAATTAATTATTAGAGGATTTTTACTTTATTTCACTTAAGCTAAACTTAGGAGTTGATTATTTAATCTTTAGTTTGATTCTTATATTATTAGATTAGACTAAATTTAGGACAAGTTATCTCATTGCATGAGATTATCACACTTATCTCTATCTTGTTAATCCACATGTAGTGTTTGCTTGTGCTTTGCTTATATAAGCATGCATATTCCTTTGTAAATTTATCCAGAGAACATGGTTTAATCCAGGTTATTTGCATCAATAATAACTCTTAGGTTATTGAGAACAATCTTGCTTTCAGATCTTCTCTATTGTGATAGATAATTGCATAGAGGTATTTCATGGGAGCTGTGGATTCAATTAGTCAATTTCAACATGGTATCAGAGCCCAAATATGTAGCTCCCTATTCAATTTTTTGAGGGATCTAGCCTTGAGAAATTTTTTGGTGTGTCTTGGAGTAAAACAGGTCTCACCCTTGCATTCAAAGCGGCTGAAAACTTTAAGAACACCTGTCATTTCATCAATTTTGGAGTAGTTGCAACAAAAGGGAAAAAAAATTAGAGGCACACAATTCCATATAGATCTGGGTGCTTCAATTTACGTGTAGGTGCAAGTAGTGTGATCCCACAAAACTGGTTTACAATTTTTGGGAGATTCTAATTTTTGCTGAAATCACATATTTTTAGAAAATATAATGATTTAAGCCTTAAAAAGTTCCATTTAAAGCATTCTAATTGAAGAGGGTTTGATCAAACTACCTTATATCAAACCCCCTTGGATAGAACCCTACTAGTTTTAAATCATACCTATAATGGAGTCTCCTTTACACCTATCAAAATGCTAATAAAAAACCACTTTTGATTTACCTTTTGGGGGATCAAATGAATTCATTTATTTATTTTTTTTGGAAGTATGTAGTCCTTATTATAAGCTTCCAAAAAAGTATAATTTTAAATAAATTTAATTTTATTATTATATTTATTTTTCATTTCTTGTGAATGTAGGTTTCTCACCGAAAATCAAGCTCTGTGTTCTGCACATGTGGAAAAATAGAATATTATCAAAAAAAAAATTTGAAAAATATGAGTGCACAAGATATTGAAGTCCTTGATCCAATGAAAACAAAAAAAAAATTGATAGATACAAAAAACGTTATGTGTTATACGGTCCACCTATGTCTGAATTATAATTGGTTTGAGTTTGAAAGTTGATTAAGGAAAAAATATTCAATAAAAAACTATGAAACCAATTGGAAGCACTCGATATCTTAGTTACAAATCTAAATTCGAAAAAAATAGAATTTTATCTTTCATGGAAAAAAAAATTATTTGTTATATGGTGAGCGTCACTCCTTAAAAAAAGGTGTTTACTAAAAAAAAACAAGTTTTCGAAGGAGATGGAAAAATAAGTGCAATCTGATTCCAAAATTTTTGAAAAAAATATATTTAGAATCTATAAATAAAATGTCACAAATCACTAGTTTGCATCATCTTCGAATTCCTCACGGTTTAGCTGCTATAGGTGCCCGAAAGTGAAGATTTAGTTAGAAAAAATTAGTTCAATGTCTAGTTTGGCCAAAAATTGTAAACCAATATTGTGTTCTCTAGTTTTTTATTTTATTTTTTAAATCCATCAATAAAAAAAATATTATATTTTAGGGTTTTTTATTTTTTATCCTGAAAATCAAAAAATATATATATCAAAGCTTTTTTCAAAAAAAAATTTAAGAAAAAAGCTTTCAAAACATTTCAAATTCAAAAAGTTGGAGGCTGAATTTTTTTTGGAGTATAAAGGACCCACTTACAAATTTCTATAGGCCTATCCAATCTTCAGCGGCTATTATTGCAGTTGGCGGGCCCATTTGAAGCAATGATGACTGCCTAAAACTTTCGGCCGCTTCCTCAAAAAATGACAACCTCCTCACTAGGTGGAAAATCCTCACTGGGCACAAAATCCGCCCCTCCATGAATATTTGGTAGTGAAAAGCACAGGTGGAATATTCCACATAAACTGGCACTCAACAAAAACTCAGTGACCTGAAGAATCTCGACATGAATATTTTGCGGCCCTCAAAAAATTGATGAAGGATTTTTACAGGTAGGGTAGATTTTTTCTCTCAAGTGATGGCCATCAAATTTATCCCATGACTCATTGATTTCAGCATTATGTCATGTTTTCATCATCTGTAGGGCAGCCCCAAGCCCCCCTCCTAGCCCTAATTTTCCCTAAAGTAGTTTTTTCTTTTCTTTTTTGCATAACTTGGGCATACGGTGTCAAAATTGGGAAAATGATATATCATTGGAAAGAGGTTCTGCAAAATTCCCATTAGTGTAGGTCTCATTATCAGATTTTTCTAGTGGTTCCTGTTATTCTCAGTCAAAGTTGTATCTTTATTTTGTGCTTTTGAGCTCATAACTTTTTTCCTATAACTTAGATTTTCACGATTCAAGTGGAGTTGGAAAGCTATTTAAGAGCTCTTTAGATCTATTCATGCATTTTTTTCAAAATATGCCCCAGGTACATTTTATTCAGTTTTTTGGTTTTCACACTTTGCTTAATTACTTGGACATCTTGGCACTTGGAGAGGATTTGTTTGTGTGAAATGACATCATTTGATCTGCTTTATCGGTACTATGGTCATTATTCTTTGATTTTGTCATTTGAGTGATTATTATGGGGTATTTTGGTCATCCTTCTATGATCAACTTGGATAAGGATAACTATGAGTCTTGGTGAAATGGAATCCTAAAACATATCAGGCGGCTTGATTATTTTCCTTATTTGTATGGACTCATACCCACACTAGACACACCAGGGAGTTTATCAACATGGGGCATCATCAACTCAATCATATTATAGGGGTTATATGTTCAAGTGTTGATCTTGACACTATGTATGTTGTCTCAGACATTGAATGTCCCCACACACTTTGGACACAACTTTGGGAGATCTGTGGAGGACCTCATATCTCTCCATACCCAGAGGATTCTGCTACAAATTGTCTCATCCCTCTTGTATATGTAGATTTCATACGCTTTGATGATGATACTTTAGAGGATCTTGAGTATATCATAGGTCTTGCATGTTCCAATGGTTCAGAGACTTCTCTTCATGTTCCCACTCTTCAAATTGAGGCTACATCATCATCATTTGTTGTTCTTGATCAACTTGGCATCATTGCATCTTTGGCCCCTATTGATTCAATACAACAAGACATCATACATCTTCTAGACACAACTACTTGGGATCTACATCTCATAGACATATCATCATTTTTTGTGGAGTCCTATCTTGCAAACTTGGAGGATTACTTTGAGGAGGACATTCATATCCTCTTTGTTGAGAACCACATCACCTTTGTAGCTTGTTCTATATCATTCAAGTCATAGGATCTTGGATTGACATCATCTCTTTTCGACATGTGGATGAGAGTAGTTTTTAGAGGAACATTTCATCTGGATTAGGATTCTAGAATCACCCATCTCTTTGGGTTTTCTACTCCAATCACTAGTGGATCTATTTCTTCCTAAGGGGAGAAATTTACTTTGCAGGTAGTGGATCATATTTTGACTTCAAACATTTATCATTGGCACGGGAGCTCTTTCTTGTTGGGAGGGATTCATTTCCTCATTTTATCTCTCCTATCGAGGGGACATCTATTTTACTTGCATGATAGAAGTAGTCCTTGGGGGTCATATTGAGTCCTCCTATCATTCTTTCTCTAGTACATTCATTTCTTTTTCTCTCTTTTGGAGAGGAGTTTTTACCATGTGGTTTTCTCATTTTCTCTAGTTATGAGATTTTCATTTATGTACATGTGTACCTCATTAGGACTTGTAGTTGGGACCCATTTTGCACTCCTTTTTAGCTTCCTTAATTAGTTTTTTAGTTTCTCCCTAAGTTGATTTTAAGGGGGGTGTTGGAGTAAATGAGTCATTATATAATAATTAATTAATCATCAATTAATTATTAGAGGCCTTTTACTTTAGTTTACTTAAGCTAAACATAGGAGTTGATTATTTAATCTTTAGTTTGATTATTATTATTAGATTAAACTAAATTTAGGACAAGTTGTCTCATTGCATGAGATTATCACACTTATCTGTATCTTGTTAATTCGCATGTAGGGTTTGCTTGTGCTTTGATTATATAATCATGCACATTCATTTATAAATTTATCCAGGGAATATGGTTTAATCCAAATTATTTGCATCAATAATAATTCTCAGGTTATTGAGCACAATCTTGCTTTTAGATCTTTTTATTGTGATAGGTAATTGCATGTAGGTGTTTCATGGGAGTTGTGGATTGAATTAGTCACTTTCAACACTCTTGAATGTTCTTGAATTCTCTTGTGAATGCTTAATGATCTATTGAATGATAAGTTTTGAATATGAGTGAAAGAACCTATTTATACTCAATTACATAAGAATTCCCGAAATTACAACACTTCAAGATGACATCAGATCTAGGAGAATAAAATCCTACCAGAAATTTAAATTAAATTTGATTTTGGGCCACATAGGACTCATTCGACCAAGGTGGTGAATGAGTCCCATCAAGCATAATGTATGCGACCAAAAACCAAAAGTGCTTAGAAATGTGTGAAAACTAGTTCGGGACACAAAAACCTAGGTGGGACTCATTCACCCAAGGTGGTGAATGAGTCCCAGATCCCTAAATCTAGGCCACACAAGCCAGAAACACTTGAATTATGATTGGTTACTAATTGGTGTCTGGGTTATCCTTGAAAAGATGCAATAAATGAGGGCTTGTGGATGTAAAATAGGGCCAATTAAAGCATAAGAAATCCCAATTATTAATGAGAAGCCTAGAGAAGTGTGAAAGTGTGTTACAACACTTTACAACACTTCATATAAGGTAAGATTAATAGTTATTTTGATTAAAAAGAGGTTCATTAAGCTTAGTTAATTAATAAAACCTTAGAAAATTGTGAAAGTGTGTTACAACACTTCACAACCCTTTGAAAAGCTACCATTTAAACCCATTAATTCACAAGTGTCCAAGACCTAGTGTGAATATGTTAGGCATATTACAACACTAAATCAAGGCCTTGTTAAGGGGACCTTTTTCTATCATTACACATAGCCCCCACTTTAGCAAGTGGAGGAAATTTCTTTCAACTCACACTAAAGTAAACCAAATGCAACAACGACCAAGGGGGTTTCAAATGTACCCATGTTCGCAAGATAGGACAACCATGACCAAGGGGGTTGTGCAAGCCACTAGGACCAAGGTCCTATGGAAAACCAACAAAAGCACAAAGAAGCACACATGAGAATGATATAAAGAGAAACAAAAATGCACAAACATGCACTATAAAAGATGAAAAAGAGAAAAGGTAAAAATAAAAGAGTCGGATCAATATTCAACCATTTTTCCATCATGATGTGGATCAGATCTAGGTTGTTTGTCCAGAAAATGTATACTCACTAAGTGGTAACAAAACTCTTGGTTGTCATCTAGGTGAGAAGTCCAAAAAGGTGAGAAACATACACTCATGGCTAGTATGTACTCACACACATGTGTAAGTGGCTATGGGGAAATTCATGCGTCGGTCGAGCTTTTGGCTGAAACCATACCAAAGTTATACCCCTTGATAAATTTAATAAGGTACCACACAAAAAATAATTTTTGAGCTTCATGAGACAATCAAAACCTCATATTCTTAGAGCTCATGAACAAATAGGATGGATCTACAGGCATGCAAGCTATGCTATGAAAGGTGGCCATATAAAAGAAAAATGCAAAATGCAAAAATGAGGAATGTTCAAGGGAGTCTTGCTTAGTTCATGCGAGGTCTTTAACTTAGGGAACTTTTTGCCTAATGTATCCATGAGAGGACCAATCAAAGAATGGAAGATTCACAACTTAGGGGATATAGTGCATCACATCACGACACTAAGAGGAATGTAATATTCTAAGAGAGATCATGCTCCAGAAGGAAATCACACCCAGTGTCATCCACAAAGAGACAAACACACTGTATGAAATAAGAACACTACACCAAGAGCCATGAAAAAGAGGAAAAATGCAAAAGAATAATGCCAATGTATGCCCCCACTTCAAAGAAATTTGTAAACACCATATTGTGAGAAATTATTTTAAAGTAGAAAATGAAAGATGCAAATAGAAAAAGAATAATGAGAGCCAACATGGAAAGCCCTATGCCAAGTCATATGTTTTCGAGTAAAGCCACATCATGCAAGCGAAAAAGAAAAGAGGGGTTGCCCAAAAATTTAAAATCCAAACACATAATGGATCTATGGATTTGGGGTTAGTATGTTCTTACTACAATGTTTTTAGAGAGCCCAAAATTGTCTTCATTCCCCAAATACTCATAGAACTAGAAGAATGACACAAAGAGAGTTAAAATAAAGAAAAACCTTTTAGGTCAACATGGAATAGACATGAATGCCTCAACGCCTTGTGTCATTCCAAAAATGAAAACACAAGACAAATGAAAAAGAAATAAAGAAAAATATAAAGGAAAAAGCTTTTGGGTCAACATGGAAGAGACATGAATTTCTCGATGCCTTGCGTCATCCCCAAAAGGAAAACACAAGATAAATGAAAAAGATAAAGATAAAAATTGAAAGAGATGCATGACATAGAGAAGAATGAAGGTACAAATAGAGGATTGTCACCAAGATAGAGAACATCAAACAAAATTTCACAGCGGATCACATCACGCACATGCAATCACACAAAAAAATAATGTAAAAGACTAGTAAGGCACAAGAAAGTCAACCTAAAGCAGGTCATCCACCTCCCAATCATGTTCATTGTATACCAAAGGTTGGAAACTATTCAAAGGGACAAGAGAAAGTGCCAAACTAGGAGAAGCACCAGGGTCAACACTCTTTGAAGGAGATTTGTCCTCTAAGCTCATGGAAGAGGAAACTAATGTATTTAATTTGTTATGAACCTCTTCGTCAATTTTAACAACCTCGTCATTGTCATCCAAGTTAATCACAATAGGAGGTCAGAGGATAATGTCCATGGAAGAGTTCTACTCTTGTTGTGAAGGTTGAATTGAATTGTCTTGTTTCGAGGTAGGGGTAGATTCATCATGCATCGCTTTAGTCAATTTTGGATCTTGATTTTCTTTGTTTAATTCTTCATGTGTAACCTGTGAGCAAGGGCACAACATCTATGCCTATGGTCCCTGGAACCTCTATTTATTTTAGTTTTTGTTCAAGTTGTGTTTGTGTAGGAGTGGGATGATCAACCATCTAGGATTCTTTTCTTCCCTAAGGGTAGGAACGAAAGGAACCACAAGGGGGTTGTTCAACCACTTTATCTTTGACTTTGTATACCTATTTTATTCTAGGAGGTGTGATGGGGTTATTTTCATTGTCTCTTGGTCATTTCTACGAGGTAGGTGAAGTTTTTTTCTTGGGTTGGTTTTGGTTATTTGGTAACTCTTTAGGTTTAAGCATGGTTTTGTCAAGGATAGTAGGCTCGAATGTGGATGGAGACATGTTTCAGAGGGATAATTATGCTATCTTCTTTTCCTTTAATTTTTATGAGAAAAGAAAAAGAATTATTCTCATGGCTTTATAGGTTCCATGGGCTTAGGCCAAAAGGAATCTAAGGAAAAGTTTCCTTTGGATGACAAAGGGTTGAAGCCACTATGGTGGAAAGTGAATATTTTATTATCAAAGGGAAACTTTATGCATTTATGCACAAACCAAGGGATAAATTTCATGGAGCGAATCCATAGGTTGCCTAGCTTCACACAAAATTGGTTTGACTACAGGATGATGGAGAATGAAACATCTAATGTTTTTAGTCCTATTTTCAATGGACGAGTGATCGATCCAATCATAGGGCAAGGAAAACCATTGTGTGTCTTGATCCATTCTTTCAGTTTATCATATATGTCTTGATAGAGCTCATGCAAAACTAAGAATTCTTTGGTGATCACATTCTCTCCACAAGCAGGATCTATTAATATCCCATTAGTGGGCTTGTCATAGATATGGCTGGCTATGTAGAGAGTACTATCGGGAGAATTTTTAAGTATATCCTTAGAGGAGAAAACAATGTCAAGAGGGTTTTTAGTTCAGCCCTTACAAGGAATGATGTCTATCACTCCTACCATGTCATCCAGAGGATCATTATCTATAGAATTGTGTTGCATAGGACCACTGTTATCATCATCTGTGTCAACATTCATCACATCATTATTTTTAGTTTCACTGGCCTTAACAAATGAAATATTATGTTTTGGCATGGGGCTAGTGAAAATTTGCAAGTTTGGCTAAAGGGTATTGTGGATTTAATGGTTGCTACTTGGTTATTGGAATTTTAAGTTGTTTGTTGAGAAGGATTGAATTGAAGGAACCCTTTATTCTATTTTCAAAAAGGTTGAAAATATTTTTGGTTTCCAGGCTCAAATTTCTCAACTTGGCTAGAAGTGAATTTTGTATCACGACTACTAACCAAATTTTGATAATCATGGAGGGTGGTACAAAAGTGCATGAAGGATGGAAATTTCATCATGGTAATCTTTTCTTGGATTTTACTTTGTAAATTTTCTATGAACATCTTTTGAAGATGAGGATCAAGGACCTTGACATTGATTTGGGAATAAAGCGATTGAATTCATGAGATAAAGTTAGTTATCTTTTCTTCTTCTTTTTTCTTGCATCTCATCAAATTGACCAAGGTCATCTTAGGAGTCATATGCACTTGGAAGTGGTTTAAAATTACATCAACAAGCTCATTAAATGAACGAATTTAGTTGTTCGGTAAGGAAGAAAACCACTCCAAGGTGGTATCTTTCAATGATCTAGGAAAAATATTTTCAAATAGCTTATCAACAAGGAAAAAGTCACTACATAAGGTAGTATAAGCATTAACATGGTTAGAAGGATCTCCCTTCCCTCCATATTTCTCAAATATAGGCACCTTTACACCTTGTGGCATCGTTGTTTGCAATATCTCCAAGGATAGTGGATTGCTTTTGACATAATATGTAGGTGGGCCATTTTGATTTTGATTGATGGTGGAAATTTCCTTTTGAAGCGATGAAACAGTTTGGAAAAGTTTTGTTATGAGAGGGTCATTACTTGTGTTATGAGATGAAATTGAAAATGGTTAAGGAGTGTATGTGTTTGAAGGGAAAGTGAATGGAATTCTTATAGGTGGTAAGGTGGTACGAGATATGACTTGTGATGCCATATAGGAACTAGGGATGCTAGCAGGAATACCTAAGGAAGGAATCACATTACTAACTTGTTGCATTGTTGTTGTGACTTGAGGAGTGGTATAGGTAAGTATTGACGCAATTGTTGTCTGAGGAAAAATTTGAGTTCCTCCTTGGCTTGTGACATTGTTTGTTGTTAAAGGAATAGTGGTTGGAGTGAGATTTTTTCCAAATATTTGCACTATGTTGTTCACAAGGTCAAGCCCTTCTTCACTTTCAAGCATGCAGTGAATGCTATCTATAGTAGGGATGGAAGTGGTTGAAATGTTGTCATTTTGCACTTGATTTTGTAAGTTTTCTAGGTCCTCATGAATTTGAATTATGTTTTCTTGTGGGATACTATCATTCCTTGGTTCAACTTGCATGCTACTTGAAGGCAAAGAGTTGCTAAAGGTATCGTCCATACCTAGTGTACTAATGTCAATACTAGGAGTGAAAGAGCTTGACAACCCAAGATCCACAATGATTGTATTATCATAGGATGACATGAGTCTTGAACTTTGTCTCACTATAGTATTATCAATAGGACACCAAATAGTCATACAAGGGTTACTATATGCAATGTGAATGCAAATGCAATATAAGCTAAGAATAATGAAATGCTTGTAAAATAAATTCTAGAAACTAGAATAGAAAAGAAATAATAGCAAATAGAAACTCAGAAACAATGTTTTGAATGCCAAAAAAAGTAGTGCAAAATATGCAAGGGGACTGATTCACCCAAGGTGGCGAAAGAGTCCTAGTGATGATTTTGTTCAAATTTTTTAAAAAATTTCAATTGAATTTTATGCTTTTTATGTTTAATGATATGTATCCTAAGTGAAAATGTAGTTTTCAGATGATTTTCAATGATTTGAGATGCAAAAATTCAACCTATATGAACTTTTACTAATGCAAAAATTTGAAATTGTAGAATGCAAGTTAACCAACACAAGTCCTAATGCAAGGTTAATGCAAGAAAGATAAAGCATTCCAAATCATAAAAGAAGGTATTCTAAATGTAGGTTCACCAAAATGAAATAGTTTTTTTGTGGGATGGATGCTAACATATGCTTTAGGACATAGATCACACCGACAAATCCAATTTCATTCAAGGGTAACCCTAAAGATCTCAATGCAAAGGAGAAAGAAATCTTGTATTATGGTTGTCCTAAGGGATGAATATGATCTAATGAGGGGTTCACCACCAAGTTTAGACTTGGAAAATACAATGATATGTAAGATGAAATATAAAACCCTAATTGAATGTAAAATAACTCTAAATGACCTAAAAAAGATTAATGAAATGAAACGATTAATTGTAAAAATAGAAAGTGTGCTCCTGGGAAACTAGAGATGGCTGAATGGAGGTCTGAATCACTAGAAAATCTGTTGTCAAGGTTGACTCAGACTCATTCTCCAAGTTGGGTGAATAAGTCTTGTTTTTGGGAAACTATGCAAGAACAAGTTTCTACCAAAAGGTGTCCAAATCTGTAAAATCCTAAAAATGTATTGGAACTTGGACTCATTCGCCAAAAGTGGAAATCAGTCCAGTTGGGATTTTTTGCAACTTATGAAGCTGATCCTACTCTTCTCTGTCTACTTTGTTCTTCCTGACTAATTTTTGGATCCGAATATCCGATTTGCAACCTGTAGGTCTTCTCTAATGTTATCCAAGGCTTGATGAAAACTTTGACAAATTTGGATGATTTGTAACTTTTATCCAATCTTTCTCCTAAGGAACTCTACAACCTAGAGGGTATGTGCAGGATCATCATGGAAAAAATAGGCTCTTAAGTGGCAAAAAATTTAGGAAAATCAGAGTTAGGCAACTTGACATAAAAATTTGAATAAGTTATCTATATTATTTCAAAAATATGTAATAATATAATTTGTAGAAAATTGAATGCAGTTTATAAACTACTAGGTTTATTTTTAAATCTATTTGAACAATTTTGAAATTTTGATAGATGGTACTTAAATTTCAGGAAAAAATAAAGTATTTGAGTTAATGCGATAGAGCCACCCCAACCACAATAAAATGATATATTTTTTAAAATATTTTTATACATAAATTAGGACTCATGTCCTGATGTGATGCATATTTTTTTGTTATTTTTTTCCAGAGTAAATAATTAATTATGAATTTTTTATTACAAATTTTAAAAAATATATAAAAAACTTGTATGTCTGACCACCTTAACTTGGTCAAAACTTCATGAAATTCAATTTTTCTTTTTTTAATCCTAGTATGTGAAGCATAGAATGTGACGCATATTTTGGATTCAAAAAATGTGACACCGTTTGAAAGCTATAGATGTTTTTCAATCAGCCTATCAATTAGGACTTTAGTTGTAATTTAAGGAGAAAATGAATACTAATTATTTATTAAATTCAAAGTAAAGCATAATTATATTGGTGGAAATTTGAGAATATCCTTTAAAACACTTTTCATTTCATCAATTTTTGGGTAAGAAAAATTAAGTTAGCCACATACCCTGAGAATACTGTCATATCGCCACTTTTATTACATCTTGATCTGCACATACCATAGACCTATAAATCACACACAGGGAGAGGAAAATGTTGTAGGGTTAGTGGATAGGGGTTTTCATTGGTCAAACCCCTTGTTGGTAATTAAACCTTGAAATGAAAGAAAATGTAAATGGAGAATGATGAATGAAAAAAATGCAATGTTGCAATGCACCAAACCCTAGCAATAAGTTGTTGCAAATATGATTGCAATGGATGTGGTTCTGGACTCTTGCTTGAATGATATTGATCTTGCTTGAAACACTTGCTTGAATCATAAACTCTACATCACAATTGTTAGCACAATAACAAATATGGATGTATGAAATCTTTGACATGATGCTTGACACTTGAATGTTGCTCTAAAATGCTTGATAATCTTCCCTTGAATGCTCTTAAATGCTCTTTTGAATTCTTAATGATCACTTGAATGCTATGTGTTGAATATGAGTGAAAGAACCTTGTATTTATACTCAATTATGCAAGAATTCTTGAAATTACAACACTACAAGCTAACATCAAATCTAGGAGAATAAAATCCCACCAAAAATTTAAATTAAATTTGATTTTGGGCCACACAGGACTCATTCTCCCAAGGTGGTGAATGAGTCCCATCAGGCATAATGTATGGGACCAAAAACCAAATGTGCCTAGAAATGTGTGAAAACCGGTTTGGGACCCAAGAACCTAGGTGGGAATCATTCACCCAAGGTGGAGAATGAGTCCTAGATCCCTAAATTTGGCCCACACAAGCCAAAAACACCTGAATTATGATTGGTTACTGATTGGTGTGAGGGTTATCCTCAAAAAGATGCAATAAATGAGGCCGGTGGATGCAAAATAGGTCTAATAAAAGCATAAGAAATCCCAATTATTAATGAAAAAACTAGAGAAGTGTGAAAGTGTGTTACAACACTTTACAACACTTCAAATAAGGAAATATTAAGATTTATTTTGATTAAAAAGAGGTTCATTAAGCTTAGTTAATTAATAAAACCTTAGTGAGGGCCGGCTTGCATGCTCAGATCCGTTGGTGCATGCCGCTTTTTCCTGGTGGATCGGCGTTGGCTGGTCTTCTGCTTGGGTGGGGGGGCGTTTGTTGTGTGCAGGGGGAGTTTTCTGCTCGTTTTTCTGTCCGTTTTTTCTTCATTCTGGTTGCTGGCGCCTTTGCTCCCTGTTGGGGTTTGGTGTGGGGTTTCTCCCTTGCCTTTATTTGCGTGGGAGCCCTTTGGGACGGGTTTTACTCTTTCTTTTTGGACGACGGTGGTTTTTGGAGGCCTTGGTTCTTGCTGCGTTTTGTCCTGCTGGGAGGTGGAAGCTTGTTGCTGGAGGTTGGGTGTGGTTTTCATTAACATGATGGATGGTGTGGAGGAGGAGAAGGGAGACGATATTTTGTCGGAGGCCGGTGTTGGGGCTTCTTCTCAAGGGGGCTTATCTAGGATTAATGGCTTTAAAGTGCATAAGGTGAATGGTTGTCTGGAGAGGGCCCAAGCACGCCCAGTGGTTGTTATTCAGAAGGAGGCGGTGGTAGAAGATCTTGACTATTTCAGTAAGCATGTTTTAATTTGTAAGTTTCTGGGAATGAGGGTTTCCTTACCTTTCCTCGAACCTTGGATTCGGAAGACTTGGAATCCAGAGGGGGATTTTGAGATTCTGCTTGCTGCAAATAATTTCTTCTTGGTGGATTTCTCATGCATCTCTGATAGAAACAAGGCTTTTGAGGGCGGCCCTTATTTCTATAATCAAGTCGGTTTGTTCATTAAACCTTGGCATGCTGGTTTCATTTCTGCAGAGGAGATGCCGACGAAGGTCCCGGTGTGGGTTCGCCTGCCTCGTCTTCCGTTAGAATGCTGGAGGAGTGATATTCTTCAATCTATTGCAATGGCGCTGGGTAAGCCGATTGGCCCCTCTCAGCAAACTTTGGACAAGCGGATCTTTTCCTATGCCCGCGTTTGTGTGGAGATCGACTTGAGCCAGCCCTTGCCGGACTCTATTGATTTGACAGTGGGTTCTAGTTCGTGGACACAGCCCCTGGATTATGAAACCTTGCCGTTCAGATGCCGTTTATGTCGGGAGTATGGTCATCTCCTCAGGAGGTGTCCACGTGCTTCGGGTGTGGGAAAATCAGGGAATGGGAAGACTGCTCCAAACACAGGACCTGAGAAGGAAAAAGGTCCCATGCAGGGAGGGACTCCAGATAAAGATGGGTTTGTTCCGGTTAAGACACGAAATAAAGGTCGGGGGATGAAGAGGACTTTCCAGGACCGCCAGGAGGAAGGGGTTTTCAACAGGTTTGATGCACTGAATGACTTAATTCATGAGGAGGGGGTCTCTCCTGACATGCATGTGGAAGCTAACCCAACTACCTCTCAAAATCCGGAGCCTATGGCTCTTATGTCTTTAACCTCTGACCCATTGTTGTCTCGAGGGGATGCAAAAGATTCTTCTTTTCTCTCCCCTGAGGTGGGGCTTGGGGATCCGTGTGCTGGCACTGGTACCTCTTTGGTCTCTGATGAGGTAGGAGTGGGCTCAGCTGGAGGGTCAGGTTCTGGAAGTTCTGCAAAGAGTAAAGTTTCTGCTTCACTTCTTTTGGGTGTGCATCAAAAGCCCCTGAAAAAGGGTACTCCTGATAAGACCCAAAGGGTGGGTAGGAAGAAAGATCAAGAGAAAGTTAAGTTGGCTGGTGAGACGTTGGTTGAATCTGGGTCGGTGAAGACTTTAGACGCTCACTTCTCCCAACCTTCGAGATGATTGTGCTTTCTTGGAATGTGAGGGGTATGAATAGCATCCCTAGACAAAAGGCTATTCGAGATTTGGTTCGTGCTCATTCTCCGGATTTGGTTTTTCTCCAAGAGACGAAGCTTTCTGTTGATAGTATGATGCAGAGTGCTTCCAAAATTTGGAATAGAGGTTTATGTCAGTGTGTGGGGGCGATGGGGAGCTCTGGAGGTCTTGCCTGCTTCTGGGATCCTCGACGAATCTCTCCTATTTGGTGGTTTTCTAGTAGATTCTCCATCTCTCTTGTCGCGGTAAGTTTGGAGACTGGGGAAAGAGTTTTGCTGTCCAATATCTATGCTCCATCGGATCTTCCTGGTAAGAGTCTTTTATGGTCCCACATAAACTTTTTGAGATCTTTGGATCCCTTTTTACCTTGGATCATGTCAGGGGATTTCAATGCTATTGTCTCTCTTGAGGAGAAAAGGGGGGGTGTGCCTCGTCTGGATGCATCCTCTGTGCTTCTGAGGGAGAACATGGCCCGACTTCGGCTTGTGGATATCAAACCTTTAAATGGCATGTTCACCTGGAATAATAGGAGGCTTGGAGAAGAAGCTATTTCTGAAAGATTGGATAGGTTCTTGGTATCCAGTTTTTGGGTTAGTGACAAGTGGCTAACAAGCTCTGAAATTTTGGATTGGCGAGGATCTGATCATTGGCCGATCATGTTCTCTGCTCGCTTGGCTAGTGGTTCTAAGAAGCAAACTTTTAAATTTCAGATTATGTGGCTCAGGGAGGAAGGTATTTTTGACTTAGTGTCTAATTGGTGGATTGAAGGTCGACCTGCTTTTGGGACTGCCATGTACTCTTTTATGAAGAGGCTCCAGTATGTGAAGTATAAGCTAAAGTATTGGAATAAGCATCAGTTTGGCAACGTGTTTCAGCAAAAAAGGGTTGCCCAAGAGCATTTGGATTCTATTACCAGGCAGATCAGGGAGCATGGTTTGGATGCGACCTTGGGCAGGTTAGAGGATGAAGCTGTCAAAGCGCTAGAGGAATGGGAGCTCCGTGAGGAAATCTTTTGGAAGCAGAAGGCTCGTATTGATTGGCTCCAGGAAGGGGATAAGAATACCTCCTTCTTCCATAACTCGGTAAAGGCTAGAAGACAGGGGAATATTATCTCTTCTCTCCGTTCGTCTGAGGGAGCTGTTCTTTCTTCCTCTTTGGAAATTTCTAACGAGGCTGTTCATTTCTTCTCTAATCTTTTTTCTGAAGATACCCCTCTGGCCATTGAGGAGGAAGACTCTATCTTAGCTTGTATCCCTCCTTTGGTGACAATGGATATGAATGCTTCTCTTATCCAGCCAATTTCTCTGAAGGAGTTAGAGGATGTGGTGTTTCAGCTGAAGAAGGGGAAAGCCCCTGGTCCTGATGGATTCCCAGCCGAGTTCTACCAGGAATTTTGGGAAGTGATCAAGCTTGACTTGCTGGAGGTTGTGAAAGAATCTCTAAGGAATAAGCAAATGCTGAGAGCTTTGAATGCCACTTTTCTTGCCCTTATTCCAAAGCGTGAGGGTGCTGACTCTTTAGATCTCTTTCGTCCAATTGCTCTGTGTAATGTGGTGTATAAAATCATCACTAAATTAATTGCTGAGCGCTTGAAGCCTTTGTTAGATAAGCTAATCTCGGAGGAACAAGGGGGCTTTGTAGCAGGTAGACAGATTCTGGATGGTGTTGTGATTGCGGCGGAGGCTATTCATTCTATGGCCTCTTCAAGGGAAAAGGCTATGTTCATAAAACTGGACATGTCAAAGGCCTATGACAGGGTCAAATGGGGCTTTCTGATCAAAATTCTTGGAGCCTTTGGGTTCAGCAGGGAGTGGATCGATTGGGTCATGTGTTGTGTAATGACGCCCTCCTTTTCGGTTCTCATAAATGGGGAATCCTCTGCTTTGTTTGGTGCCTCGAGAGGTCTTCGACAGGGAGACCCTTTATCCCCTTATCTGTTCATTTTGATGGCTGAAGGTTTGGGGAGGTTCATTAAGTCACAGGTTGCAGTTGGGCTTTTACATGGTTGGAACTAGAATAATTCCCTTGCCCCGCAAACACATCTTCAGTTTGTGGATGACTCGGCATTGATGGGGGTTGCTAAGGTGGCGGAAGCTGTTGCTTTTCGTCAGACTTTGGATTGCTATTTGGCTGCCTCGGGACAACGCATTAATGAAGGTAAGTCTTGCATTTACTTCTTTAACACCCCCAGGCGCATTCAACATCGCATTGCCAGGATCTTAAGGTTTCAAGTGGGGAATCTTCCCTTTACCTATCTGGGTATCCCTCTAGATGTGCGCCCACCTCCCAGGCGTTTCTGGCAGGAGGTGATTGATAAATTCTGAGGACTGGTTTGTCATTGGACCTATAGATGGTTATCAACGGCAGGCAGAGTCACTCTTTTAAAGTCTGTTGTGCAAGCTCTTCCTATTTACAGATGCTTTGTGATGACTGCCCCTTCAAGTTTCATCAAGGATTTTGAGGGGCTTTGTAGGCAATTTCTTTGGTCGGGTAATCTCCTCTCGAGAAAGTGGAGCTTAATTAAGTGGGAGGTGGTTTGTCGGCCGAAGCAGGATGGTGGCTTGGGATTGCGTAGAGCGGATTGGAATGGGCAAGCGTTGGCGGCTAAGTTGTTTTGGCGGTGGTGTTCACATCAACATCAGACTTGGGCCAAGATTCTTACCTTCAAGTATATTGGGGAGGTGGATGGTGCTGAGGTTTCTCGCTTTAGTCTTCTGGGGAAAGGGTCTATGATCTGGGATACTCTCAAGAGGGGAGCTCCGTTGGTTAAACAAAGCCTATTCTGGATTTGCAATAGAGGCTCGGATGCCCTCTTTTGGCTTGACTCTTGGGATGGCTTCCCGCCTATCCTCTCCTCACATCCTCACTTGGAGACTTTAAGCAGGATTTTTGTTCAAGCTGGCTGGAGCAGAGTGATGGATTTCAAAGCCCCCCGGGTCTTGGGGCAAACTATCATTTATCAGTGGAAGGATATGCAAGAGTGGCCTTTAGGTGGATCTTTGGAGGATAGGAGGGAGTTATCCTCTATTTTGGCTACTAGAGTGTGTTGTTCACTGCCTGGGAGGGATGTGTTGGCCTGGGGCTCAGATCCTAAAGGGAAGTACTCTGTTGCTTCAGGGTATCGTGCTTTGGATAGACAGGCTTTAGGCAGTGCTGAGGTTCCTTGGTGGAAAAACATTTGGAATAAATTCTCCTGGCCAAAATGCAACTTCTTCTCTTGGCTTGTGGTGTATGGAAGGTGCTTGACTTGGGACAACCTTTGCAAGAGGGGTTTCCAAGGTCCCTCTTTTTGCTATCTGTGTCTCAAAGATGTTGAGACTGTTTCTCATCTTTTCTTCCAGTGCCCCTTTGCTAAAGCTATTTGGCACTTTTGGTGGGGGGCTTGGAATATGTCCTGTCGACATCCTTCATCTCTTGGCGAGTTCTGGCAGAATGTTGGACCTACTACGACAAAGACTTCTTTTTTGCACACTGCCTGGTCTATTGGCCCTAATCTTATTATTTGGCAGATTTGGTTGGAGCGCAATCGAAGGATTTTTCTAGATAGGAAGTTGCAGGGGGGCCAAGTGTGGGCTCGAATTCTTGGGGCTCTTCAAGAGACGTTACAAGCAAAATGTGATTTGTCTATTTTGGTTGATCCTGGGGATACTGGAGTGATTCAGAAGTTGGGGATTTCTGTTGGTAGTATGGGAAGACCTAAGGTTGGGCAGGGTAGGTGCTCTAGAGGGAAGGTCTTCAGAGGAGGGCATTGGTTGCTTCCTCCCTCTGGTGTCTTGAAAATCAACACTGATGGGTCTTCAAGAGGGAATCCTGGGCATGCTGGTATTGGTGGGGTGGGCAGAGATAGTTCTGGAGTGGTTGTTTTCTTTTTCTCTGAGTATATGGGGCATCACTCTAATAATCTCATGGAGGCCTTGGCGATTCTTTCGGCTTTGAGGAGAGCTTTCGCTCTCGGCTGGAATCAGATTATATGTGAATCTGATTCTCAGGTGGTGGTTGACTTGATAAATGGATGACACTTCGATGCTGTTAGTTGGCAGTTAGCGGTAGTGGCAAAACAAATTGCCAACCTTGGAGATCTTCTTGATTCTGTCACCTTTTCCCATATCCCTCGTGAATGGAACAAGGTGGCTGATGGGCTGGCGAAAATAGCTTCTGAGAAGAATGGGACGTGGTTGGTGGATGACTGGGACAGTTTACCAAGGGACCTTGCCCAGGACTTGGAGGGTTGGGTTACTGAGGATGTGAAATGCTGCATTAATGATTCTTGATCTCTTGCTTGTTGTCTTGGGGCCCCTTTGGGGTTTTCTTTTGCCTAATGCTTTGTACTACTCTTATTGATTAATAAAAGTTTTTACCCCTCCTTTTATTAAAAAAATTAATAAAACCTTAGAAAAGTGTGAAAGTGTGTTACAACACTTCACAACACTTCACAACATTCTAACAAGGTACCATTTAAATCCATTAATTCACAAGGGTCCAAGACATAATGTGAATATGTTAGGCATATTACAACACTAAATCAAGACCAAGTTAAGGGTACTTTTTACGTCATTACAATAACACTCTACTGATTGAGGCATTATAGAAAAATTGGTCTTTCCTTTCACTCACTTTAGCACTATCATTGCTAGATATTTAATACAATTCACACACATACACTTCTTCACAATTGTACACTACTCTATCTTGTTGCATCCAAATAGATCTTACATTTATATCCACAACATGTTTCAAAATTTCAATTAGGTCAACCAGGAAGATGATAAAACAAATAATTCAATTGGTTAGCCACCAAAAAATAATATGGTCCTATCCAAAATATAGAGAGGAGGTGGTCCAACAATATTGGTTTGCACTTTCTTAGAGATCCTGATTTTTGTTGAAATCGCGTATTTTTTATAAAATATAATTATTTAAGCCTTAAAAATTTCCATTTAAAGTATTCCAATTGAAAATGGTTTTCTCAAACCACCTTAGATCAAACCTTCTTGGATAGAACCTCGCTAGTTTTAAACCATACCTATAACGGAGTCTCCTTTACACCCATCAAAATGCTAATAGAAAACCACTTTTGATTTATCTTTTGGGGGATCAAATGAATTCATTTAAAATTTATTTTTTGTGAGTATGTATTCCTTATTATAAACTTCCCAAAAAAGTATAATTTTAAATAAATTTAATTTGATTATTATATTTATTTTTTATTTCTTGTGAATGTAGGTTTTTCACTAAAAATCAAGCTCTCTATTCTGCACATGTGGAAAAATAGCATATTATCAAAAAAAAAATCTACAAAATATTAGTGCACTAGATATTGAAGTCCTTGATCCAACAAAAAAAAGAAAGAATTTTGATACATACAAAAAAGGTTATGTTGTATATGGTATGTCTATGTCTGAATTGTAATTGGTTTGACTTCAAAACTTGAATAAGAAAAAATATTCAATAAAACACTATGAAACCAAATGAAAGTGCTGGATATTGTATTTACAAATCTAAATTCAAAAAAAATAGAATTTTATCCTTCATGGAGAAAAGGTTATGTTGTATACGGTGAACAACACTCCTTAAAAATGGTGTTTACTAAAAAAAACTAGTTTTCGAAGGAGATGGAAAAAGAAGTGCAATCTGATTCCAAAGATTTTGAAAAATTAATATTTAGAATCTACATAAAATATGTCACAAATCACTAGTTTTCATCATCTTCAAATTCCTCACGGTTTAGCTATTGTAGGTGCCCGAAAGTAAAGATTTAGTTAGAAAAAATTAGTTCAGTGTCCAGTTTGGCCAAAAACTATAAACCAGTATTGTGGGATCACCTGAGGACCAAAAAATCTTATCACTTCTTCCAATGTGATCAAAAACCAATTACACCTAGGTGCATATCAACCTAAGTTGACATCATGGAAATGTGTGGATGAAAAGTTGAAGTGCATAACTAGGCCCATAAACATACTTCTTATTGAATTAAGCTGGTGTGCTCCCAAGAAGGATAGGTCAAGACCCAAATCTATCATAACACATCTTCCATTGCTGGTGTAGCCCTCAAAACACTTGACACAAGAAAATGAACAAGTCTTGTTCACAAGATATCCACAAATAATCAAGAATGCCAACTCAAGACATAGTTTGGCACAAAAGTGGTCAAATAGTAACTTACAAATTACATGGGGATATTCCTTGAACATCCAGCAAAAATTCCATACACTTCTTTCATACTATCATGTAATCAATAGCCACCACTAATCAAACAAGTACATAATACTTCATTGAAGAAGCCCAAAATACATATCCAAAAGATGTAGCATTAGTAGAACAACTTGTAGATCGGTTCAATGCATGAGATTGGAATTGAGACACTACACTTATGTTGAGAAAAAAAATCACCAAGATGCATGAGTAGAGACATCAAAGTGGAGAAATGCAGAGCATTTCCAAGACCAATATGGACAACCATCAATACTACCAACCTTTTTCAATTCATAGAGATCTCCTCGGAAAAACAGGTGACTTGAAAAGATAGAAGTGAAACATCCACACAACTCTAACATTAAATACCAAACTGTAAGACCAAAGCATCAACAAAAAAGGAATGCAAATAATTCTCCCAAATAGATTTCAATGCAACTTCCTAAACTAGAAACACTTGAGAAACTTGTGAAGGCCAAAAATTCCTTTCAATAATGCATACTTCATTAGGAACATTAGGAGAGATCATATGACACACTATAGGATTTCAACAACATCTCTCCACTATCATTCATGATTATAATCCCCATCTAAATATATCATTATGAAATCAACTTCGCTGATATTAATAATACATAATGCAAATTTATTTGACATGAACTTCAACCACTCTTCTTAGATGAACTCCAACAACTCTTCTTCAGATAAGGCATGACATCCAACCATGAAATTTCAATAATTCTTCTTTGCATAAGGCATGGCATCTAATAATGCACTTCATCACCTATGCTAGCCCAAACTGAATTTAACAATGCCAACTAATAGCAAGGACTAATATCTTACTTCTCAAGTGCTAAAATCATTGACAATCAACAATCATTGTTGAAATCAATGACAAAAAATACCAACAATCTCCTTAGTGTTGAAATCAATGACAAAAACTACCAATAATCTCCCCCTCTGGGATTCATGGCAACACACATTTCTCACTCTATCCCTTCAACATGAAGAACAAAAGGTCATATATGTCTATATAAAGCAACAACATCTATTCTGACTTTAGGGAAAAAGGGAAAAATGATATTTTATTGAATCAAAAACACATACTCCCTCTGATTGGTAGTATACATCAATACAGGGAAAAATATGCTAACCCCGGTGGCATCTTTGGTTGGCATTGTGTCAAATAGGTATATGAAAGGTTTCAAGGTGATTGTCTTGATTACAGTTATATGGCACACTTGGTATGGAACTATATACATTTGATCATTGAACATGTATTTTAGATATGTTTACCTATGCATAGTGGCATTGGCATCTTGGTACCATTATAAGCTTGATCTAGAGACATATATTGCAGCATTACTTCCTTGGCATAATTGTGGGGTAAAAAAATTAAGATAATATACATAAGCTCTGTAAAGGTTTGATATTAGACCATGTGGGAGAACATCTTCATATGTATCCTTGTGTGGTCATGGTCAAAAGTTATGTTTGATTTCATTTGGGTACTTAAATGGGTTCATTGCATTATTGATGGTCATTGGCAACTCATGATATTAGTATTGTTCAATGTCAAAGATCATGTAATGGACATTATAATGTTTGGCATTATTCATGCAAAATGATAAAGTGTAGAATGTTTGTTGAAATCTTCAAAGACATGATGGATATGGTCATAAGCCGACACCAATTATTAAAGGTTTTTAGTGACATATGTTCATTTATATTATTGAGCATTATGAGATTTATGGTATTTGAGAAATCATGACCGAAATAGTGATTATTCAAGATATAATGATAATGTTTGATTTGTGCCCTAATTTACTTTTATTCTTGAAAAAACTCAAACTCATTCTGTCGTGATCAAGATAGGGTTTGCATAAGGCAGACTATTTCAATTGAGAAGGTGAAATGGCAGCTACAAGACATGGTTTCGATTTAGTTATTGGTTCCATGAGTATGTTTGAAATTTCTTTGCTTCGACCTAACAGAGGTCGGCTTAGGGCTTGGAGCATTTTTGTTTTTGTGGTGGTGCAACACTACAAAATGTAGTCTTCAACATTTGACTACACCAGGTGATATCTATTATTTGCTAAGATTGAATCAAATTCTACTTTTAGATTAACAATCTATTTAGTAATTGAGAGTAATGCAAGATCTTGGTCAAGTTTTTCTTGGTTTGCATTTTGATACTTTTTAAAAGATAAACATGATGGTTTTTTGTGTAACTCTGATGTGGGTTTCTTGTTTAGACTTTACATATTGTTTTGTTCAAGACATCGGCCATGTATAAAGGTGTGGTTCATTGTTTATAATACTGAATGTTGTTGCCAAAGAAAAACATCACAATGACTTGATAGGGAAATAGTTATTGCAATCAGTTTTAAAGGTTATATTTAAAAGTTTCGATGAAGGAAGATGGAAACACATGTGAATTTTGTATTCTTATATAAAGAGTGGTTGATCACTATTTTATGTTTGATGCTTTTAACAGAATTATTATACTGGATGTGAAAACAGAATTGTGTATTTGAAGTTTTGCAAACCTGATGCAAAACTATTTTAGTATTACTAATATATTCAATATTTTAGAGAATCTTGAATGAATCTTTAAAATGTTAAATGTATTAGAATGAAACTAATGAATCATTTGAAGGGAAACATAGAAACCCTCTGTATTTTACTTTCTATGATTGTTTGTCATTAAAATGAATTTTCCAATGAGGCATTGTTTTATTGCCAATGAGGCATTTGAAATCTATTAGTGAGATAGTATTGCCAGTGAGGCATTGTAAATAGAAATTTTTTTAGATAAAGCGAGTGAGGCATCATTTTTGGAGTGGTTTTTCTACCCCTCGAGGGTTTTCCACTCATCAAATTCTTTGTTTTCTGAACTCAATGCTTTGATGTGATAATCTTCCAATATGATATTTGGTTTGCTTTAATATTTCTTATTTCAATTCTTTAATGATTGCATTCAATTCATGAATGTATTTATCATTGAAATATTAAAAAAAAAAATTATTCAATTTCTAAGGCAAGTGTTAAAATTTGTTTAAGACATTAATTCACCCCCCTTCTCAGTTTCTTCTTCACTCCAACAAGTGATATCAGAGCCACACCCTTGGATAAACAAGCTTAATCATCTTAACGGTTGATAACTAGGACATGAGTGATTTTCTTTATCATGGCAAGTCAAGATAATAATAATAGGCCTCCAATGTTTGATGGCACTAGTTTTTCCTACTGGAAATTTAGAATGGAAAAATATCTATCTTCTTTGGACTTTGATATTTTGGAAGCCATTAAGGTTGAAAACACTGTTACTGCCTCCTCTAGACCAGGTGAAAATTTTTTTTGGCTATGATGCAAAAGCAACAAATACAATATGTTGCAGTCTAAATAATGATATTCTTGTAAAAATCATGGATTGCAAAACTGCCAAGGTAGTATGGGACAGATTAGCCAAAATCTATGAAGGAGATGAAAAAGTGAGAGAAGCAAAACTCCAAACATATAGGGTTAAGTTTGAAGCCCTGAAAAATGGATGAAGAAGAAAAGATTGCTGACTATTTTCTTTGAGTTTAGGAACTTGTAGTGAGTTATATAAGAGGCATAGGTGAGGAAATTGATGAAGAAATTACTATCAAGAAAGTTCTTAGGTCTTTGACACACAAATATGATGCCAAAATCTCAGTTGTTGAAGATAAAGATATGAAAACACTCTCTCTTGCTGAATTGTAAGGAATATTTACAACCTATGAAATGAGAATAGGTAGTGATGCTACCTCAAGTAAAGAGGTAGCCTTTAAGGCAACCAGAAGGGAGCCTAATGCAAACTCAGACTCTAAATTAGACAATGAGGATGAATCTGATTTGGTTAGTAAATTAAAAAGGGGTTTAGGGAGATATAAAGGAAAATTACCCTTTAAATGCTTTACCTGTGGAAAAGTAGGGCACTATTGATGAGCCTAAAATATGCTCATAATTTGATGATATGATAAACTTTTAAATGATTTCATTTTTGTTATTTCATGGCTGTTTAAACTTTGATGAAACCTTTTATGGGGATATCCTGTAGCAAGACACTTTTATATTCCTGCAGCCTATTGTGTTGACTTGATTGCATTTATTGCCTTGTTGACTCCCGAAAATGGCTGGTATATCGTATACAGTTTTTAAATGGTGAAGTAGATTTGAAATGTGTGATTAATGAATAGATATCGTGTATGTACCATATGCCTCTTCTTGCGCGTCTGTTACCTTTTGTTTCGCAGGTTGTTGAAGAATGATCGAGTCAAGCGCAGCCGATCTCGGCCTTGCAGTAAAGCCCATTTCCTGCACGACTTTGAGGAAGCTCCGCCAAAGACTCTTTGACCGAAACCGATTTGGAAAGATTTTTAATGAAAAGTCAATCTGGAGAGAGTGGAGCGCTAGATTCTCTCTGAATCGGGTTGAACACATAAATTCATTTATGAAGTTTGTTCCTTGATTCAGGGATATACTTTACTTCCACGTCTTTCTTTGATGAAGTTGGTTAGTTAGTTGTTCTTCTAATTTAAAAATAAGATACTCCTCCTGCGCGAGGTGGTGATAGAAGAGAAATAGAATGAGTAATAGATGATTTTTAGGTAAGATAGAAACAGAGTAGCAGAGATCATGTAAGAATCAGTATGATAATGAAAGACAAAATCTGTTTGACCAGAAGCAGAGTTTGTTGTTAGTTTTCACACCAACAAGACAATGTATTTCATTCTGTCTTCATGAATAAAGATCGATGAAGTTCTGAGTTCAGCATCTGTGTAATCAGTAGATGCTTGCTAAGGGAGGCCCACTTAGTAAGTATCTGTAGTTAATTAGTTAGATGTTCTTTTCTGCTGATATCTAGTTAGCTTTCATCTTTTGAAGTTTTTATGCAAACTCAGTCTTACTGCTCCTGCAGCATAGAGAGTCCATCTGTACTGTTCTTGCAGCATAAGGCCAGTTCATGGTTTGTGCTTCAGTCGTAGCTATTACAGTTTACTGTTTTAATCAAGAATAGTTGAGTTAAAGAATTATGCATTACCATTCTGTAGCTTAGATAGAATTTCTTTCCAGTATGTATTTTTGCTAAGATTTGACTAAAACAAATTCCTAGTGCATATATTTTGCTGCGCCATTTAAAGTCTACGTCCCCTGGTTTGACAAGTAAATGAACGTCCACAGAAAGATATTAGTCACCTGTCGGAATGTCCAATTCCCAGGAAAGTTTCACTGTGATATTCATATCCTTTTGTGAGTGCGAGCCATTTTTGGCGCCGTTGCCGGGGATGGTGTCTAACTAGGAGTCTGACAAAGTCATTTTCAGCATTAGTTTAGTCTGTTAGTCAAAAAATTTCAAAATCTTTCAAGCCGTTATTCACCATATTGCATGCATAGAAGAAGGAGAGACGCACTGGGAAGGTTCCTCCCTGAAAATTTGTTTATTGAACTACCGTTTGACCCAGCTGATAACGAACCTGAAGAAAATCCATTTGCTCTGCTATTCCAGCACCCAGACATGGCAAATAATCCACCTAATAATCCACCTCCTGCATTTGAGTTTCCCATTGTTCCCCAACAAGATACTGATAATCTTAAAAACATCCCCTCTTCCTTGCTCCCAAAGTTTTATGGCCTGGTCACAGAAGATCCAGAAACCTTTCTGTTTGAATTTGATGTCCTCTGTCGCAGTTATGACTACAACACCGACGCTCATAAACTGAAGCTATTTCCTTCCACTTTGAAGGAGGGAGCTCTCAGATGGTTCATGAGTCTGGGAAGAGCCGTTGTAAATAGTTGGGCAGCCATACAGACGAAATTTCTTGAAAAATATAAGGAATATTGTAAGAGTGCCAGCAAAGGTGATGACATATTCCGAATTCAGCAGAAGGAGGATGAAAGTCTGGAAGACTATATTTCAAGGTTTTTGTTTTCATTAAAAAGAAACTCAAACCATACTCTTAACGAGGACTCTCAGAAACTACTCTTTCTAAGGGGAATCAGTGATGCCTGTATTGACGCCCTGGACCTAATGGGAGGAGGTGATATAACTCAACTGCCTTGGGATGATATACAGAAGATATGCCTTAACTACTCTCGAGCAATAGTTAAGAAAGGTCGAGGTCATCATGCTTCAGTGGGGAAGTCTTCTTCTGGTGGAGTTTCCCAAATGGAGATCACAAATCTGCTATCTGATTTCAAGCAGACATCATTAATAATATGGCTACATAATTGGATACTATGCAAGCTCGGAAAAAACATGCAGAAGCTGAGGTAGCTTTGGCTGAGTTCTGTCCCTACTGTAGACAAAAGAAGCGTGATTGTAGATGCAAGATGGTGGCTAATCTGGAAGCCAGACAACTGCCTACTGACTTCAAACCAGTGGAAGGTGATGATGATCAAGTGTTCTTTGTTGCACAAAGGAGACCATGGGCCCAAAGGCAAGGTATGCCTCAAGACCCTTTAACTTTTGGTAATCCCTATTCTAGCTATAATAACCAATGGCAACAAGCATATGGACCACCACCACCATGGAATCCGCCTCAACCAAGCTGGCCTAATTATCAAACCCCACAGTGGCAATCTCCTCAAGGAGGTTGGCAGCAGCCACAAGGTCAATGGACCCCACCTTCAGGAAATTGGCAACAAAATCCTCAATGGAGAGGTCCTCAACAATGGAAAAACCAGTCTCCTGGGTTCCTGCAGCCTCCACAGCCACAACAATAGGCCCTTATGCCGCCTCCTGCAGCAACTACCACAAATCCTGGACCTCCAAAGCAAACGCCTATGCCTGCCCAGCCGTTGCCTAATCCCAATAATAAGCAACCGCAGCAGCCTCAACAGCCTGTGTATATTTCTGAAGCCAACCAATATCAAGCTTATGCCTTAAATGTTAATGACATCCATCTGAGGTCTGGAACTACTTTACCTGCTCCCAAACCACCTCTGATTACAGAAATATCTGATTCACCCTTTGAAGAATCTAATGCACCTGTTTCCACTGAACACATGCCTATACCCGATACAGTTTCTATGGAACCTGTTCTGCAGAGACAAGATAAACCACCTTTTTCTCAGAGGTTACAAAGTATTGAATCTAAACTCATGGAAGAACCCACTTTTGATATACTAGATCAGCTCAAGAATGTGCAAATTCAAATCCCTTTGTTTCAGGCTATTAAAGATGTTCCCATTTTTGGAAAAGCTATTAAAGAAGCCTGTTTGAAGAAGCATGGACGAAAGAAAAAGGATCCCCAAAAAATTCATGTCTTAGAGAAATTGGCTAATATAATGTTGGGAAATGTAGTCATTCCAAAGTATATTGACCCTGGAAGCCCTGTAGTACAGATACATATAAATGGCCAAGTTGTAAAAAGTGTTTTGATTGATTTAGGAGCTGCCATTAATGTAATGACAAAGCATACTATGGACTCCTTGAATATTTCAAACATTAGGTCTACACCCACAGTTCTGCAGCTTGTAGACAGCTCCACAGTCAAACCTGATGGGATGATAGAAGATGTAATTGTCACTCTTGAATCTTGGGAGTATCCTGCTGATTTTACAATATTATCAGTTAAGGAAACTTTAGGAGGGTATCCAGTTATCCTTGGTAGGCCATGGTTAGCAACTGTTGATGCTTTTATAGGATGCCGTTCTGGAGATATGACCATTTCTGATGGGCAGTCCACAAAGAAATTGGCTTTGTATCCGCCTGCTAAACCTCAACCAGATTTGTCCCAACCTGTTTGGCCAGATGTGGGAGAAGAAACTGAAGAAGCCAATTCTTTGGCTTAATTGATGATGCTTCAAAATGATCCATTCTCTCAACTTCAAAGTGAAGATGCTTTGCTTTTTCAAATTCTGCAATTCAATCTTGATGCAGATAGTTTATCTGATCCAAGTGACAGTCAGCATCAATGTTTCCTGCAGCAGCTAGATTCCGAGAGTTCATTGCCTAAACTTCCGACAATTTTTCATAACTTGCTTCCACAAGAGGTACAAACATTACCTGTTGATTCTATGAGTAATCTCATTAAGTAGATAGAATTGTCTCCAGATCATTGCTTGAATGTTAATAGCAAGTTGTCTCAGTCTCAAGAGGATGACTTATTAAAAATGCTACAAGAACAGCATAAAGCTTTTGCATGGGAATATGGGGACATGCAAGGAATCGATCCTCGAGTCTGTACTCATAGGATATATATCAAAGAAGATTGTTCACGAGTTAGACAACCTCAGAGAAGAGTAAATCCAACACTTAGAGAAATAGTGAAAAATGAACTTCAAAAGTTGCTTGATGCTGGTTTTATTTACCCAATTTCTGACAGCTAATGGGTTTCTCCATTAGTCATTGTCCCCAAAAAAGGAGAAAAATGGAGAGTATGTGTAGATTACAGAGAGTTGAACAATGCCACTAAGAAAAATTATTTTCCATTACCTTTTGTAGACCAAGTATTAGATTCACTGTCTGGTAAAAGATATTTTTCCTTCTTAGATGGTTACAGTGGGTATAATCAGATAAAAATTACCCCTGAAGATCAAGACAAGACCACTTTTACCTATCCATGGGGAACATTTGCTTATTAGGTCTTGCCTTTTTGGCTTATGCAATGCACCGGTAATATTTACAGTAGTAATTAGTATATTTGCTGATATATCTCATGAATGTATGGAGATTTATATGGATGATTTCACTACATATGGAGTCACATTTGAAGAAGCACTGGTGAATTTAGAAAAAGTATTAAAAAGGTGTAGAGAGCAAAATTTGTCTCTAAACAGTGAAAAGTGCTTTCTAATGATGGAAGAAGGTATTGTTCTAGGTCATCATATTTCAAAGAATGGAATTCAGGTTGAACCTGCTAAAATTGAAGTTATTCAGAATTTACAAACTCCTGCAAAATAAAAAGATGTTAGAAGTTTTCTTGGTCATGCAGGGTATTATAGAAGGTTTATAAAAGACTTTAGTAAAATTGTCAGTCCACTTTATGCTTTGTTAACAAAGGATTCCCAATTTGAGTGGACCGAGGCCTATGAAAAATCCTTCCTGCAGCTAAAGGACTTACTTACCAAAGCCCCTGTTCTTCAAGGTCCAAAATGGAACCTGCCTTTTCACATACATGCTGATGCATCTGATTTTGGTATAGGAGCAGTTTTAAGTCAAAAAGAAAATTCAATTGAGCATGCTATCTACTTTATCAACAAAAACCTTCAAGGTCCTAAGCTCAACTATCTTTGTTACATAAAGAATTGCTTGCGATGGTATATGCTTTGAATAAATTAGGGCATTATGTCACGGGGTTATCGGATATTTGTCCACTTGACCATGCAGCAATCAAGTACGATGAACAAACTGCCATTTCTAGTAGATTGGCAAAAATGAAACCATATTGTTACAAGAATTTGATATCACAATCATTGACAAACCAGGAAGAGCTAATGTCATAGCTGACTTCTTATCAAGACTTCAATCAGCTGCATCTGAGGAACAAGAGGTCATTGATGATAGATTTCCAGATGAACACTTGTTTTCCATTGTTGCACATACACCCTGGTATGCAGATATTGCTAATTATCTAGCGGCAAACAGAATACCGGCTCATTTTTCCCCAAAAGAAAAGAAGTTGTTGACAGAGAAAAGTTTCAACTTTACCTGGATTGCCAATTGTCTGTTTTATACTGGCCCTGATCAAGTAATGCAAAGATGTGTAAGAGAAGATGAGACTTATGATATCTTGCATGCCTGCCATGATGAACCATGTGGAGGGCATTTTGCAGCAAAAAGAACAGCAATGAAAATTCTTACAACAGGGTATTACTGGCCAACATTACATAAGGATGCTGTGGCCTATACAAGGAAGTGTGACAGATGCCAGCGTATGGGAAGACCAACTAAGTCAGATGAAATGCCACTATATTCGCAGGTAATAGTCACCCCTTTTGATAAATGGGGGATGGATTTTTGTGGGACGAATTGATCCACCATCAAATGGAAGAGAATCCCTTATATTCTAGTTTGCACAGTTATGTCACAAAATGGGTCAAGGTAAAAGCTATGACTAATGCCCGATATAACAAAGTTGCTGAATTTTTGTATGAACAAATTTTTACCAGATTTGGAGTTCCTAGAGAGCTTGTAACTGATCAAGGAGCTCAGTTTACGTCAAATCTGATCACTGCACTCATGAATGACTATAAAATCAAACACAGGAAGTCCAGCCCCTATCATCCTCAAGCCAATGGTCAGGCGGAGGTAACAAACAGAGAAATTGAAGCAATCCTCACAAAGACAGTGCAGATTCATAAGAAAGACTGGAGTAATAGACTTCCTGAAGCAGTTTGGGCTTACAGAACTACATGGAAAACAACAACTGGGTTTACACCTTTTGAGTTGCTCTATGGGAAAACAGCTATGTTACCCATTGAATTTGAACATAAAACTTTGAGGACAGCTCTTGAACTCAACATGGACTTATCTGAAGCACAGAAGGACCGTCTCCTGCAGCTAAATGCTTTGGAGAAATGAGAAAAGCCGCCCTGCAGCATACAGAAGTAATCCAACAGCAGAGAAAGAGATGGCATGATCAGCACATCAAAACCAGAAAATTTTCTGCTGGAGATTGGGCTTTGTTATATGATTCCAGGTACCAAGAAAACCAGGGTAAACTCACAACACGTTGGCTTGGCCCCTATGAGGTTGAAAATGTGTTTGACAATGGAGCTGTGCAGCTGGTCACAATTGATCCAGTCCGTTTCAAATTGCTCGTCAATGGCCACCGACTCCGACTGTACCATAAGCCAGTTTCCAAGGAAGACTTCATGAAGCAGTTCATTCAGGTTCCTCCCGCTACTCTTCCTGCAGCCGAAGGCTCTGGCCTTTCTCCTGCAGCGTTCCTCTAATTTTCAAAAAGCATGCCCATAATAAAGGTTTTCTTTTTAAGAAAACCCCTTTTCTCCATTTAAATTTATCGCCCCCACCTCATTTCTTTATCTTCCATCCATCCATTCCATCCATCCATTTCATTCGTACATTTCATCCGCCCACGTCACCCGTCCACTTCATCCGTCTGCATCAACCTTAATTCAGATATATTTCCAACTTGTCAATTCATGCAGCGCCGTCATCTTTCTTCACACGTACGTGCAATTACTAAAGGTACGCCATATCTTTTCATATCGCATATTTGATTTATTTCATTCCATTCAATTACTGCTATGCATGTACCGGTCATTATCACCTGAATCTCTACCTATTTTTTAGTACATGTGAGGACACATGTCATCTTTTAAGTAGGGGGCGGGGTAATTCATCGTTTGAAGCCTGTCTTTTCGCCGCTGCCATAACTGCAAAATAATCTTTCTTTAATATATTTCTGGTACTTTCCAAACGTGATTGCATGACCTTCTTTAATGCATCTTTTTCTTGCAAACTACGATTAAGACTGCTTGTTTAAGAAAGTTCATTTTTGGAAAAAAGAAAGAAATGTGGCGGCCTGACGGAGAAAAACCAGAGCAGAAAAAGGAAATAAAGAATTTGAATCTTCAGCAAGAAATTGAGTTCAGCTAGAAAAACTGCAGACATGGGTGGTCAGTTGGTACGACATGAGCCTGTAGCTCATGAATTGTTGTTGCAAAACCCGCAGACAGCCCAAGCATTTAGCCTCTGTGGATGGTTAAATTATTTTCTGAGTTTAAATGATTTTGATGAGGAGGCTGCGACAGAATTTTTGAGAACACTTTCTGAAGGGGAAGCCACCGTATGGGGTCTAACAGTTGTTGCAACCGAAGACAGAATTGCTGAGGTAACCGGGATCCCAGCCGTTGGAGAAAACTTTTCTTCAGATGCTGCAGCTGCAAGGGCTAAATTTTCGATGCCTGCTGATGGACCGCTGGACATCTCCAAGCAAGGATGCAAGCGAGTGTCACTACCTCTTCCATATTCAGAGTATGCCACTTATATAATGAGGTATTTAACCTGTGAAGGCCGTTTTTCTTATCTGCATTCACATCATTTTAAATTATTAAGCCATATAAGGCATGGGTTGGCTGTGAATGTTCTGAATTTCTTGTTAAAGTTTTTAGAGCAAAGTGCCCATGGAACTCAACAGGGGAAAGATAACTCTGTCACTCATCATGGCCTTATTAAATTGCTTATTGAGCGCTCTTTGAGAGACGTTTCACCTCTCTCCTGGCAACAATTTGTTGCCCAAAAGAGTTTACAACCTCCACAACCCCCTAGGGTAATTACCCCACGGCCTCAAAGAAAGAAGAAAGAAATTGCATCTACTAGTGGAATAGGGCAAGGGTCATCTACTCCTGTAGCACCCGATCCTGTAGCTGTCACAGCTGAATCCTCTACTAGGGTACAAACTAGGTCTGCCGCTAGGAGGGAGAAAGGAAAATCAAAGGCAGAAGGGTCCCCAGAATCTGACCCTCATTCTCAGAAAAGGCAATGTTCCTCTCTTGTAGCACCTTCCCCTGCAGCAGATTCTCCTACAGCAACAGCTGTTGATATTACCAGTTTACGATCATCCTCTGGTAGGGCAGAGCCCCCTGAACAAACAAGAAAAAGAAAAGCTACCAGAACACCCCCTGCAGCCACATCAATACCAAGAAGGGTTTCCACAAGGAAACAATTTAGGGCCTCCCCTGTTTCACCGCAACCTGAGGTGATTGTAATTTCAGAAGGATTTGTTGAATCTGAGAATGCTGCTCAGAGTTCGGTCGTTCCTGAAGAGGAACAAGTAGAGACAAAAGAAGCAGGGCATAATGGGCATGAGTTGCCAAGTCTTGATGATCTGGTTAATGCTGCTATGCAATTCTCGGAGGAAGCTCAGACTTCTTCACCGCAACAACAAGAAGAATTTATCCTGCAGCAAGAACAAGAACAGGCTGAACAACTAAATGTGCCTAATGAAGTTATATTTCATCCTGCAATGTGTAAAGCCATTGTTGTGTATAGGAGGACCTTTTTAATTGAATTTCTGGAATTTGTTAAAAATAATTGGGAAACAGTTACACTGCAAACTGTGACTTTTCGACACATTGCCCAGACTGATATGCAACAAAGTCTGTGGCAAATAGAAAAGAAGAAATTGAAAAAGAAAATTGAAAATCAGAAACAGGAAATTGCTGAATTGAAAGCAAAAATGGATGAAATGCTAAAGGTAACCGGTCAAATTATGGAATGCAGACCGCCACCCAGAGTTTATGCTCTGTGCCTCAAAGAACAGTTTTTATGGTTTCAATTGATGAGAATTTCTAGAAACCAAGACCCCATAATTCATTCTGCCAAAGAATTTTATGAAGCATATCAAGCAGCCCCTAACTGGTTAAGGAATTCTCTGTGTGAATTCTATTTGCATGGCTTTTTAATACCACTTGAAACAGAATGGAATCCTCTTCCATACATTGGTGATATTCATTTGAGAGCATTCATGTCATGGGCAGCAAATGAGGTGAATTATGGCAGACAGTGGGAAACGTATGAGGAAATTGAGAAAACAGAGCCTGTCCCATTACGCTCTCAAAGTTCAAACCCACATGCAATGCTGAAAGATTGGTTTGCATTGACATATGGTATTAATAATGTTTCAGCCAGAGCAAAAATATTTGACATCAGAAAGCAAGTATATGATGAATTCCAGGCACAGCAATATTCATTTTGGAGATTAGCATATACCAGAACTGAGAAAAGATGGGAAAAATTGACTGTTGGGTTAAGAAAGTCAGAACCACATGGTCCCCTCAACTTTACAGCTGCACTCAAACGAACTAGCAGATATATTCAATTGGGACTTCAAACAAGATTTGAATTGTGGCTGCCACTGACATTCAGACCCCCTGTGCTAATGTGGCCCCTGTATTCTCATCAAGCTACAAATCTTAACAGTGAATTAGAAGACCGAGATATGAAAGGTGCCGAGATTTTAGAGGATTCTATTACAAGTTTGGACATCCATTCAAAGTCATGCAGCCCTCTGCGACTTGAGAGAAATCACCGGGGAAAGTTAATCTTTGGAGGACCAACATTGGGCTAAGTAGAGGCGTGATGAGCCTAAAATATGCTCATAATTTGATGATATGATAAAATTTTAAATGATTTCATTTTTGTTATTTCATGGCTATTTAAACTTTGTTGAAACCTTTTATGGGGATATCTGTAGCAAGACACTTTTATATTCCTGCAGCCTATTGTGTTGACTTGATTGCATTTATTACCCTGTTGACTCCCGAAAATGGCTGGTATATCGTATACAGTTTTTAAATGGTGAAGTAGATTTGAAATGTGTGATTAATGAGTAGATATCATGTATGTACCATATGCCTTTTCTTCTTGCTCGTTACCTTTTGTTTTAGTAGGTGTTGAAGAATGATCGAGTCAAAAGCATGATCTGACGCTACTTGATAAAGCCCATTTCACCTTGCGACTTTGAGGAAGCTTCGCCAAAGACTCTTTGACCGAAACCGATTTGGAAAGATTTTTAATGAAAAGTCAATCTAGAGAGAGTGGAGCGCTAGATTCTCTCTAAATCGGGTTGAACACATAAATTCATTTATGAAGTTTGTTCCTTGATTCAGGGATATACTTTACTTCCACGTCTTTCTTTGATGAAGTTGGTTAGTTAGTTGTTCTTCTAATTTAAAAATAAGATACTCCTCCTGCGTGAGGTGGTGATAGAAGAGAAATAGAATGAGTAATAGATGATTTTTAGGTAAGATAGAAACAGAGTAGCAGAGATCATGTAAGAATCAGTATGATAATGAAAGACAGAATCTGTTTGACCAGAAGCAGAGTTTGTTGTTAGTTTTCACACCAACAAGACAATGTATTTCATTCTATCTTCATGAATAAAGATCGATGAAGTTCTGAGTTCAGCATCTGTGTAATCAATAGATGCTTGCTAAGGGGGCCCACTTAGTAAGTATCTATAGTTAATTAGTTAGATGTTCTTTTCTACTGATATCCAGTTAGCTTTCATCTTTTGAAGTTTTTATGCAAACTCAGTCTTACACTGCTCCTGCAGCATAGAGAGTCCATCCCTGTGACTGTTCCTACAGCATAAAGCCAGTTCATGGTTTGTGCTTCAGTCGTAGCTATTACAATTTCTATTTTAATCAAGCATAGTTGAGTTAAAGAATTCTGCATTACCATTCTGTAGCTTAGATAGAATTTCTTTCCAGTATGTATTTTTGCTAAGATTTGACTAAAACAAATTCCTAGTGCATATACTTTGCTGCGCCATTTAAAGTCTACGTCCCCTGGTTTGACAAGTAAATGAACGTCCACATAAAGATATAGTCACAGCCGAATGTCAATTTCGGGGAAAGTTTCAACTGTGATATTCATATCCTTTTGTGAGTCGAGCCAATAGGAAAAACAAAAAATTGTTTTTATCTCGGCTAATTATGTTGAAAAGGTGTTGCGGAGATTTCATATGGAGAATGCAAAAGCTGTCAGCACACCTTTGCCTAGTCATGTCAAATTGACTAAGGATATGTGTCCAAAGACACAAGAGGAGGAAGAAAAAATGTCCAAGGTACCATATGCTTCAGCTGTAGGCAGTCTAATGTATGCCATGGTATGCCGAGGTGGATATTGCACATGTTATGTAGGAGTTGTTAGCAGGTATTTGAGTCATCCTGGAGTTGAGCATTGGAATGCAGTAAAATGGATTCTCATGTATTTGAGAGGTACATCCAATAAGTGTTTATGTTTTGGGGGCTCTAATACTGATTTAAAAGGCTATGTTGACTCAGATTTGGCAGGGGATATAGATACTAGGTGGAGTACCATAGGTTATGTATTCTGGTTGGTGGGACAGTGAGTTGGATTTCTAAATTAAAGGTGGTTGCTTTATCCACCACGGAGGAAGAATGTTGCTTGCGAGGCGACAAAGGAAATGATATGGTGAAACTTTTCATAGATGAGTTGGGAAAACAACAGGCTGGAAATTACTTGTCTACAGACAGCCAGAGTGCTATACATCTTGCAAAGAATTATGCTCTGCATTCTAAAACAAAACACATCCAGTTGAGATATCATTTCATTCGGTCAGTGTTGGAGGATGGACAGGTTAAGCTGGACAAGATACATACAGATGTCAATCCAACGGATATGTTTACGAAGGCGGTGACAAGGGAGAAGCTGAGCTCCTCTTCAGCTTCGGTTGGTCTTCAAGGTTGAATTCAAGTATAACAGAGCAGCAGGGTCCAAGGTACTTATTTCCAGTGGGATTTGTAATTGCAACAATGTCGTCTAGGATTAGTCTCCAAGTGGGAGATTGTGTTGGTATGGAGCCTGATTAGTCTCCAAGTGGGAGATTTTTGGTATGTGGTGACTGATCATGCTATTCTGTATAGCCCATGGTATACTGTACACACCGACCCCCTGTCCGAAAAAGGGAAAAAGGTCAATGTAAAAAGAAAAATCCAATTTTGTAGAACCCAAAAATATGGAAGCTTCTAAGCTTGTTAAAAAGGGGTTCGGATGGGTATTACAGTATGATGAAAAATGTAATTATTCACAAGATTGTAATAGGTTTTACACTGGATAATAAAAGTATTGGATGGCTGTGGTTTGGTGGATGTAGCCCGGATTGGGTGAACCACGTTAAATTATCTGTGTTATGATTTATTCTATGTGTGTTTTAGTTTCTCTATTTATTATTTAAATCTGCATTTAATTGTTAGATATCTTCCATCTCTAACCCTAAGAACTCTGATTTTTTTGATTTTTTTGCCACCTAATGGCCTATTTTTCCATGATGATCTTGCACATACCCAAAGGATATGTGCAATGGTTGATGGATGAGATAGTTTTTTGTGTGCTCCTAAAGGGGAGTATGTAAAGTAGTAAATAGAGAAAGTATGTATGTTTGATGTCAAAGGGGGAAAGATATGCATATGTGTTGCCCATATCCATTTGTGTGAAAGGGGGAGAAAAAATTAATGTGAGAATTGTAGTTGTAGAAGGGGGGAGAGTAATGTGAGAAAGAAAGAGAGTAAGTTGGTATGGAGCAGTATGTTGGTGATCAAAGTTGTTTTTTGTTGATGATGGTTTTTCACATCATGTGTTGCTATCAATAAAAAAGGGGGATATTGTTGCAAGTATGAGTTGTTGGTGTCATCATTGATGTCAAAAAGCTTGGGGGATATTTTTATAGGCTAATTTTTGTGTTGTCATTAATTACTAGTGTTGATTGAGAAGTTATGTTCATGTTTTGATTAGTTTCATTACATTTCCATTAGTAAGTGCTATAGGTTCCAACCTCTAGTGTTGCTTTGATAAGCTTCTATTGGTAGATGTTTTGGTTTAATGATGATGAGGAAGTGTTGAAGATGATGATTATGTGTCTCTGGTGATTGGTTTCTAACTTCTTTTGAGAAAATTTAAATAAAAAAGGAAAACAATGTGGTGTTTTGGTTCTAATCCATGTTTCTTCTATGTTGAATATCCTCTTGTATAGTTCAAATATGCTAGTTAGAGGTGTTCTAAGGTTCTATATCAAGAATTTCTTAGTATGGATCGTTGTGCAAAAGAAGTTATATTCACCAGTGTGTGAACTTTGTTTCAGTGGTGTCTGGGAGAAATGATTTTGCTTTACATTTCTTTGAAGTTTGGTTTCTAGTCTTGTGGTTTTGGAAGTCTATTGATAAGGTTCATATCTACCTTCAGTCAATTTTTTACATGGTCTGGTTGCTCCACAAGGTGGTTTCTTGAGTTACAGAGTATCGAAGGTTGTCTTAGTGTACTAGAGGTGTGTGCATTCTTTAGGTGAAAGTTGTAGTGAAGGTATTTGTTAGATTTTAGGGAATTTTTTGAAATATTCTAGATTGTATTCAAATGTTGTGTGTAGTCCATGAGTTATCTCTGGATTTGAGGAAGTGTGTACTTAAAATTTGATGGTGTTTACATTGGTTTGACTGACCATGCGTGTCTACACTAATTGTGTATTTTCTTCAGTGTTTGTGGAAGTGTGGCATGATGTATATGTATGATTTGGGTCCAAGTTAAGATTTTTTGTTGTCCTCTTTCATTCCTTTCAACTGTGGGAATGCTTAGTGTAGAACTTTTGAATTTAAACAATTGAGGTGCATAGATGACCTTGGAGAAATTTTTTAACGTTGAAGATGGTATAAATAAGTGATGAATTGATGGAGAATTAAGTAGAAAAGTGTGTGTTGTGAATTGCAATGTTGTGAAGTGTAAATTTGTGAAGTATAGTGTTAGATTAATCAGTTAGACTATGGAAGTAGTGATTAAAAGGTGTCTACTATCTTTAGAGAGGCTGAAAATGTGTTGGTGATGTTGTGGTGGATCTTTTTTATTGTATTGAGATGGATTTCTCACTGTAACATTCTTCATTCTTCTTTTACATAAACTGGAAGTGAGACTTTGGCAATGATCCCTTCTTTCTTTTGGGTAGTGAGCCCTCTAATAGTGAGCCTAGTGTATTCGGTGTTGCAATTACTTTATAATGTGAGCTAATCCTCACCATGGTTTTTCCCTTCTTGGTTTTTCCACGTAAATCCGATGCTCTATTGTACATGGTATTGTTGTGCTTTAGTCTTTTGTTATTTTCTTTCATGCTAAATCATTCTAACAAATTAAGTGTTAATTTAGTTGATATGGATTTGAATGTTTATGAGGGTTTTGAAGTTTTAATTTACAACTGATTCACCCCCCTCAGTTTGCTTATATGAATTCAACACAAGGTTGGAGTTTAGCAAGGGGTTTGGAGTCTCAGTCTCACCTCTAGTTTGTTGACATTTGATACTACTCTCATGGGGTTGGCTAGAATTGAGGAGGTAACCAATTTTAAGAAAGCCTTGGATATATAACTGGTTGCACTAGGCCAACAAATTAATGAGGACAAATCTATTATCTTCTTCTTCAATACTCCATCTTTGATTTAGAACAAAATTTCCAACATTCTTTACTTTTATATTGGTAGGCTTCTTATAGATTATTTGGGTATTCCCCTTAATGTTTGAATCTTGAAGAAGAATAAATGATAAAAGATACTAGACAAATTTAGATCAAAGGTTAATCAATGGCTGTTCATATGGTTATCTTTTCCTGAAATATTGACTCTTTTACATCCTTTGTGTTACACGGTCTTCCTTTGTATAGGTTCATGATAGTTTTAGCACCCTGTTGGAACTGTGAAATTTTAAAATTTCATAGTTGTCCATACTCATAAAAGTTTCCCAAAGAAGCCCATATCATGAATAAAATTGATGTAATTTGCTTTATCACCCATGTTCCAATTAGTATTTACCATTTGGTCCCATAAAATTCACTTGACCCCAAGCATTTGAATATATAAAGTCATTTCAGCATGAGATAGTATAAGTCTTCCAGACCCATAAATTATTTTATAATAACACATATTTTTCAGTGCATCACCAAGAGGTCATGAATGTCTTACCGATATCATTTTATCATAGAATTCATATCAGCATAATGCAGTTCGCGGTCTCAACGATAGAAGGATCCTATCAACAAAACAACAATCATCGGAATGAGTCATATCGAACTTATATATGTCTTACCGACTAGTGCACAAGGAGATATATCAGCCAGACTAGAGCCATCAGAATGAAGTCCTATAGCATTCATCTGGTCTTTCTGACAAAGAAGAAGGGGATTCTATCGATGATTATTGGTATGAAATCAGGGAGTCCTACTGACCCATATGTCACACCGACAGGATTATGTTAGTAAAGGACTTGGCGGTATGTATTGATTATCGGCTAGAATAGTTTCATTGGAGAAAGATATGAGAGTCATGCCAAGTGTTGTTCCATTGGAAAGAAAATAATTATGTCTCAACAACCAGAAAACAAACCAAAGGATATATCTCGATGAGATACGAAATAAGCGGAGGAACATTTTCCCAACTTACAAAGTCACAACGACATGTTTTCACCGATGGGAGTTATAGCGATATACTTGAGATTGAACGGATAACTCTCGGGGAGACTTGAAGTATTGGGGAAACTACAGGATTTCTAGGCGGATGTTTTAATGAACGTTGGTAAAAGCCATAATAGACAGGTCGCTCAAGGTTTTAAAATGTCTCACCGACAATATTACATGATGTGATAGTGAGAGTTTCAAAAAAGACCTGCTACACTCGTGTTTCAGCTAAAACATTAATGGCGCGACGGAGCACAAATAACTTCATGAATTAAGGAAAATTCAATTGGAAACATTAGCGTGGAATTGATAGCAGAGGAAGCATAAGGGAAAACGAAGAACCAAGGCATTCTTTTAGTCCAAAGGTCTCAAGCGAAATACAGTAAGTTCTGTGCACCTTAGTTCCTATAATTTTTTACTTCTGTAGAGGAATGGAATCCTCCAGCTCAGGAAAAGAAAAAGGTAGAAAATATGGTGAAAGCAGTCAGCCTAAAGGGAAGAAACAAAAAACTGAAATAGAGCCTTAGGGAACTGAACGAAAGCTAAATCAAGATCTCATTGACCAATTACCTAGCTTTGGACCTAAAGCCAGACAATCTACACAACTTAGGGAAGAAATAGATAAATAGGATATAGAAGAAAGATACAGTAGATTACAATGTTTTACAAATATGAGACTATGATGCATGTTTAAAACTATGGAGATATCAATGAAAATCATTTGATGTGGTGGTGTATTTCTGGTATCAGTTGTTTGTTGTGTTAATTGAAAGTACTACTGAAGTTGTCTCCAAGGTTGATTTTTTTTGGTTATTTAAATTGATATAACAAGCTTATATTCAGTTTATCGGTGCACACTTGTTGTATCTATATCGTTGATTAATTGGTTCTTTCAAGAAAAGATTAAATCCTTTTAGTTGATCATGGTAATTAGGGAATCTCATTTGGATCATTAAGAAGAACTTGGTAATCATATTCTTGCATGTTTATACAAGTTATAAACTCAAATATATGTTGAACAATTAGAGTACTTCCTAGAAAGAAGTTACTCATTTTAGATTTCTTTTTTACTCTCCATACCTAATAAGGCACTAGTCTCCACATTCTCATTATTTTAGTTTCAGTCATTATTCATATCTGTTAAACTGAATATATTAGGTTTTAGCTTTGATATTGCTATACAATCTATACCAAATCAAATTTTATTTATCCGTGCTCCCATTTTCCATTGTGGGTAAAATACTTTAAAATAAATAAGCATAAGTCAAGTCTGCCTCATTCATATAGGTATACCCGTCTAGGTCTAGCAACACCTGAAGAGAAGAAGGTTTAAACCATTTTGACCTTGTTTGTTACCCTGAAACATATCACGAGATTAGCAACCTCTTGAGGTATTTTACCTACGTTTTTTAGAGCTAACAAATTGGTGACTCTACTAGGGAGTCAACTCGGAGTCAGGGCCTTAGTCATAGAGCTAGAAATACTGTATAGACTCCATTAGGAATAAGAAATAACAAACACTTTCTCACTTTTAAGAAAGTGAGTGGCGACTCTAACAAGAACATTGCATCAATTCAAAATTAATGGTAGGAGATCCCAATACAAAGGAGGTCCCACTAGAAACAGTAAGTGGTCACACAAGGATGATAAGGGTAAGAATATATCTGATGACATGTGCATAACAAACAAAGACAAAGCATCAAGACCACGTTGTGAGACGTATGACCATTATGATACATGGAGAGATAGTTCAGGTGGAGAACCTTGTACCCCTAAAGAACAAAGAAATCCCTTTTATAATCCTCAGAAACAGGCAAAGTTCAATGCTAAAATCGAAGCTGAAGGAATTAGATATCAACAGGAAAACGATTAGAGAATGGATGGTAACCAAAATGAGTTAATAGATAATGTAAACCTTCAAGAAAATTACAAGTTCTTGACTCACAAAGAAATAGAAGAATAGTTTGAGTTTCATAAACAAGAAGTAGAAAGAGAAAAATATGAACAGGAAAAGGCCCAAATGATAAAAGCAATCCAAGACTTCAAATTGCAGAAAGCCCAAATTACTGCTCAAACAGCAGGTTTTTTCAAAGTATATACCGCCTCATAGGTAGGGAAATAATAATGTAGGGCCTTCTGATCCATCAAAGGCTCCTCAGAATCAGATAGGAAATCGATACAAATAGTCAAACCATCCACCGCATATTTCCTCACAATATACAAATACACAACCACCTCATGGTCAACATTACGTGCCACATCCTCATGCACAATACAACAATCTGTTGTACCAGTATCAGCACCCACCTAACCCTCCCCCTCATCAATACACAACAATTATTAGACAATTTGACTTGATAGGGTTTCAGTTATACCCTTACCCTATGGATGGCAGTTGGAGAAGTCTTGTTCCTAAGTTTACAAGGAGTAGTGCAATTATTGGCGAAGATCATTTAAGGAGTTTCAATGCTTTCATCCAAGATCTGGATATGCCTTATGAGGATTTACATATGAGGCTATTCATGATGTCGCTCACTGAAGAAGCTAGGGATTGGTTCAATAGCCTACCAACAACCTCTATTAATTATGTCCAAGAATTTTAGGATCGATTTCTCAAGCAATATGGGAATCTAAGTGCACCAAATGCTGCTCTTCAAGAATTAGTACGGATTCATAAAAATCATAATGACTCAATTTATTATTTTAACCTGAGATTCAAAAAATTGCAGAATAAGATACCACCTGGATCAAAGTTGCTAGACTCTAGCATTGAGTATTTATTTGAATGCGTTCGCTCCAAAAATAGGGTATGAACTAAGAAATAGGTTCCCAAGAGATTTAGTTGAAGCCCAAAAGATAACATTAAATATTGAAAACAATAAGAAAGTTAATGGGATAATTAGTAAGAGAGACAACCCTAGGGTTCCTCAACAAGCCAATAATTATCAATACAATCAGGAGAACACATACAGAAATGAGAGGCCTAGGTTATATGACATGCCCTATGGTACAAATTGGAAGGATGGAAAACCTGTAATAGATAGGCCTAGAAACAAAGAAACTCTTGATCCATTAAGGAAGAAGGGAGAATATATGGTCAATAACAGTTGTTCATGTGAAAGCTGTGATAAGCCACATTCCCGAGATCATTGTGTTGTAGCCCAAAGAATGGAAGAAGAAGGAATGTTAGTGGGTAACAGTGGAGAGGATCACACAGTGTATTTGACTTCAAATACTTTTCACCATGTTGAGAAATACTCATCTTCAGAAGATGAAGGTTATGAGTACGATGTTTCAAATCAAAGGTGTAATGTCCACATGGCTAAACAGTGGGTTTTTTTCTAATTTTGAAGAAGATTATGCAGAACCACACTCTGTTGAGGTGCCTGCTCAGTGCAACATGAGGAAACTCACCGAAGAGGAGATAAAGAGGTTAACCATTGCTGCAATTGAAGAAGCAAAGAGCAAGTATTGGTTAAGAAATAGGATAGTGAATGAAAAAGAAGGTGTCCCTAGGGGAATATTTATAAGAGATCAAAAGGTGACACAAGGAATTTTGAAGAAAACAGAAAATAAACAACATGATAAAAATGAATAGAAGCTTGTCCAAAAGGAGGAAGTTAAAGAGTTACACAAAGAAATGAAAAAGATTCATCAATCGAGTAAAAAAGAAAAGGTAGAGAACAAAGGAGAAACATTAGAGCAAAAGAAAATGATTAAGGTAGAGGGTTCCTCTTTCGACTTCACTCAAGCTTTATCTTAGGTAAAAATGTTTGTTCCACTACTCGAGATGATGAAAATTAAGGAATATAGGGACAATGTTGTTCAGTTGATAACAAGTGGAAATGAAAAACATATAAATTCTGAAAATAAGATGGCCACTAAAACAATTAATAAGCAAGAGAAAGTAAGTGTCCCAGAAGTTTTCCTAAATGATGTATTAATAAATCCCCCACAAATTGATCCTTTTTTCACTACGTTACTTATAAATAACAAACTGTTAAGGAATTGCATGATAGACTCTGGCGCTGCTATCAATATTATGCTATTTGGAGTTATGAAACAACTTGGCATGTGGGTGGATACTAATGGAGGGAAGTGCTATGCAATGGATAGCAGGCTTGTTCCTGTAGTGGGTATTATGAAAGATGTTGAAGTCAAACTAGCTGCTTATCCTCAGGTGGCCTATAATATAGATATAACAATAATTGATACCCCACCTCAGTTTAGGATGCTTCTATCAAGACAATGGATGGCAACGGTTGGGGGAACGTCCGATTTGATTTGTCTTATGCAACAATTCCAGTGAATGGTCAGGAAGTTAAGTTGTACAGGGACCCAAGGATGAACCAAGTTGTTGATTGTGTACCTCAAGATCAAGTCAATTGTATTTGTGGTGTGGATCTTGGAAATTTTAAGATAGAACCAACCCAACCATAATTAGTCAATGTTGATCCAATTGAAAAGCATATTGCACAAAACTACAATGGTGTGTGGAAAATGTACTTTGATGGAGCATGTAGCCAAGAAGGTAATGGAGCAGAAATAGTATTTGTTTCACCTGAAGGAGTTACATTTAAATATTCATTTTTATTGGAATTTGAATGTATAAACAATGTGGCAGAGTACGAAGCTTTATTAACAAGTTTGAATATAGCTTTAAAACATAAAATCAAGTTGCTAGCTATTCTAGGGGATTCTGAGCTAGTTGTTTCACAAGTTAAATCAAAATATGCAGTAAAACATAAGAGACTGAAGAAATATAGGAATGATGTATGGGACACAATCGAGCCACTTGATGCTTTCTCCATTGAATGGATAGATCGGTCGAAAAACATAATGGTAGACTTTTTAGCAAATATAGCGCTAAGAAGAGATGACATTACACTAGCTAGAGTGTCACAAATTGAGTTCAAAACAAGACCTACTGTGCCTGATAATATATATAGTTGGCAAGTTTTTAATGATGATACTTACCTCCTAAAATTCCTTCATTGTATAGATCAATATGAAGCTCAAGAAATTTATTTCAATGCCTTTGTAGAAGACGTAGATGGGAAGCAGATAGTATTCGGGAAGGAGGTCTTATAGCTTAAAACTAATAAGCTTCCCAAATGGCTAGTGGCATTGGAGAGGGTATATGATGGAAGTGATCGGTCCCTCATGAAGCAGACACTAGTCAAGAGGGAGGATATTAAAGAGATCAACTTAGGGACTGAGCTGGCACCAAGAAAGGTATACATAGGGAAGAAAATAAGCCCGACAATTCGAAGAATGTTGATAGCATTACTAAGAAAATATAAACATGTGTTTGCATGGTCCTATGAAGATCTTAAAGCATATAGGGAGGATTTATTTCAACATGAAATCCCATTGAAACTAGACGCAAAGCCATTTAGATAGAAACAAAGACCCATTAACCCAACATTGGAACCAAAAATGTAGGAAGGACTGGAAAAGCTCAGAGACTGAGGTATCATTAAACCAATCAAGCACTCAACATGGGTCTCAAACTTGGTTCCTATGAGGAAGAAAAATGGAGATATCAGATTATGTGTGGATTTCAAAAATCTAAATGTGGCATCCCTCGAGGATAATTACCCTTTACCTAATATGGAAGCTATACTACATAAGGTGACAGGGTGTGAGCTGTTATCTATGATGGGTGGATTTTCAGGTTATAACCAGGTCAAATTTAAAGAATCTAAACAGTATAAGACAACTTTTACAACCCCATGGGGGACATATGTTTATGTGAGAATGTCGTTTGGTCTCACAAATGCATAAGTAACCTTCCAAAGAGCCATGGATGTAGTATTTGCAGACTTGATTAATGCTATAATGGTGGTATATTAGAATGACCTTACTACTTATTCAAAAAGGGTTGAAGATCATGTAGAACATCTGGAAAAAATATTTATTAAAACTTTAGAATATGCTATTAGCCTGAACCCTAAAAAATGCCATTTTGCAATCACAAAGGGAAAAATTTTAGGACATATTGTGTCAAAGGATGGCATTAAAATAGATCCCGAGAGGGTTGAGGCCATAGATAAAGTTCCTATCCCTAAAAATGTCAAGGCCATCCAGTCATTTTTTGGACAGATCAACTTTGTTAGGAGATTTGTTTCTAATTTTGCTGAAATCATTAAGCCCATATCAAAAATGTTAAGGAAAGGACAAAAAATAGATTGGAATGTAGAAGAATTAGAAGATTTTATATCAATCAAAGAGGCCATCAAAGAAGCCAATATCCTTAAGTCTCTGGATTTTTCAAAACCCTTTCAAATATTTTCATTTTCTTTGTTGCATACTATAACTGCAGTTATGTTACAGAAAAATGAGGAAGGTCATGAACAGCCTGTGTCTTTTTTCAGTAAGTCATTGTAGGGGTTAGAATTGAAATATGATATAATGGAAAAACAAGCATTTGCATTGGTAAAATCCACAAAGTCTTTCAGGCTGTATCTTGTTGGAGCTAAGCTGATTGCTTATGTCCCTCATGCAGCTGTTAAAATATCTTGACGCAGTCGGAGGTAACAGGAAAGAGATGTAGGTGGATTAATAAAATCCAAGAGTTTGATATGGAAATAAAAATCACTAAATTGGTGAGAGGTCAAGGTTTGGCTATGCTAATGGCAGAAGCAAATATCGAAGAAAATAAAATTTGTAATATAGAAGAGGAAGAGAATGCAATTGCAAGTATTGAGCATACTCCTTGGTATGCAGACATCATGCATTACCTCAAATACATGAAGTGTACAGAAGGATTAAGTGATAGTAAGAAAATAACTTTAAAGCTGCAAGCATCTAAGTATGTGTTCATGGAAGGTGATTTGTTTTGGAAGAACAGGGACGGGATATTGTTCTTATGTCTAGATGAGTCACAAGCTAAGCATTTCTTAAGAGAAATGCATGAAGGGGTCTGTGGAGGCCATTATTCTGTGAAGACAACTGCACATAAGATTCTCAAGGCAGGTTATTACTGGCTAAAAGTTTTTAATGACTCTTTTTCATACGTAAGAAGATGTGAAGCATGCCAAAAATTCTCTGGGAAAATGAAGTATCAGGGAGCTTTACCACTTAGACCTTTGCAGGTTGAAGCCCCTTTTCATCAATGGGGGATTGATTTTATTGGGGAGATACAAGAGAAATCAAGTGGAGGACATAAGTGGATACTGGTAGTTACTGATTATTTCACCAAATGGGTAGAAGCAGTCCCAACCAAGCAAGCTACAAGTAAATTTGTGACCATTTTTTTAATGGATAACATCATTACCAGGTTTGGTACACCATTAAGATTGATTACAGATAATGGGATGTGTTTTAGATCTGATCAATTCAAAGATTTTTGTAGCACATATGGCATTACTATTTCCTATGTAGCTCCTTACCATCTGCAAGCGAATGGTCAGGCAGAGTCCAGCAACAAAATTCTTCTTAAAATCATAAGGAAAATGCTAGGTCAAAATAAGAAGGCTTGGGATTCAAAGTTGAAAATGGTTGTGTGGGCTGATAAGATCACTGTAAAAAAGGTAGTTGGAAAATCCCCATTTGAACTAGTATATGGAACACAAGCTAGGATGCCTCTACAAAATATGTTACTAGTTTACAAGTTTATCCTTCAAGAAGATATAGATATTCCAGAACCTATGGAGGAGAGAATGGAGCAGGTGGTTGAACTTGATGAGATAAGAAGAGTAGCTCAAAACCAGAATATGAAGTTGCAGGCATAGATGAAGCATTTATTTGATAGAAAAGAAAAAGATAGAAAATTTGAAGATAATGATCTGGTGCTGATGTGGAATGCAAGGTGTCAGGAGAAGGGTAAGCACAGGAAATTTGAAGCCTTGTGGCTGGGACCTTTTCTTGTTGTTGGTAAAGGAGGTGAAAACTCTTATTATTTACAAAACATGACTGGTGAAGAACATGAGTTGCTTGTACACGGGAAATTTTTAAATCATTTCTTCTCTTGAAGAATACAAAGGATCAAGGGTTGCCAGTGCATTGACAATTCTTGATAATCCTCTCAGAAATTATGTTTTCCATGCACAATAGTTTAGGGGATAAAAGGAACAGGAATTGCCAGTACATGGACAATCCTGAGGTTCCTTCATTTAAAATAAACTCTCTCCATGTACAGTAATATAGGATCATTTTCATCTCCTTTCCTTTTCATTCCATCCTTCTCATTGGTCCATAACTATAAAAGTTTGGTCTACTCATCCAGAGATCTAAATCCTTGCAATGATCTCACAATCATTCATCCCCAGACGGAGCCATTGTTGGAATTGTGAAATTTTAAAATTTCATAGTTTTCCATACTCATAAAAGTTTCCCAAAGAAGCCCATATCATGAATAAAATTGATGTAATTTGCTTTGTCACCCATGTTCCAATTAGTATTTACCATTTGGTCCCATAAAATTCACTTGACCTCAAGCATTTGAATATATAAAGTCATTTCGGCATGAGATAGTATAAGTCTTCCAGACCCATAAATTATTTTATACTAACACATATTTTTCAGTGCATCGACAAGAGGTCGTGAATGTCTTACCAATATCATTTTATTAGAGAATTCATATCAGCATAATATAGTTCACGGTCTCAGCGATAGAAGGATCCTATCGGCAAAACAAGAATCATCGGAATGAGTCATATCGAACTTATATATGTCTTACCGATCAGTGCACAAGGAGATATATCGGCCAAACTAGAGCCATCAGAATGAAGTCCTATAGCATTCATCCGGTCTTGCCGACAAAGTAGAAGGGAATTCTATCGATGATTATCGGGATGAAGTTAGGGAGTCTTTCTAACCCATATGTCACACCAATAGAATTATGTTAGTAAACGACTTGGCGGTATGTATTGATTATCGGCAAGACTATTTTCATCGGAGAAAGATATGAGAGTCATGCCGAGTGTTGTTCCATCGGCAAGAAAATAATTATGTCTCGGCGACCAGAAAACATACCAAAGGATATATCTCGGTGAGATACAAAATAAGCGAAGGAACATCTGCCCGACTATGTGCAGGATCATGATGGGCCAAAAAGTCGCAATATGATGGGTATGTGGCTGACGACTTTTTTTAATCCAAAATTGATGAAACAAAAAGGGTTTTTAAAGGACATTCTCAGCTTTCCACCAATATAAACTATGCGTTACTTTGAATTTAATAAGTAATTATTATTCATTTTCTATTTGAATTACGACTAAAGTCCTTATTGATAGGCTGATTGAAAAACATCTATAGCTTTCAAATGATATCACATTTTTTGAATCCAAAACATGCATCACATTCTATGCTTCATACTATAGGATTAAAAAAAAAAAATTGAATTTCATAAAGTTTTGACCAAGTTAAGGTGGTCATGCATACAAGTTTTTATATTTTTTGAAAGTTGTAATAAAAAATTAATAATTAATTATTTACCTAGAAAAACATTACAAAAAATATGCATCACATCGGGACATGAGTCATCTACTTATATGTAAAATATTATAATTTTTTTATCATTTTATTATGGTTAAGGTGGTCAGATAGACCGCTTCTTATTTTTTCCCGAAATTTAAGTACTACTACATTGAAATTTCAAATTTTCACCAAATAGAATTTTTGTTTTTTTATACAAACCTAGTAATTTAGAAACTAAATTCAATTTGCTACAGATTATATTCTTACATATTTTTGAAATAATATAGATAACTTATTCAAATTTTTTACGTCAAGTTGCCTAACTTTGATTTTTGATTTTTTGCCACTTAAGGGCCTATTTTTTCCATGATGATCCTACACATACCCAACTCTCGGGGAGACTTGAAGTGTCGGGGAAACTACAGGATGTCTTGGCAGATGTTTTAATGAACGTTGGTAAAATCCATAATAGAGAGGTCGCCCAAGATTTGAAAATGTCTCACCAACAATATTTCATGATGTGACAGTGAGAGTTTCGAAAAAAGACCTGCTACACTCGTGTTTCAGCTAAAACATTAATGGCGTGACAAAGCACAAATAACTACACGAATTAAGGAAAATTCAATTGAAAACATTAGTGTGGAATTGATAGCAGAGGAAGTAGAAGTGAGAACGAAGAACCAAGGCATTCTTTCATTCGAAAGGTCTTGAGCGATGTACAGTAAGTTCTTTGCGCCTTAGTTCCTGTAATTTTTTACTTCTGTAGAGGAATGGAATCCTCCAACTTAGGAAAATCAAAATGTACAAAATATGGTGAAAGCAGTCAGCCTAAAGGGAAGAAACAAAAAACTGAAATAGAGCCTAAGGGCACTGAACGAAAGCTAAATCAAGATCTCATTGACCAATTACCTGGCTCTGGACCTAAAGCCAGACAATCTACACAACTTAGGGCAGAAATAGATAAATAGGATATAAAAGAAAGATACAGTAGATTACAATGATGCATGTTTAAAACTATGGAGATATCAATGAAAATCATTTGATGTGGTGGCATATTTTTGGTATCAGTTGTTTGTTGTGTTAATTGAAAGTAGTTACTGAAGTTGTCTCCAAGGTTGATTTTTTCTAGTTGTTTAAATTGATATAACAAGCTTATATTCAGTTTATCGGTGCACACTTGTTGTATCTATATGGTTGATTAATTGGTTCTATCAAGAAAAGATTAAATGCTTTTAGTTGGTCATAGTAATTAGGGAATCTCATTTGGATCATTAAGAAGAACTTGGTAATCATATTCCTGCATGTTTATACAAGTTATAAACTCAAATATATGCTGAACAATTAGAGTACTTTCCAGAAAGAAGTTACGCATTTTAGATTTCTTTTTGACTCTGCATACCCAATAAGGCACTAGTCTCCACATTATTATTATTTTAGTTTCACTCATTATTCATATCTGTTAAACTGAATATATTAGGTTTTAGCTTTGATATTGCTATACAATCTATACCAAATCAAATTTTATTTATCCACTCCCATTTGCCATTGTGGGTAAAATACTTTAAAAGAAATAAGCATAAGTCAAGTCTACCTCATTTTTATAGGTATACCCACCTAGGTCTAGTAGCACCTGAAGAGAAGAAGGTTTAAACCATTTTGACCTTGTCTGTTACCCTGAAACGTATCAAGAGATTGGCAACCTCTTGAGGTATTTTACCTAAATTTTTGAGAGCTAACACACTCAAGGGCATCCTCAAGGAGCTTGACCCCCTTTCCAAAAAGTTTTTATGGGCTAGAAATCTTGACAACCATAAATGGATTTTGGTGGGTTGGGATTAGGTTTGCTAACTAAAGAAGAATGGTGGCCCTGGGCTTAAGAAGTTGGAATTGGATAGTCAAGATTTAGCTGCAAAATTGTATTAGAGGTGCTGCAAATTTTGAGAGTACCCCTTGGCTCGTATTATGAACCATAAATATTTAGGAGGATTTTCCAATGAGGACATTCTACAAATGGAATTGACTGGAAAGGGATCTATGATCTATAGCACTATTAAAAGGGGCTATGCTTTCATTAAAGAAGGCTTGTTTCGGATTATTTAAAATGGAAAGAATGCTCTCCTCATGACTGAATCTTGGGATGGAAATCCCCCTGTTCTCTCTTCTTTTCATTAGCTTTTCCCCCTATGTGATATCTTTATTAATGACGAGTGGGCTAGTGTGGATAGGTTTAAGAGCTCATCTCCTTTGGTGAGTTCTTCAATCCATTATTGGCACAATTTAGAAAGTTGGCCCAGAGGTGGTTCTCAAGAAGAATGAGATACTTTAGTCTCTATCCTTGTGAAGAGGTCATGTTGTTCCTCAAAGGATAGGGTGATTCTTTCCTAGTGTCATGACCCAAAGGGTATGTATTATGTGGACCAGGGTTACATTTTCTTGGAATATCAATATGGAAACCGGAGAGAGCACCCTTAGTGGAAACGTATTTGGAATAAGTTTGTATGGCATAAATGCAACATGTTCTTGTGGCTATTGAGTCATCACAAATGCCTCACCTAGGATAATATTCAATGAAGAGGTTTATGCGGCCCATCTTTTTGTTTCCTATGTGGGTGTAGTGAAGAAAGTATTAATCATCTATTTTTTTAGTGCTTTTTCTATGAAAATTTAGCATCTTTTGTGGATGATTTGGAGGAAACCATTTATGTATGCATTGTATTTATATGAATTTTGGGAGAAATTGGGCTCTCCTCAACCTTCTACTTCCTTTATGTTGGAAGCTTGGGAGATGGGCCCGTCTCTTATTATTTGGCAGATCTAGTTGGAGAGGAATACACACATTTTCTAGGAGTGTAGTCTAACTACTCTTTAGGTTTGGTATAAGGTCAAAGGCATGCTTAAAGAAACTATTTAGTCTAAATTCAACTTAGGAGATCGCCTTTTTCACCTTCAAATGTGCATACTTATACCCTCTTTGAGCTTTCTATTCCCTTGGCTACTCAAGTTCATTGGGTAAGTAGGAAAAAATATTCTAAGGTGTATTAGATGGGTAAGTGGGTTCGCCCTCTTAAAGGAATATTGAAAATTAACACACGTAGCTTTTCTCGAGGAAATCTTAGTGATGTTGGGATTGGAGGGGTTGGTTGCAATATAAGGGGATCTATTTATCTCTTCTTCTCCATCTATATCATGGGGGTTCACTCTAATAATCAGATGGAGGGTTTGGCTATTCTGAAGACTTTCTTGAAGGCCTCTAAGTTGGCTTGGAAGAGGGTGACTTATGAATTAGACTCTATGATTTTAGTCTCTTTATTTAATAAGGGATACTTTTAGAATTCTTCTTGCAGATTGGATCTAATTGCAAAGAAAATTCTTTATCTTTCTTCAAAATTTAACTCTATTTCCTTTGTCCACATACTTAGGGAATGGAGGCAATGAATGTGGGGAATTGGAATTAGTAACATCAAGACAAAAGCCTAATCCTACTTCAAGCTCTTCATGAGGGCTAAAGTGCTTAGATCTAGGGGGTTTGGATGTTTTATTCTTGGTTTTTGTGTTTAGAGGATGGGTTGGGGGTCGAGGTCATCTTTGCATTCATTCTATTTAGGGCCTAGATATTGTGTATATTTTGATTACTTTAAGCTTTTGGTACATTTATTGTATTTTCTATCTCTTGTTTCAATAGTAGATTTTCACCCCTTTTTTGAAAAAAAATAGAAAAAAATAGATATCCTTAAGAACCTTAATCTTCAAGTATATGTAGTTGATAATGGCATGGTGTGATGGTCTAAAGGTGGCATCATTGTCCTTGCCAACAAAGTTCAAATCCCATTGGGGTGGTATTATTGAGTGGCTATATTGGGGATGAGGCCCCCATTTATGACCTCACCTGTTCATAGCTTTGGGTCAAAAGAGTTTACCCCTTAAATAAATAAAAAACTGTGTATATGTAAATGATTATATGAAATGATGCAATTAGTTTTCTTTTCTTGAAAATTTAGTTTTCCGAACACTCTAGTCATCAATTTTTTATCCATTATATTTTGGGTCTACAATATAAAATTTAAAGGATCAACAACCAAAATAAACTTGTTTGTTTTCTCTTCCATCACAGAGATGTATCACTTCAATTATAATTTTTATTATGTCATTTTAAGTACCTTGATGTGATATCTATGTCCATCCAAATAAAATCCATAGATTTATACATAAAATCAAAATAAAACCTCTTACAACAAGTTGGTATAACATGATTCATAAAATAAATTCTCCTTGTTCAATTCTTCTATTTAGTTCAATAAGCATCTTCGTATAATCTAGAGCCTCCTCCCTAGTTGTTCTACTATCTTCTCTCATACAAGATCTATCCATGAAGTAGTCCCTCCATGTTCTTTCTCATGCTTTAACAAAAAGAATAAGAAAAAAAATGTTATAAAATTTTATTAAATATACAATTTATAATTTTAATAAATCCTAATTTATAACAATGTAATATGGTATGTAGATACCTAAAAATTTTGGAGTCATCAATTAATTGACAACCCAAGGCTATGTGCACTACTTTCAAACTTATTACCTTTCTTTAAATCATCATTTGAGGCATAGGTGTTGATTCAAATTAATTGAGAGAATGTAGCCTTAGAAATAGTAGAAGATGAATTCCTTAAAATAATTAGATAAAGTTATATGATAGTCATTAGTGATCCATTTAGAATCTTAGAATTCTACCCAAATTAGTGTCTTCCATTGCAATATGAGATATGAAATGAAACCTAAAATTAATACCATTGGATGATTCTTTTAAAAATCATAAAAGGATAAAATTAATATGCACATATTTCTAAAAATCAACTTGGTACTAAATCACAACCCATGTAACTTACATAATCTCTCATTTATTGTTGTAGATGTGGACCATGAATTTTTTCAACCTTAATAGCTATATACATATATGTTTTATGGGAAAACTGAAGACTAATTTTCATATAATTTAGAATTTGATCCATCATTGACGTATCCCAACTAGATATTAAATTTAAAATAAACTTTATATATACCATGTAAAATCAAAATAAAAAGATAACACATTGTAAATTATTAAGATTTAGTTTTTTTATTCTTTTCAAATGTGGTAAGGATAATAATAAACTCTACAATAAATAACTTACTTTATCAAAGCCTCTCTAAATGGTATGAGCTCATTAGTTGTTCCATAAGTATAAAAAATATCATCAACAATAGTAAAGAGTGTACAGGCAATTTATAGCATAACATAATCTTGTTGCTATAAATTCAGGCTCATATAATCTACATGTATACTCCAAAAATAATATTCCACATGTCAATGCCTAAAGAAACTTAGTTTTTTCACAATCATGCCATCCCACCATTTAAATATTTATATTACCAAAAATATATAGCTTAATTTAAAGGATAAATAACCACAAAATTTTAATTAATTTCAATTTGAATCACTATTTTGGGCCTAAAAAGATGAGCATGTATTCCATGCATGATAGACTGAATTATTTTATTGTACTTTTTATTTGATTCCTTTCCAATCTTTATAAAATATTCTTGCATTAACTCTTATGCAAAATTAAACTAAAACTTTATATTAACTATGACAAAAAATGTAGATATAGTTATATTACTTTCCAAATGTTTGAGTTAATTTCGATTGTGAGAGTGCAAGCTATTCAAATCCATTATTGCTAATTCTAAAATATTTTTTCTCCATTTGCATGGAACCCTAAATGAAAGAATAATCAAAATAATAAATATTTGATACTTTAATTGAATTATCTTTTTATTTCAAAAAATGTTGTTAGGGCTTACATATAGATTCCTTCCACCAACATCGAAGCGTTTTTGTCTTGTCTAAAGATGTGGATAGAGTTCCATGCTTCCCACCTAGTAATCTGCATCTCCATAGGTATCTCATAATATATTTCACCTACAAGAAACATTGAGTTAAATTATATCATTTGGTTGTTACTACACAATATGAACTTGAATAAATATACAATAAAAAAAGAGTTTATATGCTTGCCTTTGCTAGAATCTAGGTTTTATCTTTTAATTCATGATTGTTTTTTTTTAATTTCGTGTTAGATATCTAGAGGAAAATGCTTTAGTCTCTGCCATGATATTCTCTCTTGCAAAATAAATCTTAGAGGCTAGATACAAACTCAACATGGTTCTTATTTCATTTTTGGATTATTTTATAAGACAAAAAATCTACCCTTTTTACTCCTTAATGTTGTGAAATACATCTATTTAAAAAAAAACTCCATAAACAAAAAAACTTTATGCTTGTATTTACCTATTGCTAGACAAAAATTAACATGAAGAATTTAATAAAAAATATATATACTTGGAGACATAAGGTATCCATTCAGTTGGAATTTGAAATCCCAATGTAGTAGTGTTGAGATCAATTATGCCATTCTCCCCCCCACCACCACCATTAAATGTCTTTTTAACTCCAATATGTAGCATTGTTACAAGCATATAATAGAATTAGTTAATAAATATAGTCTATTACATACATAGCTAGTAATTTTTGTAGTACTGTATGAGAAGGAGATAATAAGGTAAAAGGGCTATACACATACTTGTATGTATTAAAAAAAAAAACTTTAATTTCTTCTTCAAAATTCGTGTCAATTCTAAGAGTATGTTGGCAAAGATTGTGCAAATTAGCTTCACACTTTCTAAATGAATTTTCTTGAAAGTTTTGAAAGCCTTTTCAACAAATCCATTTTGTGCATATCCTGCAATCATGGCATTCCATGAAACCACGTTTCTTTGAGGTATTTAGTTCAAACAACTCGTGTGCCTTGTGCATGCTTCCACATTTTGAAAGCATGTCTATCAGACCATTTCCAACAACATCTAAAAAAGGTTTACTATCCTTTATGTTTTTATGGATACCTAAACCCTATTCCAAAGTTCCTATTTTGGCATAGGGTGAGAATAAACATGCACAAGTAAACTAATTGATTTGGAGACCTATTTGTTACATATGATGAAATTGTGTGACTACATCCCGAGGACAACCATGTCTTCTGCATGCTGCAATAACCATATTCCTTTAGAGGCTTTCTCGTCCTTTTCTATAATCAAACACATTACAACATCCGCCAAACTTCCGTAGTAGTATATGAACAATAGATTAGAATTTGAATAGATTTTTCCCTACGTATATGAGAATTGTTAACCACTGATTATAATGACGACTATTGAAAAGAATGAATATTAATAGAACAACATAACATATTAAATAGACCCCACATACACCAACTTTAAAACTCAAAACTTAAAATGTGTGAATTAAACCTAACCATCAAAAAAATTCACACAAAATATCCTCAATCAATAAATATTTGAAAGAGAGCTCATCCTAAACTCATCCGAACCCAAAATCTGCCCTTTTACGTCAGTTTTCCTAATTTTTATTTTAATCAATCTAAAAGTGCATCGTAAATCTGGCAGAAACTTAATGAAGTTTGTTGCAAGTAATAGCCTATAGCTCGTATATTTCTCCCGAGTCCCGATGACATTCCTGATGAGCACCCTATTACGGCGCACGTGCTAGTTACTTACTCATACCCCACTTCCAGACTGTTTTCAAATTTTTGTTGTCAGCCAAGGTAAGCCGTGAACGGTTGTTTCTGAGTATTATTACATATTTATTTAAAAATAAAATGTAATTTGATTAACGATTGTTAAGTAGGCGGCATTGGCTGGGTATCACAAGTAGCTAAATTGAGGAAAAGTTCGGATTGGTCATAGGGCTGCATAGAAACGTGCGAATCCGGCTGAAACGGAGCCATTTGAACGCTCTCCTAAAATGGTATATCTTCTGGAGATTGTAAAAGATATTTGTCTTCATTCTCTGGATGTGTTTCATCTTTTATTGCTTCTCTGGGTTGAATCGAAGCTTCAATTGGTGCTGCTTCTTCAATGATCGAACCCCCCGCTGTGGAAGGCCCGGCTTCCTCACCATCCTCCCGCGGAATTGTGTCGAAGGCGGAACCAATCGCAATGGCAACGGTCCGAATAACGTCGAACGAAGGCTTGCCGTGTGCGGTTGCCACTTACATCGCAGTTGAATCGAACCAACCCCGAGTCTGGAAAGTTGGAAGGCGTTGCGTAGGGCTCTCGCAGGCACAAGAGCGCAGTGTCATAAGCTCAAGCTGCAGTGTGAGGAGTGAAGTATGAGCCCAGCGATATGCGCGATCTCTTTCCTGATCGAAACTCAGCCACATATTTCCCCCATTTCCCTCTTTCTCACACCTCGGAATCTGACTTCTTCTCCGTCACTCGGCATATTACAAAAAAAAGAAGACTTGAATCAGTTCTTAGGTTATATTCTTCCCGATTCTTAGATAACTTTGCATAATTTGTATTTGAACTTGAAGGATCCAAGGTGCGATGAGGAAAGAAATTTATCCTGTTTTCCTTTTAAAATCCCATGTTTATCCGGAAGAGTTGGCGATAGCGTGTACGGCAATCTTACTCGCTTTACAGTGTGCAAATAAAAGCGTAAAAAGTTAATTTACATTTAAAGCGATTTAAAGTCAAAGGTGCAATCTGTCACCTGCGTTGATCAGTTATATTGTGTGGCGAAAAGAGATAGGACGTACTCCTCACTACACGTTCCCTCTCTGCAAGCGAATGTGGTCTCCAATAAGATAGTAACGAATCTCACGTATCGACTGACGCCATCTCCAAAAGCCTTTCCTGTTAATGTCAACGGAAACAACGAAAACGCGGTCCCCCGTACGGGCTTTTAAAAAAATCCAAAGCAATATGGAGCAATTTTGTTTGAAGTGTTAGAAGACGGGGACCATTCTTCAGTACCATGTATTTACGTCAAGATCTACTTTAAACAAAATTTAATCATTTATTGATTTACACATAATAAAAAATATTATTTCAAGATCTATTTTAAACAAAATTTTATCATTTATTGATTTACACATAAAAAATATTTGAAGCCGAAGGCCTGTCCTATATGAAGATGAGTGAGCTGAATTGGTCGATCGATGGTTGAGCGTATTCCAAAATGGATTCAAGACGATTCAAGTCATATTGACCGTTCATTTTTATAAACAACCGAAGTTTATTTTTTAATGCAGTTGTATCTGCCGCCAGTCTAAAACCTGTACAATAGTCTGCATAAAAGCTACCTCTGATAGCATGTCGATTGCACGACATTCATGAAAAAAAACACAATGGATATTGGAGGGTTTATCAGTGAATTCAACGCTATCTTTTCTACAATATCTCCCCATCCGTATTTCGTATTGTATATTTCATTGGAGCCGGCTAACTCCTGGACAAAAAACACCTATGTACATACAAAAATGCATGAAAACATACATAACAACATACATGGTACCATACATAACATGAAGAGATGGTGTAGTGCGGGGCCCGCTAGATGCATGATAGAAGTAACAAAACCGACAACGGAAGGAAACAACACAGGAAGTGAGGAGGTGTCCCGTCGCCGATAATACGCCGACATTTTTTTGCATTGTGCGAGAAGGTAACCGTTAGCACGGGAAAGGCAGTGGGCAGTGCGATGCGATTAAGACATTTGGTTTAAATTTTAATGGGTATTGTTCTTGGAAGACACTTGGAAAACCCGCTGTGCTTTGGGTTTTCTCATTTTGCAGGTTGAAATCAAAACGTTGGAGAGCAAGGGCGCACTGCAGGCAAGGGAGAGGACCAACTGACTTAAGGTGAGGCATTTCTAATCGACTGTATGCAATGTTCAATGTTTTTATGTATTGTTTCATGCATTTTTGTATTGTTTCATGTGTTGTTGTTAAAACAGTAGGAATGTAATGAAATGCAAATTTACAGCTTCATTGTTGTTAAAAGGTTTTGTTATTAAAACTATAGGAATGTAATGAAATGCGGATTTAGAAACACCCATTGTTTCCAACAACCTTTGACACTATGTATTCTGCTATTTCATTCTACAGGTTGAAAGTGAAAGGTTGGAGAGTGGAGTTGCAAGTGAAAGGTTGCAGAGCAAGGAGAGACTGCAAAAAATGAGTTGAGGGGTTTCTAATAATTTGGGTTGTTAGTTGTAAAGGGGTTTAAAATGTTATGAGGGTTTTTGTTTGTAAATTGTTTTCAAACTTTAAGTGGGTTTAGGGTTTTGTAAAACCCAGTGTTTTGCATCTTAGAATTTTAGAAAACAAAATGAATGTCTTTACAAGCTTTTGTTATTTAGACCTTAGGAATGTTTAATGAAAGGCGTTGTTTTATAAACACCCACGAGGGTTTGGGTATGTTGTAATGTGGGTTGCATTTTTATAAACACCCTGTGTTTTCCATTTCATTTATATTGGAGTGATAATTGCAACTGCAAATTGTATTTGTTTGTCATGGCATTCCAAGAGGCCACATTTGTTTGAGGCATTTTTTCAATTTACTGCCTTGTCTATGAAAGCATATTAGTAAGCATAATAGTAAGCAATAATAGAGACAATGTAGTGAATAGTTTGAAAATTGCCTCAAAGAAATGTGGTTTCATGGCGATCTGAATGCGGTGACAAGCCATAGAAAAGGAAATGAACTGTTTGTAAGTATGGTTGCTTATGTATGGCTTGCCATTGTGTTTTGGCAGACATATACTCACCTCACACTGTGTTTTCCAACTTGCAATCACATGATGCATGTATATGGTTGTTGGAAAACATCATGTGTTTTCTATGAAAGCATAATAGTAGATTTGGATTGTCATGGCATTTCAACAGCATGGTGATTGGGATGACATGACAAGCTATAGACAAGGCAATGAACTATTTGTATGTATGATTGCTTATCTATGGCATGCCATTGTGTTTTGGGTCCAGACATATACTCACCTCACACCGTGTTTTCCAACTTCTAATCACTATGCATGTAAATGGTTGTTGGGAAACATTGTGTGTTTTCTATCAAAGGATATTAGTAGATCTGGATTGCCATGGCATTCGAACACCATGGTGATTGGAATAAGATGGCTTGTGAACTGTTTCTATGTATGATTGCTTATATAGGGCATGCCATTATGTTTTGGCAGACATATACTCACCTCACACTATGTTTTCCAACTTGCAATCACACTATCCATTATCTTATATGTATTTTACCATTTACTTTAGATTGTTGTAGATATTTTATGGTCTATGGTTTCATTATTTAAGCTAACAACAAGAATCCAGTGCACATTGTGTTGTGTAAGCTTCCATGCATCATACCATAATCATTGTTAGAAGTGTATTCGTTGTTGTGCAGTTGATTGTTTTTGTTCTATTGCATTTTTATTCTTTTTTGCGAGCTACAAACTGCAAGGTAACCCATAGTGATCAAGTAAGATTGAGAGACCATTTTCATTGTTTGTTTTATTGCTTGCATTATAATGACAAGATTAGTATTAGTATTAGTTTTTTGTGATAACTCTGGAACTTTATGGGTTGAGGATTGGGAAGCAACCCATATCCTCCTAGGTAAGTTTCAAATATTGTCTTCAGTATTCTGATTCATTTCTTGCATTAGAATGAAATGATTAGTCTTTTGAAATAAATATGTCATTTTATGGGGTTAGTTTACATTGTTTTGTCTTGATATTGTTATTTCCTCTCTATGCCATGTATGCAAAATGATCACAAGAACTAGTCTCAGGTACATTTATAAACTAATTTAAATAATTTTCTTCCCTCTCTTTTCCAAACAATGTACCATTTGTTGCACATATTTCATGTTTCAACTGCTAGAAGAAATTTGTAAATCAGGATTACAAATATGCAAGTTTGACATCATAGCTTATAGTATACTTGCTTTGCTATATCAATATGGAGTTTCATTTTAAAGGCATGCTAAGCTCAAACTAGGTTAATCTACAGGTATTTCTAATCCTCAACTTAATACACATATCCAATATGTCCATGCGCAAGGGCATACACTAGAATAATGTTGACTATTTTATACTACTACATGCTACTGATTCCTAATGATGGCCCTATTTTACATGCCAGGAAAAGTAGCTTTCCACATCCTGACAGAAGAAATCCCTGAAATATAAGTTCCATTTGTCTTTGTCATATATGATAACCTTGTTTTATCTTTTGGCATAGAAATGAGTTTCTTGTGATATGGATGGTACAACAACGATGTAGAGTATAATTGTCATTATGATTGAGGAGATAACTTCTTATGAAATTGTCTGATGAAATGTCAACTTGATATTAGGTTTGGGTTGCTGCCGTACTAACTTAATGGATTTATGTTGTAGAATTGTCATAATACATATTACTGCATTTTTTGAATTTTGTATGTTTGATTCTAAAGTTACATAATTTTCGTTGGTGAAAGTTGTCTATTTGAACAAGTGCATAGCACAATTTTTTCTTTTTTTATTGAATTAAAGTTGTTGAGAAAAATATAGAGAGCCATGGCTATTCTCAAATAATAGCCATAACTAGTACAACTAGATAGCAACCATCTAATTAAGATACATATTAGCCCTCCAAAGAAGGGGAAAATGAAAATAGAAAAAACAATAAATCTGTCACATACCAAATGGGACTGAAGCAAGAGAAAACTATAAACTGAAATAGTCCCAATTGAACAGTAACCAATTGAAGCATTCAACTACATAGGTTCTCGTATAGTCTTTGATATCCAATTGATCAACCACGTGGTTCATAGTATGATGTATGTCCTTGAAGCATTGATAATAGGATTTGTTCAAACATCCCTCAATACAATGAAGAATTATCCAAGCAAGTTTAGTCTAAGCCGACTTGCAGTTCTGAACAAGAATCATGGAGGCTTAGTGTATGACATATCCAACCTAAGGCATAGAACATGAAGTTAATGGATTTTTTTTGTGACTAGTATCATAAGGGTATTATTTCAGGTCCTAGGAGGTCAAATTTGCTACTTTGTACACTATAAATTTTTGAATTTATGATGGATCTACATTGCATTAGGACAATGATAGATGCCATGAATGGATCTTAGCCAACTTGATTGGTTGATTGCATACTCTTCAACATAAGGTGGACAATACTATATAAAGTTTGATTTACATAGACAAGGCAATGCATTGTTTTTGTGTATGATTGCTTATCTATGGGTTGTCACTATGTTTTGGCAAACATAAACTCACCTCACATTGTGTTTTCCAACTTCCAATCGTATTGTGGATGTATATGCTTGTTGGTAAACATCGGGTGTACTATCAAAGCATGATAGTAAATATGGATTGTTATGGCATTGGGACAACATGGTGATTGGAATTCCATGACAAGCCATAAACAAGGCAATGAACTGTTTATGTGTATGATTGCCTATCTATGGGTTCCCACTGTGTTTTCCAACTTGGAATCCTATTGTGCATGTATATGCTTGTTGGAAAACATCGGGTGTCTAGTACGAAAGCATAATAGTAAATATGGATTGTCATGGCATTGCAATACCATGGTGATTGGAATTCCATGACAAGCCATAGAGTAGGCAATGAATTGTTTCTATTTTTTGTCTAGGCTTGTCATGGCATTCCAAGATGATGGTGGTGGAATGCAATGACAATCCATATTTTCAATTATGCTTGCATACATTTTTTCAGTAATCCATATTTACAATTTAGCCATGGTGTTCGAAGCCATGATAATCCATATTTACTATTATGCTTTGATAGATTTTTTGCAAGCATGTGTAGCTTGTTTAAAAGAACCTATTTTAGGCTTTTAGCCATAGAAGCAAGGCAATGAACTATTTTCTAGATTTCTTTCTTAGACATGAATGAAAATTGTGGTAGTATATAGTGAACTATTTCATAAAATGCCTCAAGAAATCTAGCCTCGTGGTGATGGAATGCCATGACAATTAATATTGCAGCTACTACAATATGGATTGTCATTATAACACCTACTCATTAAAATATCAGTAAAATTAATAAATTAGACAAAAATAACAAAACAAATATGATAACAGGAGGAAATTCATTTAAAACCTTGAACTTAACAAACTTCATTAATACGAAAGTAGTATTTTAGTCAGTGTCTTAGATAAAAATTTTCCTTTAATGAATGTGAACAATATATGCTCTTTATATTGCAATGATTAACATATTTGTGAATTGAATGCAATCATTAGACTGAGATAAGTAATATTAAAGCAATTCAAAAACCTTCACAACCATAAAACATGAATGAAACTATAACAACCTATTTGTCTTGAGTGGAAAACCCTCTTGGGGTAGAAAAACCACTCGAAAATTGCCTCACTCACTTAATCTCAAAACTTAATGTTTACAATGCCTCGTTGGCTATATAACAACATTTTTAATCACTATTTTAATGATACACAAAGTATCACTTTTGTTTCTTTTACAACATCTTTTGATCTTGCATCACTCAAGATTTAGATGTAGAAGTTTAAGTATAACATAATTGATTAATTTCACAAAGCACTAAATGTGCTATCCAAATAACTTTCAAATATGAATCAATGAAATGCCATTTGTAAACTAAGAATAATACTTTTTTTCTACTCACCATCTTTTTGGAAGAATACATGGAAGGATATATACATATATATATATATATAATGTTATGGATTACTGAACCAAAGTATCTTTTCAAACTGAAAAGTAACTTTCTTCTCTAAATGTTCCTTAACAGGTAACAGTTACAAAACTGAAATGTTTTTAACAAATTTTAATCAACGCTTCCTTGAAAAAATGTTCGGTGTCCTGACATAACAGTATATCATAAAGATATTCAAAAGTATAACGTGTGTTCCTGAATGATAAAGAAAACTGAACCATGACAAGAACAACTAACAATTGACACAATGCAAACCAACAATTTTAATCATATGAACAAAGCTTGACAATAACTAACCACAATGCCAACATGGATTAAGTTACATATCTGAGATAATAAAAACTTTACCCAAACAAAATGGAAAGAACTCAGGTTTGACTTGATACCCAACATTGTATGTAGGGTTCGAAGGAAATAATAGATTTTATACATTTTAACCCTATTGAAAACACAGTGGGTTGTAGGTTGTATATTACACACTGTTTTCCAACTTGCAATTATACGTAGACAGTATGGTTGCAACGAAACTCTCATGTTTTTTAAACATTAAGAATTTCATGAAACTCACCTAAAAAATTTATTACAACTTTTCGGTGAACTAAAATTTTGGTTTCAAATCATGATATGATGGTAAATCAAGATGCACTGAATATTTGAAGGTTGGAAAACACAGTGTGGGATGTCAGTACATGCTTTTATGAATCTCCCACTTGAAATAGGACATGTACATACATGAGTAACAAGAGTAACAATTATCCCTTTAAACAAAATCCAAGCACATACGATTCACCTCCTCCACAAGCTACCTGACGGGTCCAGAAAGGCTCCAGGATGCTGAAAATATGCCAAAATGTGAAAAAAAGATGTGAAATGAGCTTCAGTTGGGAGAAAAAGGTGTCAGGGGTGCAAAACCCTAGTTTGACGGCCAAATTAGGGAAAAAAACCCTAATTTTCATGCTTAAATAGGCTTGGAGGGGTCACTTTGCATTCATTTTTTCATTCACACTTTGAAAGTTCTAGCTTTTTTGAGCTCTGACCCTCTTGTAGAATGACACAACGAGTGCTTCCCCGACACATTTATGAGTGAATCCACATGCACCAAAGACTTCTAGGCACAGGACCACTAGTATGTGACCCAAACACAACTTTGAAATTTGATTTTTGAGTGCATTTATTATGCTTTAAAGAGTCAAAGTCCCCAGTGTCACTATATAGCAACATGCCAAGTGCAAAATCGGAGATGTTAAAGCTCAAATAGCGCCACTTGTGTAAATTGGGACGCAGTTCACAATTTGACTTTAGGGTTTTAAATTTCAAATAGTGACACTAGTGTAAACAATGATGCTATGCTTGATTTGAGATTAGGGTTTGCTAGTCGAATGACCATGCATGTGTGAATGGAAATGGTGAGGTCGATTTATCGTTTTCAAAGAGTCCAGCGTCACTATTTGGAGTTTTACAAATGGTGATTCCTTTGCAAACTATGATGCATTTGTTGTTCTGGGGTCGAAAACTCCAAATGGGGTTAGATCTTTTTTGCAAATTTTGACATCGTGGCTTTATGGGTGCAGGAGGTGTTCCAGCCTGTGCTTTTGTGTGAGCATTAGCCCTCAGTCCTTCATAGATTGGGTGATCTATTTGAGTTACGATAGGAGCATCTAGGGGAGATCGGTCTTTGGTATGTCGCCTATTCGCCCATTGTCCAAACCCACCTGGGTGATGATGACTACATTGTGTGAGAGGTGGCACAACGAGACCTCATCTTTTCACCTTTTGACTAGTGAGGCAACTATGACCTTAGAGGATGTATGGAAAATCCTGTGGTTGCCGATACATAGTGATCATGTGATCTATGATATAGATGTTGGCTCTGATGCATGTTTTGAGGTCATGGAGGTCGAGGAGCTTGCACTTGCCAAGGGCCAAATTGAATTGGAGTATTACAGAGGTCGGGTGCTAACTTTCTGTCTAATTGTTGTTGTTATTATATGCAGGTTAGTGGCTCTAGATTGATGAGGTAGATACTTCAATCTGGGATGGGGCTTGGCTTGGGAGAGGATGCTTACCAAAGGACCCAATTTTCCTAGGGATCATTGATGTTGGCCTCACTGTACCACAAGTTACATGATTTTGCATATTGCGATAGTCAAGCAATTGGTACCAGATTGACACTATTGCATATTTAGGCCTAGGAGCATATTGTCGTGCTCTGACCAATTGTTACTTTGGTTGATATAGAGCTCGATAATCCAACAATTTTGAGATACAGGGGTGGGATCACTTTGAGACATACAGGATAGCTGGGTCTACTTTACTGGCATCGAGTCCTTGATGAGATGATAGTGTTCTGCTAGTGCCCCTGGTTACAAATGCTAGCATGATACGATGACATGCAGCAGTTGTTTTATGCTTGAAAAACCCAAGTGATGCAAGGGAAGGAGCATACAATTATAGAGCGCTACCTTCTAGATATGGTGGCCCGATAGTTTAGGGAGGTTTAGGATCGACCGGATGATCAGTATATTGCCAACTTTTCTCGATTATCTCAAGAGACTTCATGGGGATGGACGATTCCAACATCCAATATAGTTGATTACTTTCATCAGTTAGTTGCTAGGCCATGGGCCTATGCTTAGGGACCAGTGGATCCAGGCATGACTCGTGCATACAATGATTGGTTTTCACCTATGCACCAACTAACAAATCTAGGTGTGGCACTTCCATGGGGGAGGCCTTGGGGAAATAGTGCTCGAAGAGCATATGATGGATAAGATACTAGAGCACCACCTAGAGATGGGCAGCCTCCATAGCAGCCATAGCAGCCACAATAGACAGATCCACGGGATGCCCAGATATAACAGCTGTAGGAACAGGTACATGGATTACAGGCATAGCTACAAGTAGTTATATATAGCGGAGAGAGATCAAGTTAGGCAATAGGTCCAAGCCCTTACTACCGAGAGGGATCACAAGTGCCAATAGAGGCAGGCTACAAAGCTACAGTTAGCCCAGAAGGTTGGCTACAAACAACAACTAGAGAGCATGGCTGCCACATCCTAGGGGAGGATCCTGCCAACATAGATGTAACGTGAGGCAGTCAGGGAGGTAGAGTATTATAGATTTCATTATCAGCAGGCTATATCCACAACCCGGTGATAGCTAGATTACTCCCAGTAGATAGGGTTTCAACATACAAATGACTGGGCAAAGAGGCATGCAAGTGAGGGAAGCAGCTACTAGGGCTAGCAACTATGTACAATTTTTTATCAACAATTGATTATTTTTGAGATAGTCTCACAAGCTTCATTTTTTGATAGCCCTGTGGGAATTGTATCCCGATTGATATACATACACTTGAGTCAGATTTGTACCATGATAGTATGATTTTTTTATATATATGATATGGATTTTATCAATTTATGATGCGATGTTAATTTATGCCTTATGGATGGATGGATTTGATGTTCTATGTAATGCAATGTGATTCTATGTGATGTGATATGATGTATGATTATGTAGATGCTCATGGATGTTATGGATGCATTTCTTTTTTGTATTATTTCTATGCACTTTTTTGGTGATGATGTTTGCAATATGAATGTATGGATGCAACTGTTTATGGTATGCAACTAATTCTAAGATGCTTAGACTAACAAATATATATTATGCACCAAATGATAATGCAAAATGGATGATGTGATACATTATGATATGAGATGTATGGAATGTTATGATATGCTATTTTTCCTTTTCAGTATCCTTTATATGATGCATATATGGATGATGTGATGATGTCTATATGATTATGCAATGGATGCAAATGTATGGTTTATGAGATGCTTAGAATAACCAATCTATATTATGGTGCAATGATGGAAATGCAATGTATGTAAAATGATTGGTGTTTCTTTTTATATGTGATATGCAGTATGCTGATAGTTTGTGGATGCAGGATGGATGAATTAGTGATGTTTGGTTGACTATCATGATACCATGTTAGCGCGAAGAGAAGAAAGAATGAGATGATGACAAGATGATCCAACAAGTCCATGATCTGTTGAGACTTCATTAGAAATAATGATGAGAGATTAATAATGTTTCACTTATCAGAGATTGGGATTTTAAAAGAGCTTACTTACCTTATGTTTAATAACACACATAGATACAATACATCAAGGTATAAAGAACTAGGATGGCATTGTACTTAGTGAGATGGAATTTGACTTGACAATCAGATAGGAGTATCCTTGTTCACACCTAGCATACGAAACGTTATTTAGAATGCAGTTCAAATATTTTAAACATCTCAAACCAAAACATAGAAAGGCAAGCCTTCCTATGTGGTCAACAAGACACCTAAGACACCCTCCCTACGAACCAAACAAAACACTCATGACCAAAGTTATATTACAAGAATATCCAACAAGCACAATAGATAAAAGATAACAATTAATGCCCTATTCCTTTCTCTCTACATTGTTTTGATTAGATATCATCGAGAGGTCATTGGAATGAGTGCAATATGATAAATCAACAAGACAAAGATCAAGTAAATAAACAAGCTAATTTTATTCATACCTCTAGACAAGACTAAACTACAGTGATGCCTAATGTTGATGTCCATTGTAGGAAGGATGCATCCTAGGACATGATGTTATCAGATAATCTGGGACAAACTGGATGATGGGCTATTAGTTCCAAGATTTGACCAACCTGTTTACCTACTGACCTAAGCTTAATTTTTTTGTCATTTGAGTTTTCACTTTCAATTTGCTATACCTATTTCTGATTGTGTTGCCGAAGGGTGAAGGTGACGATCGATTTATTGTGAGTGGATGTCTATTGTGGGTGAAAGTGAGATGGGATAGATAGATTTTTTCAAATACTTGGATGTTTTGGATGTTTTTGAAATGTTTTGAGGTTGTTTTTGGTATTTTCTAGATTTTGCAAATGTTTTTTATTTTCAAAATTTCCAATGTTTTTATGTTTTATGAGGTTTTTACCAAGGACCTAACCTAAAAACCTATCCTAGGGGCCTCGGGGGCTAATCAAAGATTAGCCTTGCCTAGATTATACACGCAAAGACCAACATAGTTCAACTGACACATATTCGTTTATTGATGAGATATGAATAAATGGATTACGAGTTTATTATGATGGACTCCTAAAGGACTAACCTAAAGTGTCTCAGGGGCACATTGATGATTGTCTTGCCTACGTTCAGAGCTCAAAGACCCATAGTTTGACAAGATGACTCTATTTTTGAATTTTTCTAATTTTTGACCTACTTTTGGATTTTATGACATGTTTTGGATGTTTTTTGAATGTTTTTGGATTTTGCTGATGTTTTTGAATTTTTTTTATTTTCTAAATGTTTTTGGATTTTTTTATTTTTTGAATGTTTTGGATTTTTTATTTTAAGGAAGACTTCAGGAATATACACGAATCCAATCCAATGTAGGTATAGGAACATGACCCCAATGTGATGTGATAGACTACTATAATATATGCAAGAAAAACTAACCTTAGGAATGTACCAAGTAGTTTTATGAGGGACCATGATATGAACACATGATCAAGCTATGATGCGGACGCAGATGGGTGATGGATGGAGATATGGAAGTGTGATGGATGAATGATGCAAAAAAATCGATAGAGATCGTGATGGATGGAGAGTGTTTATTTACATGAGGCACCTTTTTTCTAGGTTTTCACCAAGTTACTTGCCCAAAGTGCCACCGAAGTGGTTTTCACTAGAGGACAATTTTTTTTCTTTATTGTTTTCAATCCTTTTTTTTTCTTTTTTTTTGTATTTTTTATATTTATACCCTGCAAGTTTAGGCATAAAGTTTTTTGAGATGGAAGCTATTGATATGCTCCTACAGAGGCTCTCCATCTAGTGTTGATAATTGATATGCCCCTGATTTTTAGCTTGCTGTGATGATGAAGGGCCCCAACTAGTTGAGTTCAAATTTTCCCTTGCTGTCTAGATTTGGTACATTTTTCTGATTCTCCTTCAATATGAGCTCTCTGACTTGAAAGGTCTGACTCTTGATCTTCTTTTTGTAGCTTTGCTTGAGACAGTTTTGGTAGACTTGTAAATGATTCAGAGCATCTATGCGCTGCTCATCCAGGAGTTCCAGCTTGTTCAACCATGACACCTAATATTCTTCATCTGTAATGAGATTTAGCAATGATATTCTCAAGGATGGGAGATCGATCTTAATGGGAAGGATGACTTCTGATCCGTAGAGCAAGGAGAAAGCGGTTGCACCTGTAGGCTTGTGGATACTCATTTGGTAAGCACATAAGGCGGGATTCAACTATAGTTGCCAGTCACGACCAACTTCACTAACTATTTTCTTTAGGATTTTCAAGATGGTTTTATTGGTACCCTCAACTTGGCCATTTCCTTGGGGCTAGTATGGATTAGAAAAGTGATGTTGGATATTGAAATTTTGGCATAGGTCTTGAACATCCTAGTTTTTGAAAGGTGTCATGTTATCTGAGATAATGACTTCTGGGACACCGTAGTGACAAATTAGGTAGTTTAGGATAAACTTGGATATCTACTCTCATGTAATATATGTCATTGGGATAGCCTCTACCCACTTTGTGAAGTACTCAGTGGTGGAGATAATGAACTTGTGTCCATTGGCTGAGGCAGGTGTGATTTTACCAATGAGATCGAGCCCCATTGTGAAAAGGGCCAAGGTGTAATGATTGGGTGGAGCTCCTGAGCTAGTGCATGGATGAGATCCCCATGTTGTTGACACTGTAAACATTTTCGGACATAGTCGTGAGCTTCCTTATCCATTGTAGGCCAATAGTACCCAATCCTCAACAATTTCTTAGCCAAGGTCATACCACTTGAATATGACCGACAAATGCCATTGTGTATCTTGATTAAAGCAGTCAAAGATTCCTTAGGATTAAGGAATCATAACAAGGTTCCTTCGATACTCCTACAGTATAGGGTGTCTCTTAAGATAACAAAGTGAAATGGCTTCTTGAAAAATGTTCTTTTGAGGTTCAGGGTGATATTAGCGGGGAGGACTCCTATTTTCAAGTAGGTGTAGATGTCATGATAGAAAGGACCACTAGGACCAAGGATTTCACACACAAATTCATACTTTGGTACCTCAAAAGCTGCTATGAGAAGTTGCTCTACAAGGAATTCTTGCTTAGGGACGTTGTGTGGGATATCTAGTAGTGATTTGATTGTTGCCATAACATCCATTACTTTGTTGTTTGCCCTTGGTACTTTCTCAAATGTGATGTCAATGAAGAATTATTTGAGGCTTTCCACCAGTTTCTTGTATGGGGTCAATTTTTCATCCTTCATTTGGTATTCATCATTGACCTGGTTGATGATAAGCTATGAGTCCCCATAGACATTAAGTGTCATGATCTTCCATTGTACTACAATTCTGAGTCTTATAACAAGAGCCTCATATTCTGCAATGTTATTTGTGCAAGGAAAAGATAGCTTATATGACTTTGGTATGCAATATCCTTATGGTGTAATGAAGAAGACCCCAACTCCTAACCCATGTTGTGTGTAGGATCCATCAAAATATACTTTCTAGTGTTCTTTTGCACTTAGGTTAAAGATTGACTCATCGGGAAATTCTGATACCAATGGGTTCTCTGAATACATTAGTGGTTTTTCTAGCTGATCTACAATTACGTGTCTTTTAATGGCCTTCTGTTCTACATACTCAATGTTATGTTCTGTTAGGATCATGACCCATTTAGTTGTTCACCCTGTGAGCATTTCTTTAGAAAGCAAATACTTGAGAGGATATATCTTGGCAATGAGTTTTATCTGATGTGCTAGCATATAGTGTTTGAATTTTTGTGCGACAAACACGACTACTAGGAAAGCCTTCTCAATGAATGTATAATTAATCTCATGTCCTATCATGGTTATACGGATGTAGTAAATAGCTCTCTCTTTCCCATTTGCATCATGTTGTGATAAGAGAGTGCCAAGGGCTATTGTTGTTGCCGATATATATAGGATCAAGGGCTTGCCTGGAATTGGTGGCATGAGAACTAGTGGTGTGAGCAAGTACTCCTTGATTTTATTAAATACCTGATCACATTTCTTGTCCCATTTGTATGCTACCTCATTGTGAAGTAGATGAGAGTATGGGATAGCCTTATCTACTAACTATGCTATAAACCGACAAATGTATTGGAGTCTTCCCTGCAAACCCCTTAACTGCTTCAATTTTCTTGGTACCTCCATCTCGAGAATTTATTTGACTTTGGTGGAGTCTATCTTGATTCCCTTCATAGTACAATATAGTCGAGGAGCTTCCCTGACTGTACACCGAAGAAACACTTCTTTGGATTTAGTCTAACCTTGTATTCTTTAGCCTGTCCAAGATGGAGCTTAGTGCTGCTATGTGATCTCAATGCTTCTTTGATTTGGCCAATACGTCATCCACATAGTCTTCCACAATTTTGTGAATCATGTCATGGAAGATCAACATCATATCCCTTTGGTAGGTAGCTCCTACGTTTTCCAACCCAAATGGTATCATGTTCCAATAGTATGTCCCCATGGACAAGTGAAAGTTGTCTTATGTTGGTCATCCTTAGCTATCATGATCTGATTGTACCTTGAGAATCCATCCATTAATGACAACATTTTATGTCCCGCTGTTTGATCCATAATCATGTCGATATTGGGAAGAGGAAAGTCATCCTTGGGGCATGCCTTGTTTAGGTCCCTAAAGTCAATGCAGATACAAATGCCCCTAGTGGGTTTAGTGACTGGTACCAGGTTTGAGACCCATTCTGGATAATCAGTCGGTCATATGAAGCAATCGTCAAGGAGCTTTTGTAATTCAAGTTTGACTAGTAATGCTATTTGTGGATGCCTCTTTCTTAGTTTGTGTTTTACTCATTTTTCTTTTGGATAGATGGCTCGATGGTGAACCACAACTTCTGGATCAAGACTGGGCATGTTGGTATAGGTCCATGCAAAGTTTACCATTCTTTCCCTCAGAAATGTAGCTAAAAGTTCATGTTCTTTTTTCAATAGTGATTCTACATAGAATGTGATATGTGGTGTTTCCTTGGTCCCTAGGTTGATTGGATTGCACTTTTTTTCCAAGACTGCTGACTTCTCTTGATGAATATCACTAAGGGGGGATTCCTCATCCTCTGGTTCCTCAAAGAGGTTTTCACCATTGGATACATCCTTCTTTTTTACTATTTTCGGGTCAGAGAGTACCATAGTGTGGTTTTCACTCAAAGACCTAGATATTATTCTTAAATTTCCACTTTTGTGACTGAAGGATTCAATTGTTTCCCCATAATATGCATGAGTATCCAGCTCAATGTCAAACCCAACATTGTGATCTCCACATGGTAGAGTATCCTGCAATCCCATGAATTCCAAGAGAGCCTCATCATTTTTGAACATGTCCAAAATTGGTGGTCCTCGTTGGTCATAGTCGATGAGTTGGGGATAGACTAACTTTAGCTCATGGGTTTGGTTGCTTGACTCAAAGGATAGGGTACTAATCATAAAGAGGGAGCAATCTTTGAATAACATGGGTAGATCAGTTATGGGGTCCTCGTCACACACATCGGTTATATATCAAAGGTATAGTTGCTTAAGGGAAAACCTGTAGATACTAGTAATTGAGGAGGAGCTTTGAATTTTCTAACCGGGACACCTTTGCCAAGTATGGTTATTTTTGAAGGATTACATCCAAGGCCAAAATTTCTTATATGCTTCTAAGGAATGATAGTTTCTAGAAGACCATTGTCATTTTGTTCGAGTTTCTTGTTTTTGTTGTAGCCCATGCCAAGCATCATTTGTAGTTCTTTGTTGTCATCATCCATGGGAATATTAGTCACAGGTCTTTCATCTTGGTATAGTAGATTTGATATGTCCTTTTCGTCTACAACTTCTTAGCTTAGTACTTGAATCTAGAAGGGTCTGCTTTGAAGGTTTGAGATAAGGTGATATTTGGATGCGGTTTCCTATGAGATCTATGGGATTGAGGTAACTCTCATATTACAAAGGCACTCTTTTTCATTTTGTAGTCTCCACAACCATTTTCTTGGATAATGACTTTGATATTAGAGATGTCAGGAATGGTGGGTGTTTTTTACTTAGAAGTCGAGACTAAGGTAGATGGTTCTACATATTGAGTCATAGGGCTTTCATCATTCTTTGGGACTTGAGGGATCTTGTAGTACTTGGCTTCCAAATTCTTGCAATAATAAAATGGCTTGGGATCACCATGGATTGTGACCTCTTGATTTTGATAGGGAAACTTGAGACATTGATGGAAGGTAGATGTGACAACTTTCATTCCATGGATCCATGGGTGCCCCAGGAGGATATTGTAAGGTAATTCAAGATCAAGGACTTGGCTAGTAGTTTCCATGATAGTTGGCCCAACTTGAATAGGGAGTTGAATAGTTCCTTGAGATAATATTTCTTGATCATCATATGCCCTGATTGTAATACCTTTACCTTTTTCAATGACATCCTCAGAGAATCCTAGATTCTTTATTAACTTGAGGGTACAAATACTTAGACCTGAACCTCCATCCACCAAGACTCTTTTGACTTTATTTTTATGGACCAAGACCTCAAGATGGAGTGCATGGTTATGAGATGGTTGAGTTGGGAGATCCTATTTAGAGAATGTCAGGAGATGCAATGTGGTGATGTGTCCAACCATAGCTTGGAACTGGTCTGCATTATGATCCGTGGGGATAGAGGATGTGACTAATGCTTCTTCTAGGATATTCCTATGTGCAGGTGATATTTTTAGCAACTCCATGATGGAGATCTAAGCGGGGGTTTTTTTTAACTGGTCCAAGACATTATAACCATTGGGAACAGATCTTGGATTAGAGGTTGGGGCCTTTGGGTGGTTGTGGTGGTCTAGGAATGGTAACTCTACCACCGCATGTGGTGACTCCATAGTCGGCTCTAGCTCCTTTGACGTTGACAACAGTAACCCATTCATCTAAGGATGCAACAACATGATCATAAACATGGTTTACATTGTTATACTTTGCCTTTCCATTGTTGTTCCCTTTATTGTAATGTGGCATCAGATTCGTGTATATCTTAAGGTCTTGATTTCTTGTAGGTTGTTCAACGTTTATGGTTCTATCATCGATAAGGTCTTGGATCAAGTTTTTTAGTCTCATGCAATTGATCATATACCCCTTGATTTTATGAAAATTGCAAAGGTGATTTTTGTTATACCATGGTGGTTTTACCTAGGGCTCTTGATAATTCTCATAAACGAGGATTTTAATGAGATTTTCTTGTACCCATTTTTTCATGACAAATTTGATTGATTCCCCAAGGGGTGTGTATTTTCATTTGGGGAGATACTTGTTCCATGAGGGTGGTCCCCCTTGATTATTTAGATTATTGACCACTGATTGTTGGGTTGTTGCGATACTATGTTGGCTTGTGTGTTGTTTTGTTTATTGACTTGTGGTTGTTGATATGATTGTGTGTTTTGCCTTGGAGCACTGGTAACAACTTTGGCATCAACTACACCATCATTAGTAACATTCTTGTTTTTTTCCCCTGTGTGAGGTTTTTCATTATAACTGGTTGATGGAAAATTTTCTTGATAAGTAGGTGTCCCCCTTGTATGGTAAGGGATCTTTTGATGTTCAATGCCTTGGTGATCTACTAGTCATATGTGGTGATGCACTGCATTTTCAGATGGAAGGACAAGGTTCCTTTGAGATTGGCGATGATAGTGCAGTTTTTTTGTTCTTCCGGCATAGTCCACTTGCTCCTGTTGGCCTTGGATCACCATCTTTGAAAGAAGGATGTGAATGTTTCCCCATTAGCTTGTTTGAGAGTAGATAGTTCTTCTAGACTCATGTCCATGCCTATGTTGAATGTGTAGTTCTATATGAATGCGTCCACAATTTTTTGGAACTTTTTGATTCCAGGAGGAAGGCAAGAGAACCATTCCATTACTGGTCTAGCTAAACTCTGAGGGAATAGTCACATTAGATACGTGTCATTATATGCAAATTCCATACAATGGACATGAAATTCCCTAATGTGATCTTCAGGGTTACCAATCCCACGATATTTTCCAAATTTAGGTATCTCAAACCCTTTTGGTAATGGAATCATCACAATGCTTCTGTCAAAAGGATAAGGGCACAAATTCCCTTGGGGTTTTGTTGTTTATCTGGATTGTAGGTCTAACACTTATTATGAAAGAAATTTTATCTGTTGAGACACATCATTTTACGGATCGGGTGGTGGGATGAATGGGTTTTGAGGGGGTTTGATTGTTTGAGTAGTAGGTGGGGTATTTTGCATGTGTTGTGGAAAGTTGTTGCATATTTTTTGTGCCACCAACGCTTGTTGGTATGCTTGCAATTGTTGTTGTGCCAACAACACTTATTGTTGGTCTTGTTATTGTTGTGCCAACAATGCTTGTTGTTGGGATAGTTGATGGGCTGCTTCTTGTTGCACTTGGTATTGTTGCAAAGCTTGTTGATAGGTTTCTTGTTGAACTACTTGCTGTTGTTCTTGGTATTTTTCTTGTGCTTGAGCTTGTTGGGCTTGATACTGAGCTTGTGCCTGAGCTTAAGCTTGTTGGGCTCCCTAAGTGGCTTGTGCAACTTCTACGGCTTGTGTTGCTTGCGCAACTTGGGTAGCTTGTTGTTGTTGCAATAAAGCTTGAGCTTGCACTTGAGCAACTTGTTGTGCTTGTGCTTGTTGATTAGCTTGCTATGTAGCTTGCATTACTTGTTGAGCTTGAAATTGCTGAAATGCTTTCTCATATGCTTGTTGGGAAACTTGCAGTGTGATACTGTATTGATTTGCCATGTTTGGTTTTGGTGGTGGAGGTGGAGGATTTGTAATGGTGTGAGATGTTGTGATGAGAGTTTTTTGAGGTGGTTGTTGGGGTGTTGTTGGATTGATGATAGGGGGTTGTGTGATAGATGGCGTAGTTGTTGTGTTAGGTCCATGGGAGACCACATTTATAGATGGTGCAGTGCTTGATTGTGTTGTTTGGATTGGTGCCACCTAGTGATGTGATATCGGTGGCATGGTCAGAGGATTTGGTATGTTGATTTGATTCATGACTGGAGGATTGCTTTGATTTGGTTGATTGATAATTGGTAAAGGGGGTTTCCTTAAACCAAGGATTGGTGTGGATGTTAATGGTAGAGGGGGAAATGGTGGGAAGATGGGTGTTGTGTTTCCTTGAGAAATTTATGATGAGGGATCAAAGATTCCCCCTTGTCCTTGTGAATTCATAGGGAGAGAGACTTGTGTGTCAAGAGAATATGTCGGTGATGCAGAAAAAGTGGATGTATTTTTGGTGTCATGAAAGGCGAGTGGAATGTATGGATGTTTTGGGTTTTGAGGAACGGTATTTGGTTAACCCAAGATGGTGTTTGCATCCAAGTATTGGTTGTTCAGAAGGGGATGTGTTTGAAGAGTATGAAGCAATGAACTCCCCTTGGTAACCATGGGTTGAATTGGAGCATGAGATGATGTTGGTTGTGGGATGGATTGGATGATGTTTTGGAAGGAAGGTGTGAATGATACCGGTGGCATAGTCCCAAGAGGTTTTTCCACAATACTGCTCACATCATAATTAGAAGTGAGTTTAGCCCCTTCCTTTTCTAATTCTAACATGAATTGTGAAGGATTAAGTCTCATCATTGTGTTGACAATTCAGTGATTTTCAGGATTTTGGACTATTTCCATGATTTCATCTTGAGTCATTCCTAGGACATTGTTGGTGATATCCTCCACTTGACAGCCTCCCTCTTGAAGATCTTCTGGTATTTAAGGAAGGTTGAGTGGGGGATTGCTAGATCTGATGGGGTTGATTTTAGGTGTAGTTTGAGTTGAGATCTAGTTTGGACCATAAAATAAGGATCAACTTTCAGGAATACCACACTCAGATCTCTAACTCCTTAGGTTGGTTGAAACTTTTAGTTAGGAGTTAGGGATTGCTAGATTTGGATGTTTCTTTCTTTGTTTCCATGTTCTTATTGTGTTGAGATCTAGTTTGGACCATAAAATAAGGATCAACTTTCAGGAATATGGGAGGTAAACCTCAAACTCCTTAGGTTGGTCGAAACTTTAGGTATAAAAAAGAAAATCTAAGATGTTAAGGATCAAAGGATGGTGATGAGATAAATGAAAGATGGATGATATGAATGATTGAACTCTTAAGAAACCTTGAAGTAGATACTAGACTTTAGGACTTTAGGATTTTTTATTTTTTATTTGGATTTGATAATGAACTCATAAACTCCAAGAGGTTAGATGTTGTCTTGGAATAAACTAGTCCACAAGGTGATAATTTAACTAAGTGTATGAAGAAAGATTCATCTACACACACCTAGTCAAACAAGATGATTTTGATTTGTTTTATAGGATTTTCCAAAAGTCTAGTATGAAGGATTTTTCCAAGGTTCTAAGAGTTGTTCGTGAAATTGGATTTGATTGATGCGTTGGGATGGATGAAAGTGTTGATTTTTATCTTAAGTGAACTTAGAAAGACTTTTGTTTACAAGACCTAGGTATTGAAGAACATGCTATACTTCCAAGAACTTGTCAACCCTACAAAGTGAGATACTCAAAACATTGGAAGAGAGTTGGATTTTGACAATAATAAAATGAGTAAAAGTTTGGGTTGTCCTTTGATGCACGTTTGTAAAAGTTATAGAGCAACCTATCTCTAACTTGATAAAGCATATAAGTATTATGTTTCTTGAGATTGCTTGGACTGAGATGTTTGTGATGATTGATGGACTTTGGTTTTGGGATTTTGATTTTGTGGGAAATCATTTGAGAAAACACATGTGTGGGGTTCAATTATTTCTTATCTTGCTTAATGATTTATTTTTACCAGAAACACTTTCTTGCTTAGCTTTTTAAACTAAATGTCTATGTCTAATTCTCTTTGCATCCCAAAAATTCCATTATGTGGAAATCAAGAGAATCAAGGCAATAGTTCCCTAATGTTGACTTTAGAGATAAAATTGAGATATGAATCCAAATACTTAGAAGTCTATAAGGATGAAATCTCTAGGGACAAGCAATAGCACTTAGATTTTTCAAAGTTATTTGCCTCTACTAAATTGTTTGAAATTTGATGACCATTGCTAAATGTTTGTTTTCAAGATTTTGGATCAAAGCAATGTGTTTAACTGACTCAAATATTGCACAACCCTAGGATGGAAAAGAAAATATTTTTTGAATTCCCACTTGGATAAATCCAGCTGTGAATATTCAAAGCAGATGATTAGAAGCTTGACCACACTGGCTCCCCTCCACAACACTCACTTCTATGGGTTAGCCAAGCTTTAGTTCTCATGAATCTCCCATAAAAAAAAATTCATCTCTACAAAGAATCACAAATATGTGGGACGGCTCCAAAGGTTCGACCTCTTAATGCCAACAAATATTTGGATTTTTGGCTTCTAAAAAAGGGTTCGTAATAAGGGCATCTGGTTCAAAAGACACAATAATAAACTACCTCAAGAGGTCTCCCAACCCTTAGAACAAGCACTTTACACATCATAAAGATACTGGGGGAGAGCTATCATGCATCACTTTGCTAATTGTGAATTTTCCTTGCAACCAAAAAATTGTATAGTGGTTCGAAAGAGCCTGGCTTATGCTGGTTACAGCTTGGGTTGTTCCCTTAGGGTGAGTACCTTTTCCCACCAAGGAAATCCCTCTAAGGATAAATAAAAGTGAGTAAGTACATCAATAGTTTGATCAATATTTTTTTGCACGAACAAAGAGAGAACACACATAATGTCTTTTCTCACACTAACAAGATTTTTTCAATTTTAAGAGCCCAAATTTGAAATGTGGAGGCAATCGTTTAGACAACCTAATATCACTAAAAGGATTTTTATTCTCAAGGTCATCGTGAAGCATGAGAGAAGTGCATACACATTTTGATGGTATTAGTTTGTAAAAAGGATTACAAAACAAAATAAGCACATGTTCATTTTAGACCTCAAAAATAGTAAATGTGTTCTTTTTATAGCACCAAATTTGAGTGTCAAGTTGATTGCTCAATTTTTAAGACCCAAAATCAAATCTAGTGAGTTGCTAATGTTCTTTTTAACCCTTTGTGTGTTCTTTTTAAAGCCCAAATGAAATGTAGTTAAGTTCTAAAGCTAAAGATAACAAGATCCTAAAGATTGGGTTATAAGTATCCCTAAAGTGTTAAAAAACACTTGTTACAATCATGAAATAGTGCCATAAGAGACCTTCCCTTTGTTTCCACTTTTCCTTCTTGATTGAACTTAACTTGCAAAAGTTGACCAGCCTACAAAAATAGAGCCATGAAATAGGTCAATGGTTTAAGGAGGTAAAAAAAAAAGGCACATGTTAAAATAAATTTTAAAATTGACCTTTTACCTGAATCCAGTGTTGTAATCCACAAAGGCGTCATTGTTTCGAGCTTCAGTGTCACTATGTGGAAATCAACATCAGACTGTAGAAAAATAGAGACCGTGATTGCATCGCTATATTAACCAGCATCACCCTTTGAGATTTGAATAATATGGCCTTCAGGAAAATCAACACAATGTCACCCTTTAGATACATCTAGGCAACATCGCTATATAGTGGTGCTACAATGATAGTGTTATTGTTTGTCCTCCTCAACGTCAATGTGTGCTAAAAGAACAAAAAATGGAAAAAACAACAAAATTGACCAAAAAAATGTGTTAATTTTGAAAGATTCGCCCTCCTTCTAGTGCCAAATGTAGAATGATTTTCCTAGACCTACTCAAACATGGACAAATAAGCAAACACTAGTCCTTAAACAAGCGTAAATAAGCATTCCTCATGAAATTCATTCAAACACAAGAACATGAAATCAAAGTATAGTAATCAAATAAACTACTAATTTAATTCTATTCTAAATGCTCAAACTAGCATCTCATGGGGGAATTGGTGCTTCTTTGATGTGGAAAGAAGTTGTTTCCCAATTCCTTGAAAAGCTATATGATGGATGTGTGATTCTTGATGCAAAATGCCAATAACCTAGCTATGGATGTGTGCCATTGAAAAATGGACCCTTGTCATTTTCATGGTCTTTTAGGTCTTGTTTCATAGTGTTGGAACTATGTTGCTCTAATTTTATGATATATCTTGGCTTGAACATGCATATTTTGGTGTTAAAATTCAAAGAACGACATCTTGTGAAGGTGTTGTGAAGTGTTGTAAGACATTCCTACATTCTTCTAGGCTCTATTTAATGCAATTCACCTAAAAAACACCTTTTCATTCATTAACAAGTCCTATTTTGAAGTGTTGTAAAGTCTTGTAACAAGATTTCATGCTTTTCTAGGCATATTTTCACTATTTACACCCTTCTCATGCTTCATTTTGTCTCTTGATGCCTTCATATGCTTATATTAAGTGTATTTTTGGGTCCTATGCCGAGAAAAAACATTAAACACAACATTATTCCTGACACTTGATTTTGAGTCCCAAGTGGGACTCATTTGCCAAGGGTGGCGAATGAGTCCCCCTTAGCCCCAAATTCATAATATTTCAAAATTTCTTTTGGGATTTTGCTCAAATTCACTTCATGTCAAGCTGCGATGAGGTATGAATGGATAGTAAGGCATAATATTTGTATAAATATGTGATTTTAACCTCATTTTACATCTCCTCATTCAAGCATTCAAGATCTCAAGTCATTCAAGCAATCTTCAAGCACTCAAACATTCTACATCATCAATTCAAGCACTTTGGAGCAGCCATTGACATCACTTCAGATTTGTATATTCAAGGATTTGGTAAGCTTGTAATACTTGCATGTTATTCATTTATCATTTCCTTTACATTTCATTCATTTCTATTGGGTTTGATTACCAAAGTGGGGTTTGACCAAGGCAAACCTCTATTCACTAAGGCCCCAACATTTTTCCCCTTTGTGCATGTGTATTTGTAGCTTTGTTTTACATATTTAATAGGTTTAAAGGTGTTGAAATGTGGAATTCAAGTCAGCTAGGCTCTTCAGGTCAACTCATCATCTTTTCAAGCATTTTGAGTGTTTCATGTCCGTTTTCTATAGAGTTGACCCTGACAACCTAATATTTAGACATTTCCAGAGATGGAGTAGCTATATTGTCTCTTTATTTTCCAAAAATATTAGCAAGGACTGATTCACCACCCTTGGCAAATGAGTCCCACCTAAAATTTGAAAATCTTCATTTTGTCAAAAATCAACTCTTAGCTGTCAAAAATCAGTTCCTGAAACATTTTCAATAGTAGGAGGACTGATTCGCCACCCAGACACTCCAAAAATCTCATACATGATCCAGGTGCACTTAAATTTGACCCAGTACTTTCTATTTTGCATATTTCTTTCAATTTCTTCATCTTTCATAGTTGTTTGCATATCACAATGTGTTTTCAAACATAGCTTAAATTGCACTTTAACATTCATTTTAGATCATTTTAATTAGTCAATTGCATTTAGATTAGTTCATTTAAAACATTGCATACATCCTAATTTGAATGTGTATAAGAATTTTAGGAACCAAATCTCTCTCTTTATAACTAGGTGAAAAATCTTAGGAAGAGAGCAAGCATTTCGGGTTCCTAAAATCTGTCACAAGATGATAAATTCTATGCTAACTTGGATGAAAATATGGATGATTGTGGATAATAAACTTGCATAAACTTGTGTCAACTTGTGGATGAACTTGTGGATCCCAAATCAATAGAGAAGGCCTCTATTTGTAATGAAGAAGGATTGAAGATTGAAGAATGGGATGAATGTGGGATTAAAAAAGGGACCAATGTCATTGTGCCACTTGTCAACATGCAAATGAAGGGAGGTGGAGCATATTTTGAAAAATGTGCATGTTAAATGCATGTAGGTGAAATTTGAATTTCAAGAGGTGGCTTGTGGAAGAGGGGATGCAAGAGGAATTAATGCCAAGTTGGCTCAAGGAAAGGACATGTAAGAGCCTTCAATGCAAAGGTGGAGGACAAAAATCCTTCGGGAGGGAAAAGTGAAGTGGGTGGAATATTCAAAAGAATATGTCATATTTGAATTAAAATAGAGGGAATTAGTAAATCAAATAAATTGATTTATATGTGCAACTTGCAAAAGCTAGAGGAATGGAGGATTGTTGTTAGGAGTTAATTAATCTAGGATTAATTAACTTAGATTAAATTAGTTGCTTGTTACATTTAATTTAAATGGTTGAATTTATTTAAATCAAATGAGAGGATATTGGAAGATTAGTAATCTAATTAAATAAATTTGATTTATTCAATTAAATGAAGAACATTAGGATTTAATTAAATAAATTTGATTTATTTAATCAAAGAGAGAACATTAGGATTTAATTTTAAATATAAAGTTGATTTATTTAATTAAAGGAGGAATTTTGATGAATTCATTAAATAAATATTATTCAATTAATTGGTTAGTAAAGAAATGATCAAGGATGAATGAAAGTTAATTAATCATAATCAAATGCATGATGTCGATCATGATATTTTAAGTGTCTACAAAGAGCATACTCACCTAGAAAAAAAATGAAAACCACAAGACAATGCAACCACTTGTAAATTTTAAACCCGCTTATGATGCCAAATCAAGCATGCAAATTCTTTTTTAGACCCACTAATCATGTTATGTGAGAAAGACACTTAAGATAAACAACCCTAAAGCAAGAGCCCTAGAAAGCACGATTAGTAGGTTTGAGCCTCTGATCTTTGACAAGTGATAGTTGAGGTTTTAATTTTCAAATCTTGAACAATCGAACCTAGAAAAAAGAAGTCAAAGATTAGCTGTGAAACCAAAATTAAACTAGAAAAAAAAATGACATCAATCTAATTAAGAAAATTAAAGTTTAATCTAAAACTAACTAAGCTAATCCCAAAAACTAATCTAATCTAGATTAAGGCTATCTAAACTAAAATTGATCTAAATATGAAATTGAAAAAATTAATCGAGGTCAAGGTTAACTATTGAAGTTAATCTGAGCTATCATTAATTTAACTTGAAAAGAAATTTATTTAATGTAAATTAGTCAAAATCTAAATTAAATTAAGAAATCTAAATTTAAACTAAATTTAATCTGAATCTAAATTATTCTAAGAATCAAAACTAAAATTAAGAAAAATTACTCTAATATGAAAATATAATTAATCTAAAAATCTAAAAAATCTAAAAATTTAAAATTTAATCTAAACTAAAAATCTAAAAAAAAAAATCTAATTAAATATCCTTAACTAAAGATCTAGTAAAAAGCTAAATTAAAAATCTAAAATTTAATTAAAGATCTAATAAAAAATATAATTAAAACTCTAAAATTTAATGAAAAATCTAAATCAAATCTAAATTAAAGTAAATTAGGAAAATCTCAATCTTAATTCTAAACTAAATAAATAAAACTAATTGAACTAGATATGAGTGCTAGACAAGAAATTTAAATGTCGTTGACCATTCTCTAAATTGAATTAAATTATCTAAATTAAAAATCTAAGTTAAAATTCTAACTAAAAATTCTAAGTAGTTAAAAATCTAAATTAAAAATCTAAAATCTAATTAAAATCTAATTGAATTAAAGTCTAATTAAAAATATAAATTAAATTTAAATAACAAAAATCTAAATCTAAACATAACTAAATAAAAATCTAAAATTAAAATCATAAAAAAAAAATCTAAATCTAAATCAACATATCATATGACTACACAAATTAAAATCTATATTAAAGGTAAATTAATCTAAAGTTAAAATTAAACAAATGAAAATAATGTACTTCAAATGGAAATAATGAAACTCTTGCAACCAACACCGCAACAAGCCTTCGTTTCACGCATGGGTTATTGATTAATCTGCAATATCTTATCAACAAGCTTATGTAAAATGGCATTAACTGTTGTGTGACAAAAAGAGATCAAAGACAAGATTTGCAAAATCTTATCAAGAAAATGTAGCATGCACCTCATCCTAGCAGTGTCAGAATTAATGAATGCACTTCGTGTGTTCTGCTAGCTATGGCAAGCCTTCAGAAGAGAGAGCTTTTTTCAAATAGCATTAAAAATAGAAGTTGCTTCCAACTTTTTTTCAACCACCAATCAAATACAACATTTAAAACAAAATTCATCCTCCCGTCTACTTTTCACGTGCTTTTGGATATGTGGTCTTCAGGTTGTAGTGCACCAAATTGGAGAAGTGAAATGTCAACACCGACAAAGAAGAGTTTGGAGGAGTAGCAACCAATAGCACTGGGGAAGAACAACCAAACCGTCAAAGATGGAAGTTCCCTCTATTGCCAACAGAGAGCACCTGCACACAAGAATAAGAAATGATTCCTACAAAAATAGTGTGCACTTACTATTGCGAAGATGAGAACTCTTGTCAATGTGGTTTACAACAATTTTCCTTCTAAGAGACGATTTAAAAACATAACACTGGAATCAAAAAACTGAGCACTCATAGAATTTTTTGCAGTCCTCCTTTAGGGGTGGCACTTAAGGCATGTTTAAGCAGAGACTAAGGACATTCAATCCTTGAAGTGGCAATCTAGTGTCTTTAATCGATGGCAAATGTTGATTATTTCCACAATTGTGGCACTAGCAACACATGATCAAAAAAATTAAAGCATTGTATGAAAAAGAACACTAGCATCTGGTGTTATTGCCTCAAAAGGGCATAATTTTCTCTCCTACTACAAGCACACATAATAGGCCAAATTTGATCTACAAAGAATCAACAAAGATAGATATCGTTGTAGACTTGTGAACATGCTTTGCATATCAATAATATAGCAAGAAATTAGCCTTATTAGGAGCAATGTACTCTTAAGAGGAACAGGGATAGGGTACGCTTGCAAATGGATGTTCTTTCGCTGTCAAGGACTCCCTTTTGGAAGACTAAGCTATGGAAGTTTAAGGGTTGTATATTTAAGTGAACCTCACATTAGGCGTGGCTCTACACATATGAAAGCATCAAAATTTCAAGAGAAAACCACCAATAGTGACCAAATACATTAGCTTGATATCCCTTTTTAACAATATGTTTATGTGCTTATCCTATGTGCATGCTATTTCATTTGGCGACGTCACTTCAAGCTGTTTTTCCAAAAGATTGCTATGTGCTATTTATGCTGCCATATTTGCATATTAGTTTGTCTATACTATTGTGACTATAGCATTCATTAAGAATCCATTTTTTTGTATATATTGCAATCACAACATTCCCTGAGACTCTATTTCTTTTATACATATTAGATACTTTAAAATAGATAATCAATTCTATGCATGATGGCTCTAAGGAACTATTAACTTCACAATCATATTTCTAATGGTTTAGAAATTGCATTTGGTTCTTTCGCTTAAGAAATTGTGATAATAGAGGTTTCAAAAGGTCTTGATGGCATACCAAATATAAACTGTTTCAAATTATATGCAGAATAGAAAATGCATATCAAAACCCCAAGTGAAGTGCATCAAATTCATGAAATCAATCAAACAACGTTAGGTTCACCAAATGTACTAGGGAGAAATTTTTCTATTAGTTGCAAATAGCATTAAATGAATTAAAACCCTAACAACGATAGAGAACAATGAAAAGAAAAAAACATACTAACATGAAACAAAGTCACCTGATTTTCAAGCTTCCATTGAATGACCTCCATTGGCCTTCTCCATCTTGCTGAAAATTGTATAATTTCCCTTAGATTGAAGTGCAACTATAGCCTTTGACCAATACAAGAAAAATATTGAAGAGTTGTCCTCAAATACTCAAGTTCTCAAGCATGCTGAAAATAGCTTTGTGTGTGTATAAATGTTTGAATTACTCTGTGTGTAAAATGACTTGATAGGGAGCCTTTTAAAGAATTCCAAATTGAGAATGGATGGCCAGGATTAAAATTTTATAAAAACCTAAGATCACAGGCCAAGATTCAATATGATGAGGAGCATTAGGGTTAGGGCAACATTAGGTCAAAGTTAGGGAAAGCTTTGAAATGAAGGGTTGAAATTTAGCGAACTAAATGAATGGTGGAAAATACATGAGATAGAATAATAGGTAGTTGGAAAATAAAATAACAATAGAAATTATTTGATTTATGGAGGAAGGTTGACTTATGAATTGAATAATGGTTTAATTCATAAATGGGAATGAGACAAAAGGAAATAAATAATTATTTTAATTATTTATTTTGTGGGATGGAAAATGGGTTAAATAAATAAATTTATTTAGTCGAAGGATAAATGGTTATGTTATTAAATAATTGATGGTAATTATTTAATTGTAGGTGAGGGAGAAGGATGGTCATCATAGAAAAATATGATTTGCGGGTCTAGCCATTTTTATGTGTCTACAATTAATATTAAAAAGGGACCATATAGCTCGATTAGTAGGGTCACATCCTTGGCTAACTAAAAATTGACTCCAAATAAGAGATAGAAGAGTGACAATACCACCTTGTCTTGCTTCATGTTGGCTACATGATACATGGATGGAAGGTCAAATCACATGATAAGAAGTAGAAAGAAAGAAGTAAAAAAATTAACCTCTTACAAATAGATAATTTATAATCATATGAATTATAGATAAACATCATGAATAGAGTGTTTAAATTATGGGTCTATTAGCCCCTAAAATTATGTAAATAAAGTTAATAAGAGAGTGTCTAGAGACATATCCTTAGTATCCAACTCAACTAGAGAAGAATAGCTATTTGTAATATCACTTCTTGGGCTTCAAATTTCCTTCTTCTTATCTAGAAGTGAAGAGGTACATATTGTCACTTGGTTAGAAATTATCCATCCTCTAATTACCTTGGATGAGGGAGTGAAGTAGGATGGGTATTGATGATAGTGAATGAGCCAACATTGATACCATGAGTAGGGTACAAGTCACTTTCACCTTATCAGATTCAACCCTAAAAGAGAATGGTATAACCCTACCTAAGTTAGGAGGTTTAGAAATAGGTTGTGTAGCATGATTCCTCAAGCTATAAAGCATAGGGAAAGGCTTATTGTTAACTATATTTACCTTGTGGCTTACAATAGTAGATGAACCTTTCTCTTCTTTCACAAGAGATTATATCATAGAAGAGGGCCTAATAGTGGCCTTTGTGTTTGTCCTAGAAGCCAATAGATAGTACTTACTATTGCATTGTAATGATTAACAATGATAATATGTGTTTGGAAGGTTGTTATAATAAAAACATTTCATATATTTAGTTTGGCCAATCTATATATCAATAGTGTCCTAAGGTCCTTGGATAGGTCCATGTTAATGCAAACCTAGCACTAGGGAATGCAAAAAATAGCTTCTCTAGTTCAACACAAACAATTAAGATTATAGTGGAGGCTATCTAGGCTAGAAAATTTTAGGAAGGAAAGGGTAACCCAAGGGATCCAACCTATATAAGGAATATAAAGGAATTATCATTTGAGAATATATAATCGTATGTCTATGGTTTAAAAATAAAAAGAAAGGAATGGATAAACTAGGGGAAATGACTAAGAAATACCACAAACAAGATTATATTTAGCAAACAAAAAGAGAAAACAATCTTTGGTTATTTTTTAGATAGCTACAAGAAAAATCTCATGTGGGTCCAAACTATACCAACCCTTTTAGCATGCTTTCAATCAAATGCTATCAAAAAATATACAACCAAAGTAAAATATTCTAGCAAGTATCCTTTATTATCAAATTCTACAACATAAATCACAACAAGAAGTGGTGTAAATGACATACTTCATGAAATTCTTTTGAAACAAGCTTTGAAGGATGTTGAATGGGGTGCCATTATATTTCATTGTTAAACTGTCAACTACAAAAATAGTAGTTATGGAGGGAAGAAAGGTTGAGTCCATTTATAGGAGGTGAAATTTTTTCACAAGTTTAGAAGTGGGAAGGATATTGTAATAAATTCAAGAAAAAGGTGTTAAAATCCTATTTTTTGAAGTAGAATTGATGAAGGGTACTTCCCTTACTATCTCAACCTCATAGCAAACAAATATATATAGCACAACAAATATGCAAGAAGAATAAAGATATTTTATTAAAATTGAAATGGAAAAGAAATTACAACATTAGATGGGATTTTTTATTACAAAAGTATTAATCAAACATGCAAATTGGTCTTCAGATTCTACTTTATGATCTCATCACTCACATGCTACTCTTCCACCTTCTCCCCCCCTCTTCTCTATCTCTTTGTCTCTATATATCTATACTCCTCCTTCAGGTTGGCTTCACCTTTTTATAGTCTTTCCCCCCATGTTCTCTTAGTACCGCCTCATCATCCAATGAACATCAAGAACTCGCAAGCAGTTACCAAGTTATCATTGAATTCAATTCCATTCATTTGTTTCCATCCATCAGCTTCATGCTTGGAATGATTGGGCCAATGATCGCGTTGATTCACAACAATGATGTAAGATCAATGAATAACATCATACCACATGTCACCACCTTACTCGTCCGTCTCTCACCATCAATCTACTCACATTTCCATCCACCTTCCCACCATCATAGTGTGATGGGGACTTCAAATCCTCTAACTCGGATATGGAAAGGTCTCATCGATGAAGCTCCTATTAGGATATTGAATAGACTAGTCCTCATGACCTCCTGTTGAAACATGCTTATCTCCCCAATATCAGAATATTGAAGTGACTTGCAATGCTGTTAGATCAAAATATTGTTGTCACCTCAATACACCTTATTGCTCTATTGGAGGGACTTCCAAATGACTCCTTCTGATAACCTAGAGTCTCCTTGATGTAGCTTGTCAAAATATCAAAGGGACTTCAAATATTATCCTACCAATAAATGAACCTCCCTCCAATGTAAATTCTTTACAATTGATTACTGCTACTACTGTTGCTTTCGCCATTGGTATGTCAGAGATACATGAAGTAAGGTCTCTTCAAGATCTTCAGGTCATATCGATAAGCCAGTTCACTGAACATAAAATGCTAGATGAAGTCAAGGTGTAAACCTTAATGTTGTAGCTCCATGCCTAACTATTAATACTTGGAAAAATTAAGCTGATTAGCCCTTATTGAAGGAAAACAAGACAAATTGATGCAGTATTGCTTGTATGTCCTGGATGCTCTTGCATCGAACACCCAGTGTAATTTGAAAAGTGACCCTATCACTCCTCAAAAGTTAGAGTCAACATGGTTTTTTACTTAGAAAACCATGTTGAATCTTCAACAAGTCTTCCTCTCCATTTTACCAAATATTTTGCATATTGCTTGTTCCTTGTGCTTCTTCCCACACAACTATCCAAAATTTCTTCAATCTATTCCTTTTTTGAAGTAGGTGCCAAAATTGTCCACTTTGCCCCTATTAACTCATGCTCCTTATCTCCTTCATGGTACTCTATCAAATAAAAAATATTAAACATGAGTGAAACATGAATCTCACTTGACAACTCCACCTCTTATGCATTTCTTGAATCATTATTCTTCAGGATCTTGCATGATCCAAACTTCTTCATCTTTAACTTGTTGTATGTGCCAATTGGAAACCTCTCCTTCCACAAATGAACCAAGACTTCATCGCCTACCTGGAAATCCTTATACCTTATTTTTTGATCTGCCTTAGCCTTATACTATGAATTCATCTTATTGATATGCTTCTTCACCTCTTCATGAAATTTTTTAGGTGTTTAGAAAAATCCTCAGCCTCGGCACTACTCTTCTCTTCCTTATCCATCTTTCTCAATTCAGAAGCAGTTCTACTTGACTACTCCCATACACAATTTGGAATGGTGGTTGATTAGTGCTCCTATTGACTGAATTATTGTAAGAAAATTCCACCTGTGGTAAAATAAAATCCCATCCCTTGTGTTTTTCCCCTACTAAGCATCTCAGTAAGTTACCCAAACTTCTATTCACCACATTTGTTTGTCCATTAGTCTATGGATGACATGCAAAACTAAACTTTGAATCAATCTTCAACTTCTTCCATATCATTCTCCAGAAATACCCAACAAACTTGGTATCTCGGTCTGAACCTATGCTCTTGGGTAGACCATGTAGTCTTACCACCTCTCTAAAAAATAACTTTGCAACATGAATATCATTGTTGGTCTTATGACATGGGATGGAGTGTGTCATCTTCAAAAATCTATCCACCACCACAAATATAGAATCATGCCCTCTCTGTGTCCTTGGTAATATAAGAAAAAGTTCATTCTAATGTCCTCCCATGGCCTCTTAGGTATAGGTAATGGATGATATAATCCAGTATTCTAACTTTTTCCTTTTTCCATTTGACATACTCTGCAACCCTACACAAACTTCTTCACATCCTGTTGCAATTGTGGCCAATAGCAATGTTCATCAACAATAGTAATGGTCTTATCTAGACCAAAGTGTCCATCTGATCCTCCAATGTGTTTCTCCTTGATCAAGTTCTCTCTCATGGAACTCCTTGGAATGCACAACTAATTTCTTCGAAACAACATACCATCTTAGGTTGTAAAATCCAACCATCTCATCCTATCTAGAGTGATAGGTTCTATGCAAGCTTTCCAATCCTCTAAAAAATTAGGATCCTTAGGATACAAACTCTTGAGTTCATTGAACCCAACAAATTCAATTTTCATTTTTGTTAACAAATTTAGCCTCCTACTTAAGGCATATGCAACTCTATTAGATCTTCCACTCCTATGCTTCAAAACAAATGTATAACTTTGTACAAATTCAACCCATTTTAAATGCCTTTGATTCAAATTTCCTTGACTTTTTAAATACTATAAAGCCTAATGATTAGTAAATCAAACAAATTCCTTTTGGAACAAATAGTGTCTCCATTTCTTCAAAGCCTGAACTATAGCGCAAAATTCTTGATTGTAAGCAAAATATTTCTTTTTTGCATCATTAAAATTTCACTAAAGTAGGCAACGGGTTTACCTTCGTACTCAAAACAAATCCAATGGCACTACCACTAGCATCATAGTCTACCTGAAAAACCCTGTTGAAATCTAGAAGTGCCAAAACAAGGTGCTTTGTAACTTTCTTCTTTAGCAAATAAAAACTCTTTCCTGCTCTTGTACTCCACTTAAACTCTTTTCTACCCCCTCTCATTGTTTTCGTTAGGGGTACACAAATACTACTAAAACCATTGATAAAATTCCTATAAAAACTTGCTATACCATGAAAAGATCTTACCTTTGTAGCACTCCTTGGTGTAGGCCATTCAACAATAGCTCTCACCTTCTCTAGATCAATCTTAAGACCCTCTACTGAGATCACAAATCCCAGGTATACCAACTCGTGTTTCACAAAACTATACTTCTTTAAGTTGATTAACAACTTTTATTCCCTCAACTTCTCAAAATCTTTTTTGATATGCATTAGATGCTCATCCAATGTCTTATTGAAAAACAAAATGTCATCCAAATAAACAAATAACAAATTTACCCATAAATTCTTTCAATACCTCATCCATGAGCCGCATGATTGTGCTCGGTGCATTGGTTAGCTCAAAAGGAATTGCTAACCACTCATACAAACCCTATTTGGTTTTGAAGGTTGTCTTCCATTCATCTCCTTCTCTAATTCAAATCTAGTGGTAACCACTCTTCAGATCTATCATTGTGAATTACTCAGCTCCACTCAAACAATCCATGATGTTGTCCATCCTTAACAAGGGAAACCTATACTTGATAGTAATCTTGTCGATGGCTCTCAAATTTGTACACATCTCCCATTCCCCATCCTTTTTAGGTGCTAATACTGCAAGAATTGTACATGGACTCAAACTCTCCTTAATCAATCCTTTTCACAATAGCTCTTGCACTTGTTTTTTCAACTCTTTATTTTTTGCTAGAGTCATTCGATGGGCTACCTTATTTGGAAAATTGGCTCTAGGAATCAGGTCCATCTAATGGTTGATATTCCTTACTATAGGTAAACCTTCAGGTACGTTATCAAAAACAATACCCCAAAACTCATTCAAAAAATCTTAAACCTTTATAGGTACCTCACTATTGTCTTCTTTCTCAACTCTAGGGATTACTGCAAAACACATATGCTCATGTCTCATACCTTCTAGGAATTTTCTTCCATCAACCAAGAAAATTATTGCATTAGTGCATACCTCTTTCTCTATCTCCTTCAGGGGTTTCAACTTATGACGAACACCATCTTTTTTCAATGAATAAGTGTTAGCATGTCTATCATGCACCGATCGCTGATCAAACTTCCATGGTTGGCCTAAAAACATGTGACAAACATCCATAGGTATGATATCACATAAAACCTCATCCTTATAGTTACCAATCTTAAACTTTATCAGACATTGGTCATTGATCAAAGCACTTTGGTCCTTTTACAACTATGCAATCCTATATGGATTTGGATGCCTTCTCCTTTCCAACTATAACTTAGTGACCATTTCCTCTAAAACAAGATTATCAATGCTACCTCCATCAATGATAACATTTTAAACTTTACCTTCACACTTACATCGAATGTGAAAGAAGTTCTTTATTTGGTCTAGTTCCTTCTCATTTAGCAAGGCTCTTCTAACAACAAGGGATTCACCCCTTTTAGCATCTTCAAAATGTGAAGAATGGGAATCTTCATCTACATGGGAAACTAGAGTATTACCTTTAGGTCTTCTATTTGTCGTCCCTTGATGTTGAGGACACTCAAAGACTCTATTTCCTTCTTCTCCACAATGAAAACAGGTTCCACAGAGGCCTCATCTTCTCGGTCTGCACCTAGATCCTCCTTTACCTCTTTGATCTCCATTATTCTGATCATGAGGGTGATTTGAGATATCTCCATTCTGGTGTTGGTGTTGGAACTCTCAAATTTTGCAAATTTGAAGTGTCCATTTCAAAAAAAATTCCCTTGCACTTTCAGAAGTGCACCTAAAAAATCTACCTAAATGACCCACTTTGGAGGGTCATATTTCTCAGCCTGTTGATTTTCATGCAAAAACCATTTGTGAACCCACTCATGTGACCTATGTGAGAAGGCATGTCAATTTTCAGCTTCCCATGATGAGTTTTGACAGGGTTTCGAAAAGTGAAGCTGGAGGGTTTTGGCACTTTTCTGCTGTTTGCAAACTTTCAGTTTTGCAAAGTAGCCTCTTGTTTGAGCTTGTATTTTGCAATTGGTTGAGTATAAAGTAAAACTGATTGTTTCTCTACATTTTCCATAGAAAAATGTACTCCCATGTCAGTTTTCAGAGTCTTGTGAGCTAATTTACTATTTTAACCAGGTCAAAACCAAATGCAATTTGTTCAGTTTTGCACTTGCACTTTCAAAAACCTTTTAAGGTGGTCAACTTTGATCTTCAGTATCTTTTGATGAATGATGATTCAAGAAAATTCCTCTTGCCCACGTGCTCACTATACCAACATGATCTACTATTTCTAGTGGCAGCTCGCCAGGAGTTGATTTGGTATTTTTTCAATGAAGTGATTTTGTGAGTTTTAATTGGTTCTAAACAGGTTGTTCCTACAAAAAGTTCAACTGAGCAACTTTGACATTGAATAACTTTCACCTTGTGATATGCTTCACCGAGCCGTCTTTTTCACTCCATATTTGGACCGAATGTCTACATACCTGTAAGTTTTTAGGTCTCCAGAAGGTCGTTTGACTAGTTTCCCAAGTTGATTCCAGAGCCAACTTGGCAAGTTTTCACCACTTTTGAAATGTGCTAGAAAAATAATTTCAACAACAACCCAATTAAAATTTTCATGCCTGGAACATTCAAAAGGTAGTGTCAAGTCAATTGAGCATAAAATTGTTTGAAAACGATCTATTTTTTTAGTTGGATCCACATTGGGACCCAACATGCTCCCAATTGGAGGACGTTTTGGTTATGGAAAGGCATGAATTGTAGAGCATGGTTTCATTAGTGGGTTATCATTACTCATCACCATAAGCTTCTTTCATCTATTTGTTTTTGATATAGGGAAAAATAGATTTTGAAGGGATCTGGAACCCTTTAACAATAAAGAGCAAGGTTGCAAAAAAGACAAGAAGCAGCCAGTAAGAAAGAACAACTCCAAAACAAAACCAATTAAGATTTACATTTACTATTTTTCTTGTGAGAGCGGAGAGTCATGTCGAAAGATGACCGAGAGGATTTATCTTTTTTTCCCTTAACAATAATCCAGCCATCTTCCACTTGCATCGCCTTACCATGCCACACCCGCTCCCAACTTTCATGAAGATGAAAGCCAGCAACCAAAGTACTAGGGGTAACATCTTGAATCCTTTGCGCAGATAAGGAAATTTCTGAAGAGCCACTAGAAAAGGAAGTCGAGGCACCTTCCCTTGAAATGGCAGCCGAAGACACAATAGGGGTTGCCTTAGCAACCTCGCCATTTGAGACGACTGGAGGGGACGTCCCAAAACCAAGGGAATCGGAAGCAACCACCTCATGAACTTTAGGGGTTTCAACAAGATGTTCAGTTTTAGCAACCCCACCAGAAGAGATATTCGAAGGGGATACCTCACGAGCTTGAGATTCCGAGGCAACCACCTCAGAAAAGCTCCTATGTTGATCAACAATCTTCTCAACAGTATAATGATGTTGAGAGGCACCTTTCCACCAAGAAGATGAAGCATTTTTCTTGAAACCACATTGTGCTACTGTGTGACCATTTTTAAAACATCGTCTACAGTGGAAGGGAATCCCTTCATAGTCCAAGGACTATATCCAAGAACTCTTTGAAGTTTTAATTAAAATTTCAGTAGGCAGCCCTTTTGTAACATCCATTTCAACCAAAATTCGAGCAAATGTGGAATGAAGTATGTCAGAAGTAGCAGCATCTACCAATAAGAAATAACCTAGGGCATCACCCACTTCTTCCAAAAGGGGGTCAATCCATAAGTGGAGGGGAAGGTAAGGCAGCCGAACCCAAATTGGGATTTTGCTAAAAGTTTCAGAAGCAGGGTTGAAATCAGCATGCTAAGACTTAATCATCAACAAAAAATTATTCTCCCAGCTAAAAAAATTATCACAAAGCATGACATTTCTGTCCTGAACATTTTCAAATTTATCATTCATCTATTTGTTGAATATAGTGCTTCACTTGAATTACCATGGGTAAAGTCACAACATTGTTTAATCTTGATATGTTGTTTGAACAGCTACATGATGTTAAAAAAAATCTTTAATCGGGCTAATTATTGCCCAGATGAATAGGGTCAGAAGAACAAATCAACAAGTTTCATTAGATCTTCTGATTAAGTGGATGCGTAACTAGGAGAAGAGAAGCAACTCAATTTTAAAATGCTTTTCATCAAAGGAGCATGTAGAAGTGCTTGGCATAAAATCCCCTACTAAGAGCACCATTGAACCAGTTGCTAAAGAATCTGCCTGACATTACAAAGTGGGCTGATTAGTTTATGCAATGAGTATGAAGGGATAAAGTTTGAATTCTTGGCGCAGTGATTATTGTAGATACACATCTGTAATGTTAGTTGCAAGTGGAGTAGACTAAACAGGGTGTGTAAACTTGACAGAAGTTTTAAAGGAACTTGATTCCATGAAGCGCCTAAAGTGTAGCATCTATGCCAAAACAGATTTATTGAAATGACTTCAGGCTATTAAGAAAATGCAACCAGTAACTTGAACGCCTTTATTGCTGCATGATGCACAAAGCTAATCTGTTGAGAATGCTTCAGAAAGCAATGTTGGATTAGAAAGCAACACATGAAATAGGGCAGTCACCATTAAGAGCTAAAGAAGGGGTGCAAGATAGATTTGTGAAAACACTTCAGTAACTTTCAAGCAAATACATTTGGCATTGAATGTCGCGCCATGCTCCTTGCACAATATGGTTGATTTATTGAAAATGCTTTTGAAACTTTCAAGCAAATCAATGTGCATAATTAAAGGAAATACATGCGCTGGAGAATGTGGAAGCATAAACAAGGCATGTGGTTTTTTAAAATAAAACAAAGTCCTCAGAAACTTTCAATAAAATGCAAAGCATAGGCAAGGGATGCAGCCCGGTGGATAGCGATGCCTTTTTAATTGTGGTCTTAGTGAATGCCATCACCAACAGGATGTACGTAAAATGGATCTGTTGAAAAGGCCTTAGAGAAGAGGCCAACATTGTCTAAAGTAGAAGGCGACGAACTTGGTAGGATACGTGCATTCATCAAATCACAAAGACAAAGTATTGAAGCAAATATGGTGGCAGTAGTATATTCAGAGATGGCCACAAGTTGTGAGGTCCAACCTCGATGACTTGAAAACACCCAAGAGGTGTTTAAAGTGGACAACATGAATCAAATGCCTGTTTGCATAGCATGAGAATGCAACGACGTTTGCATTGAAAATGTATTCAAATTGTTTGAGTAAATGAAAACGTTGAAGGCTTCTACCATGCCAAAGACATCCCAAAGGGGCAACCATTGTACGTAAGGTGTAGGCACGTGACCTGCTTGACAAAATCTCCAGACAAGAAGGGTTTCAAAGAATATGCCACTAGTGTATGAGATTGTTTATACAAAATCCCCCAAACCAAAATAAATGCCTTCATGGAATGATAGGATTGTAGGGTACCCACCAAATGGATTTGTTGAAAAGGCTTTGGAAACTTCCAAGCGAATATATTGCAGTGAAACTTTTATGCAGCCCCATGAAGCCACGGTGGAAAACATCTAGTTCAATGTTGGTACGATGGAGTTCTCACAGAAAATAGCCTGTACAAATTGAAAGAATTGGCTGGAGAAAATAGGGGACCAACTTACCAAGTGCAAGTAACCAGTGTGTTAGCTGAAAAGGGGTCGATGGGGTGAAGCCGCCATAGCCAAAGGAGAGGCAAATGAAGAGCGTGCAAAATGAGATTAGGGCAAAGAAAGAAGACAAAGGTAAATCAACAACATAGAAACAAGATGCAAATGCAGCCAAATCTTGGCCTTTCCCTGCCAGCTCATGACTTCAAAGTGCACACTGTTTAATTCCCATGGGACTGGCGAGATTTCGCCATGTGGCAAGGTGGGGCCATGTTGAAAGGCATTTTCATAGCTAAGTCTGGCGGTAGGATAAAGCAAAGCCCCATAAAATGTTTTAAAGATTTCCACCATAAAAGAGTGTTTTAAAATGGACTCACGGGAATAATTTTGCCTGATTATAGTCAGTTAAAGCCTCCATTGTAAAAATCAAAGAATCCTTGATGCAAATTAAAAATGACTACCCCGATGCAAGGCAAGTGTTTTAATTCGAGGCCAGTGAAATATCAAATATATTTCATTATATGGTGAAAATGTAGAAGTGAAATATGAAAAAGGCCCACGTGAATGGTTTATTTTAAAATCAAAAATTTTAAAACATGTGCTAGGCAATAATTTGGAGAAAAATGGTGCAGGTAAAATGTTTTGTCTGAGGAGTGAATATTGAAATATTTAGGGTCTTGCATGAACATGAGAATATTTTAATGTAAAGTGAATTTAATATTCACTTTATAATCAAAGGCTAATATGTGCTATAAAGTGAGAGTGCAACTCTAGTTTAATTAAAAGAACAAAAATTGAAACTTTCAATGGAGTTTTCACAACAGGGATGTTTTTTTTATACAACTGGGTAAATGGTGTTGGTTTTGACGATGAAGTGAAATTTTCTTTTGCAAATTGGTAAGCAAAGGCAGAATTGGAGGCAAAAAATTTCTTGTTGCAAAGGGAGGAGAGATGAGAGATGCTTTTCAGTTTGTTGCTGATCAACAGTGGATGAAGATTCTAGATGGCCTCTTCAGATCAATATTGGAGATGCTTTTGTTTCTTGTTATTCTCTTTTTCTCTCATTTGTAAGGGGTTCCAATTTCTGAAAGCTCTGCAAGACAGATAGAAGCTCTAGGTAGAATTATAAAGCTAGGGTGAATTGTAACTAAGTCACTAATTTGAAAGTGTCTGTGTTCTGAATTATGCTTCATGTTATATTTTATCTGAGAATTGTCTCTAGGGTTGAAATGTAATGCTCTTTTGAATTCAATAATGAAAATTATCTAAGTCTTTTCATGCACATTTGTTGCATTTGAGTTGCAATAGTCATTGCCTTCTATTATGTGAATTCATGTAATTGCTTTAATGAATGACAGCTGCATTTATTATTGCCTATTATTTACAGGATAGTGTAATTGCTTCAACAAATGTGACAGGATTGTTGTGTTTTATGTGGATTTTTAAAGAATGATTACCAGATAAAGCTTTAGTGGTCTTGTTGCCACAATATGATAACAATTACAATAGATCTTCAGAACATGTTCAACATTGTAGGATGAAATGTTGGTTATATGACTCCATAGCCCTCTTATTGTCATTGGTCAAGTTTTCATGCATCTGTTGTTTTTAGTTTGGTCCCAAATTCTTAAAATTAAAAACCACTTCAATTACGTGTTATGAGTACTTGTATCTGCCATGTTCTCCATGTTGGTCAGTGAAATTTACTTAATGCCTTAGCCAATATTGAGTGATATTTTATGTTTCTCAGCATAATTTTGTGAGAGCATTATCTGTTAAGCAACATCCTGTTAGTTGTGTGTTTAAATCTTTAGGTGTTGCTAAAGGGTCATCCCCCTAGGTCCTACAGAGCCTAAAGTGCAGGGGAAATGTGTGTTAATTCCATTTCATGTCAGTTAGCCAAATCCACCTTTGAATTTGAACATAAGAAATTGGCTATTCTTTAGGATTCATGTGATCTATTGATTTGGAGAACCAACAGTTGGTTGGTACTAGATCCCTCACCCTTCTTTTAATCCTCACTTTGGCCTCCATATGACTATCTACCAACTCTTTCACCATGACCTCCACCTCTTTGCTTGCTTTTAAATATTTTGTTTAGTTTTTCTTCAAATTTTAATGAAAATTGATAAGCATCCTCAATGGTGGTCATTCGCACCAATTCCAATTCTTCTTGTATCCTAGGTTTTAGCCCATTAATATAACGAGCTACTTTCTCCTTATTCGCTCCAAAATGTCTTGTCTAAATTAGGACCCTGTGAATTTCCTCTATGTATTCTTTCACTATCCTCATTCCTTGTCTCAAACTTTGCATCTTCTTAAGTAACTCCAAATCATAATCAATAGGAATAAATTGCCTTTTCATTTTAGCCACCATTCTATCCCATTTAGAAATTTTATCCTTCCCTTGTCTTCCTCTTTCAAGATAGATCTCTTTCCACCATCTACTTGCATGACCTTTTAACTTTTTCTTTGCAAACCTCACTCTATAAGGGTCTTCAATCTCTTAAAATTGAAAATGTTTCTCCATGCCATTGATCCAATCTATCAACTCTTCAAGATTTAGACTTCCATTGAAAGTTGAAACCTGCATTTTAGGTTTCTTTCCAAGGCTAGAAATTTCTCTCAACAATCTCATTTTTCTAGAATCCATTTGATCCTATTCTTCCTCTTCCACTTCCTCTTTAGTTTCATCTTCACTATCATCTCTTTCTCGATGCACTTCACTCCTATGAACATCTTCCTGCAATGTTTCTAATTGCCTTCTGAGGGCTGTAATTTCATCAATAGGTGGGTCTCTTCCTCTACCATGCTCAACAAGTGTAGTAGGCATCTTGATCTTTAACCCACACCCACATGTCTTGTTGCAAACTACCTCACATTTGATGCTTTGTTTACAAACTGAAGACAACTTTCTACAATACCACCTAGTGAAGGGTAGGCTCATTACCCACTCAACCTCATAACAAACACATAGATATAACAACCAATATGTAGGAAGAACAAGGATACTTAATTAATACTGAAATAGAAAAGAAATTACAGTATTACATGGGCTTTTTGATTACAAAAGCATTAGTCAAACATGTTGATTGGTCTTTAGATTCTGCTCTATAATCTGATCACCCACATGCTACTCCGCCGCCTTCTCCCCCACTCTTCTCTATCTTTCTATCCCTATATATCTATACTCCTCCTTGAAGTCAGATTCACTTTTTGACAGTCTTTCACCCCATGTTGTCTTAGTACTGCCTCATCATCCATTGAACATTTAGATCTCATAGGAAGTTACCAAGTTATCAGTGAGTTCAATTCCATTCGTTCGCTTCCAACCATTGGCTTCATTCTTGAAATCGTTGGGTCAATGATAACATTGATTCAAAATAATGATTTAAAATCAATGAATAACATTGTCCCACATGTCACCATCTTACTCATTCATCCATCACCATCGATCTACTCATGTTTTTGTCCACCTTCCTGCCATCTTAGTGTCATGGAGACTTCAAATCCTCTCACTTTGATATGGAAAGGTCTTGTTGATGAAGCTCCTATCGGGATGTCGAATAGACTCCCCATGACCTCCCATCAAAACATGCTTATCTCCCTAATATTAGAATATTGAAGAGACTTGCAATGTTGTCAGCCTAAAATCCCATCGTCACCTTGATACATCTTATCACTCTGTCGGAGGGAATCCTAAATGACTCCTTTCGATAACCTAGAGTCTCCTTGATACAACTTGTGAGAATGTCGAAGGGACTTTGAATGTATTCCTACCGATAAATTAACTTCCCTCCAATGTAAATTCTTTGTGACTGATTACTACTACTATTGTTGCTTTTTCCATCAGTATGTCAGAGAGACATGAAGTAAGGTCTCTTCAAGATCTCCAGGTCATGCTGATAAGCTAGTTCACTAAAAATATAATGTCAAATGAATTCAAAGTGTAAACCTTAACACTATAGCTCCATTCCTGACTATTCATACGTGGTAAACTTAAGTTGATTAGCCTTTATTGATAGAAAACAACACAAATTGATGTAAGATTTCTCGTACACCTTGGATGCTCCTATATCAAGAATGGCATTGAGAAGAACCCACATGCAAAATTATAGAAGACCCTTCAAATTATTTGGTAACCAAGAAAACCCATCACTCCATATCTATTGATCTTTCTTGGAACACATGGTTTCTTCAATATGAGTAAAGTCTTGTTGAAATTGGTTCAAAATTTGAGATGCTAACTATAGTCTTTTATTCCTCACAACAAACTCTTTGATGGCTATTTATTTTTCTATAAGCCTATTTGTATTTTTTAATTGAAAAAATATATACTCATTAATTTTATATTATTTTTAATAATATTTAATATTTTTAATTAATATTTAATATCCTAAATATTGATTAAATTATAAATAATAAAATATAATTTTATATTTATTTTATATTTTAAGAATATGTAAATATAGTATATGTAATAATAAGAAAATCATTTTGTAGACACCTAAATTTGACCACTTATATTTGGTAAAATTTATCCCTTTTTCATCTAAATATCCTCTTACTCACATTAATTAAATAATATTTCTATTATTTAATTAATACCCCTAAAGTCCTTTAAATACCTAAGGCACTTAATTAAGTAATTAAATACTTTCCCCCTTATTCCTTTCCTCCAAAAAATTAAATAAATAATCTATTTATTTAATACCCTCGTGTCCCATCCTCCATAATCCACTCCTAATCTTAATCCACTTGGCTTAATCCTTGATTAAGGATGTGAACATTCCTAATCTTTGATTAGGAAGGTGTCACATCCTCCATAATATGCAAGTGGGATCCTAATATCCCTTAGCCACCTTACCCTCCTCTAATCATCCATTAATTAGTCTAGTCTAATCCATAGTCAACCCCCAATGAAATTTTTAATTCTATTATAATCTACCCACATCCCCGAATAGAATTTTAAATTCCATTTTATATCCCCAAGGTACTTGGAGAAATTTTTAATTCCTTTCCCATCCCCCAAGGAATATTAAATTCCTTTTTATTCTCCCATGTTCCTAAGGAATTTTTAATTCCTTTTGTCAACTCTTGATCTCAACCTTTGATCTCTGGTCCTCTTTCAATCTCCACCATCCACTTTCAATCTCCTTTGCTAAATGGCTAACACTTAGCCATTTTCCATTCTCAACCATTCTAACCACAATCTATCACATGCATCCCAATATTTTAATCTCCATAGCCAAATCCTTGCAACCATAGCCATCTTGCATCCATTTTGTGACCAAATCAAGCTACAACAAGTTGTTATACTATTGAAATCAATATAGCACAAATATCAAGCTATCAAAAATGGAAAACAAACTCACCACTAGCTCAAACAAGGTAATATTTTATGTATTTTATTTACAAGTTTGAGTTTCATCTTTAGCCCCATATTGAATGTTGTATTTGGTTTTTATCTCTTGCTTGAGTTTATTTGTTGCATTTTAGAAGGGGTAAAAACACTGCACACATTTCTGGCACACCTAGCAGGACCCATGTCATGGATCCATTTCATATTTTGTTGTTGTTGGCAATTTTTTAGGTTTGGATTTCACACATAGGGGAAAATATTCCTTCGACGAGCGAATCCACTGGACACAGAGGAAAATCCATTGACCATTAGATAAGTGATCCCATTACCTAGAAAGGTGAATTTGTTACCTGCAAAGGCATATCCGCTTCCCATATAAAATATAGAGAGTCAATCCTTCGTGTCACAATTAGCCTATATCTTCCTCAGTACGAAACTATAGTCCAATCATTTTTCCTCTACATTATCCATCCCCAAACAATTACTTTCATCTTATCAACCATCATCAATCTATCCAAACATCATCCCCTTTGAGCAAGGAGTCAACTAAACCTATCCTTCATTCATCCAACAATCGTCCTCATCATTTTGGTTGTATCCTTGAACTTAGGAATTAATCCCATCACATCCTTCAATCATCCTAATATGAGCTTAATATACATCCCAATTTGAGCTTTAGTCCATCCATATCCAATATCTTCTGATATTGAATTAAATCTTATGACCCCTTATTCCACATTCTCCTAATCCATTCTATTTAACTTTTCATCATCTCTCCTTTTCTTCTAATCATCTATTCCCATCCAATCCAACATCATGAATCCTTATCCTTCATCAATGCAACCAAAAATAGTAGTCAAGGGAAATCCCAACTATGTTGATGATGAGAATGAAATTCTTGTTGATCAAGATGAGTTGGATATAGATCCCTTTGATGCTATCATTTCTAGTAATATTTCCCCAAGCATCATCCAAAATCCAATCAGTCATCCAAACTATCCCATCATGCCTTCATCCACACCTACTAGCAATCCTTATGCTACCTTTAATAAGGGATATCCACTATCTTCCCCATCCAAATATCCATCCTACCCATCATCCACATCTCTCTCTTATCTATCCCCCCCAATCCCTCCCATCCAATATCCATGTCTCCATGTTCTCCTCTAGCCATATTTCAACCTCCATCTTCATACAACAACACTATCACCTTCACCCCTAGTCCAGATCCTCCATCTCATTATCCTCCATCTAATCTTGATCCTCATCTACCATCCCAATCTTAAAACCATAATCCACCATCCCAATATTGCTAGCTTAATTCCCCATCCACTTTCTCCAAGACCAATCCACCACCCATGTCCCCCTATACTAATCCACCACCCACATCCTCTTGTCCTCATCCACCATCCCAATCTTCCCACCTTAATCCACCATCCCAATATTCCTACCTTAATTCCCCATCCACTTTCTCCAACATCACTCCTCCATCCACATATTCTTATACTGATTTACCATCCATATCCTTCTATCCTATTCCACCATCCATATCCTCCTATGTCACCATACCTTCCACTCTATCATATCCTAATCCTTCCTCCAATCTATCATACCATTGTCCTCCATCTAATCCCAATCCCTCATCTCATTGTTCTCCAAACCCAATCCATAATCCTAACCCTCCACTCCATGATCCAAATCCACCATCCATATCCTCCTATGTCATTCCATCTTCCCCTCCATCATATCCTAATCCTCCCTCAAATCCATCCTTCCTTAATCCTCCATCTAATCTTGATCCCCTCACAAACCCAATCCTCCACCTACTCTTAGTCCTCCATCCAATCCCATCCACCCATATAATCATAATCCACCAATCCATAATCCTAATCCTCCACCCATTCATAATCCTTCATCTATTCCCATCACCCTATCTAAGCCTAAAGTAAATAAGTATCTCCTTCTAGATGTCATCCAAGGACTCATGAAAAAGAATACATCCCCAGATCCACATGTTGATGTCATGGAACCATGGCATCCCACTCCACCATGTACATTCACTAGTGATGAGCCCCTTTTCCATCCCACACATGACTCCCATTCCCACTCCTAACATCGTCCAAACCATTGAAACCATCAAACCTGTTGCATTGAATCCCTATCTTCTACTCCTAGAGCCAACCAACCCATTGTAGAAACCTAGATCCAATCCACTTTCCCTACTCCTGGTATCACCCAAATCCACTCCCATGAACTTCAAGAATCCTCCATCCTTCCATCCACCCCATTTGAGGATTTCATCCAACATTCCTCTTGCACCACACCATCTACACCCATTGAAACTTTCTAGGAGCTTGATACAAAGAATGCTAATGCATCCCCTTATCCAAATGAGGATCCTACCATCTCAACATTCCATCTAAAGATCATATTATCTCATCCATTCCATCCCATGATCCCCTTATAAATCAAGATCCTATCACACCACCTAATCCCCCTCATGATCCCTATCACTCAATCCTCCCAATCAAGATGTTACCATCCCATCATCTCCTTCTCATGATCCTTCATCGCCACCTAACCAAGCTATCCCAACACCACTTTTATATCCCCTTGGTACCCTTTCATTCATCCACATTGGTTTTCTTGCAAAATAAGAACACATATACACCACCCATCCCCCCCACCTAATAATGGACTCGCATCAAGCTTCCCAAATAATAAGCATCCTACCATAGATCGAATGCTCAAGATTATGAACTATCAAGGAAAAGGTTTAGGCCTTCGTGAGAAAGGTATTTTAGAGCCCATCCATGTCAAATAAAATATGAGTACACAAGATCATAGATATATATCTAAAGACTCGCAATCAAAAAATGATGGTACAACCTCCATACATCCTTAATGAGCCTCTTCCAAGAGAATAATAGGCTCTTCCCATCACTCCACAAAGACATTTGTAACAATGCCCCCTCCTCCATCATATAACCTCAAAAAAACCATCCATATTTCTCTTTCATCCTCTAAATCTATTTTCGGCCCTTGTGTACCTCTATCCACCATCCACCATCCTCCATCTACTATGTCTCTCTTGAGCCCTTATGTCCTTTTATCTACCATCACACATCCTCCATATACTAAGTCCATTTTAGGACCATATATCCATCAATCACCTATCCATATCACCCTCATAAACATCTTGCTCTCAGGTTCCCTAATTGGGATCAACAAAGGAACATAAATACACATCCTCAATCCAAAAATCATCCTATATCGCCCCGCCAAAGAACCCTAGAGGACAACACGACCATGCTACAATAATGGGACAATTTTTTTTTAATATAAGAAATAATAATGGAATGCATATCATAACTTAACATATAATCTAACCTAGGTCCTCTAAGGCTCCATGACTATGTTACTAACATATCTATTAATAAAGAAATAGAATCATTACATTAACTATATAGATATTGTCTTTTATCTAACAAGCTAGGTTCATTTAAACCACTACATTAAATGATTCTTCATTACACATTTTCATAACATGTCATCAAATAAATAGAAAGAAAGATTATTTCTAACAAATATAAATACAAATTTTATTACATGAGAGTACATCGTAATCTGTTACATCATTACATTATTTACAATAATGCTTCCCTGAGTACATGTCATAAGAATACATCAAATTACAATAAATGGTACAACTGATTTACAAGTCCAATACATATACATAAAAGACTATCTTCTTGAAGTGGATCATGAACTGAAATCTACTACACAAGGGATTCTACCACTACTCTAGCTCTGAAGGCCAATTGGACCTCCCACCTAACATCTTTCTTTGCTACCACCAGTCCACATTGCTCCACTAAAGAAGGGGAAATAAACGAATCAGAAGCACCTGAGTAAAAAATGATAGAAATACCAATACACTGTAACACACCTATAGCCTCCACAACTATGCCCTAATGCTCTATCTAGTGGTTATCAACCACTAGGTAAGTGCACCAAGATGGTTCCCAAAAAGGGGGCTTAAGTGGCCACTTTTTTTTTGAAATCAGGAAATGCTGACCTTGGACGTGAAATTGAGGATAGTTACACTCAAAATTTTGAGATGGAACAAAAACAAGGATCGAAGTGCTCTGAGTCTACTTGTTAAACTACTAATTTATTTTGAAAATGGTTGAGATTAAGGGGTTCAAAAGAGGGATGTACACAAATTGGTGTTGTTTTTGTCAGAAAAACATAACATAGCAACTCTTGTACGACCTGAGCATGGTGAGATTTTTTGTAGTATTTTTAAAATCGCTACAGTCAGAAGTTAGCTAACAGCATCTAGTTGATGCACAATTTTTCTGATAATTTTTTAATGAATATTTGATTTTATACTAATTTTCTAAGTGGGCACTTCTTGAAAAAGTAGAATTTTGTCCATGCTCCCCCTAATATTTTTTGAAAATAAATGTTTTTTTTTTTTAAAAAAATTTGTAGAATGGAGTCTAGTTTCTAAAAATGTAACTTATTTGAAATTTTGATGAACGGTTAATTTATAACAAAAAAAACATGAAACACTACTTTTTGGCAAAAAGCAGACATACGAACAAAATAAATTATGGATGAAATGCTTAACATTGTCAAAAAGTGAAAAAATTACATCCTTGGATAGCTAAGAGAGAACCTAACATTACCCATGTTTTTTATTTTGTCGATATTTAACTAGATGTAATTTTGATGGTGAGCATAGACCGGATTATGTGAAAAATTATAGAATTTGCAAAAACACATCTCTAGCCTTGTTGGGAATGCCATCCAACCTTTGGGTTGGTATTCCAAGGAAAATAATTTCACTTTTTATTTGTTTTTAATGTGAAATAACGCGAGCACGCATTTTGTTAAAAAAAAAAATAGCTAGAAAATTGGTACCCAACTTCATGCACCTGCCCCACTATAAATACTCTATGAGACCTACCTGTATCACCCACTGTCAGCTCTGAGGTGGTTAGCCTCTAACTAAATCTTGATGTGTTCTTTTGAGGAGACTATCTAGCCATGTGGCCCTACTGGCTGCAAGATAAACTTCCTATACCTCTACCATACCACCTACCACCTGAGGGTGCATTGGACTACTATAAGATATCTCTACTGATTGATGACTATGTGCTTTGAGCTAGCTGGTCAGGATGATAATGCTTGGATTGCTACTAACTCTTATTTTTCCTAGACCAAAAACCACCACCTTGTTGAGACTGAGAGTTCTTAGGTTTTGATTGGGAACACTGTTGTTGCTGCTGCCGTCCACCCTTAGTGGGTGGATGATGGCTCTAAAGGAACTCCTTTCCTGAGACTGACCACCTCGAGACCCAAATCTTTTTGGAGGTACACTACCAATCTACACACCTGTATGACCTCCTAGCTCCATGGAAAAAATTTCCCTCTACCAATCATGCCTTCTCTATTGCCACCTCCATGGTCTTCGACTCAAAGACACAAACTCCCCGACTAATATGGGCATTCAAACCCCTAATAAAATGATAAACCAACATGGCCTAATTATCACCAATACCTGCATACTACTTAAGCTCATAGAACCTACGATCATATTGCTCCACAGACATAGACATCTACCTCAACTTGTGAAACTCATTAGCACAACCCTACCTCCAATGATATAACAAAAAGAAAGCTTTAAACCTCTTCAGAAACATCTCTTAAGAAACTAAACCAATATCCAAATGAAATTTGTCTTCCTCCAACCACTAGGTCATGTAGAAGCAAAACCCCTAAGGTGCATGATGACACATCTCACCTTCGTGTTGCTACCATACAGGTGCATGAAAAAAAACCTATCCAAATATATCAACCAAGTCTCTACCACAAAGCCACTATTAGAACTATCAAAAGTAGGAGGATGTTCCCTCAAGAGATCCCTCATATGAAATGTTGAAAATTTTTCCTCCTCTGTTGTAACATATCTCCTCCTAGGAGATCTTTTTCTTTACCTAACCACCTCCTGATTACGCTCCTATCTAGGTCCTAGGTGAGCAAGGACCTCATCAAGAAAATGGCACAACTGAGCTCCCTATAACTCTAACTAACTTGGATTATCCTTTCTTGCTTGATCATTTTGGGAGCCCAGTTGTTCCTCATGATCACTCTCGTGGGAACTCTAAGAAGGGGTGTTTTGGTGGTTAGCCCCATGACCACCACCTCGACCTCTACCACGACCTCAACGTCAACCTCTAGGCATCTTCCTACACAACACCACCAAAGACAAGTCTCATATTATAAGGCGAGGACGAAATAAGGGGGAAAACATAAGCTCAAGAGTCTAAGCACTAGGACAACATAATGGGCTCATATGAAACCAAAGTACCTAATGTTAGAACTTGGGCTCTAATACCAAGGTCAAAAAGAAAGACCAACTGACCACAACACATCTGACAATGCTAATGAGGTAATGAACTAGATACTCATCCTCTTCAAGGATGATGGCTAGGGTAGGGGACCAAATTCTATCTCTGATCAATTGTTCCATTAGGTTTTAAGGCACACTCAGACCTATCGATTTAGATGTAGTTGATGCCTAATAACTGCAACTTTCAATACACAAAATGGTCATGCATATACATAATCATATAATCAGGCACACCATGAAAGGAAATCACAGCGTAGCACGGTACTCATAAGTGAGTAATGTGACATTGTCCCTTTCAACCAAAAACATCAAACAAGTAACCACATCAACTCATAACAATCAATTACATAAAAAACAAGATACAAACAATCACAATTTAATCACATAAAAGTCATGATCAGATAACACATAATGCTCATGATAGAATTAATCCACATAATCAAATAACCCATATAATAGTCATAACATGTGCATAAACTCAAGTAATAGAAGTATCATCAAAATATCATTGTAGCCATTAGTCCAACATCAAACACAGTATCATAATTTTGGATCTTAAGTAGATCAACTACTATTTTAATAGAGAATAGTATGAGGGGCACTACACATCCTCAAAAGCCTACCTCTGTCACTCAATCCATATTTTCTCCACATCATCCATCTCCTCACACCCATCCCATTGCTATCAAAAACACTTTGGATGTCAAAGTAAAAATGCATAAATCTAAGCATCCACATGAATCTAAATCTCCTCATGTCTGGGTATGTGTAGGATCATCATGGAAAAAATAGGCCCTTAAGTGGCAAAAAATTTAGAAAAATCAGAGTTAGACAACTTGACATAAAAATTTGAATAAGCTATCTATATTATTTCAAAAATATGTAACAATAGAATCTGTAGAAAATTGAATGTAGTTTCTAAACTACTAGGTTTTTTAAAAAAGAAAAATCTATTTGATGAAAATTTGAAATTTTAATGCTGGCACTTAAATTTTAGGAAAAATAAGTAGGTGTCTTTCGACCACCCAAACACAATAAAATGATAATATTTTTTCATAATATTTTAGATATAAGTAGAGGACTCATGCCCCGATGTGATGCATATTTTTTTGTAATTTTTTTCCAAGTAAATAATTAATTATGAATTTTTTATTATAATTTTTTAAAAAATATAAAAACTTGTATGTCTGACCACCTTAACTTGGTCAAAACTTCATGAAATTCAATTTTTCTTTTTTTAATCTATAGTATGTGAAGCATAGAATGTGACGAATGTTTTGGATTCAAAAAATGTGATACCATTTAAAAGCTATAGATGTTTTTCAATCAACCTATCAATCAAAACTTTTATCATAATTTGAATAGAAAATGAATAATAATTACTTATTGAATTCAAAATGAAGTATAATTTATATCGCTGGAAAGCTGAGAATCTCCTTTAAAAACCCTTTTCATTTCATCAATTTTGGGTAAAAAAATAGTCGTCAGCCACATACCCATCTTATTGCCACTTTTTGGCCCATCATGATCTTGCACATACCCATCTCCTTAAAAGTACATGTTGAAGAAAATAAAAATCCAATCTAAAATCCAAATCAATCCCAAAGGCTACACAAACCTATCAAAGAAAAAATCAAAACCATGTGGATCCCAAAGAAAAACGATGCAATGCCTTCAAATGAAACATCCATAACAACATCCAAAGTTGCTAATCTAATAGCTAATCACACACATCCTCCATCTCCTAAATCTATTTTGGGTCCCTATGTCCCAAAATCCACTATCCCAACTCTTCCACCATCCCCACATTCTCCATCCAATAATTCTCCTATGATTTCACATCCCCCATCACATGTGCCAACGTTGATTTTGAGAACATTTCCCCATCACACATCTACTCTGTCATTCCATCCATACACTTTCCCACATCCCATCCATTATCCCACATATCTCCCTCATCCAATCTCTTTAATCCATTCCCTTGCATAATCCATCCATCCTAATATGGTAAAACCAGCATCCAATAGTCACTTTACACATGGATTTTTATTACCTCGTATGGAACTTGATGCTTGAGTCCATCTATCCCCTTTATCACATGTCTTCTAGCTCCACTTATCCATGTCCCTATCCTTATCCATCCCCATTTGCATACTACCCAAAAATCCAAAATTAAAAAATGTCACAAAAAAAAATTGTCCAATGGTGAAAACTTGGCAAACAAGCGCATTGGATAAGTACCATGATGAAAACTTGGAAAATAGGCATAATGTGTAAATCCCCCATCTAGTTTCATTCCAAACTTGGGGGAAAGTTTATCCCATTCATATCCTCCATCCAACCTATGCACAAATCCTACCTATCATTTCCCATTTATCCCAATCCCTCCATCCTCCTTGTGATCTTGCTATAGATATGGGAAAACATATAATACATGCTTGTGAGACCTCTTGGAATTTCACTCCCTTATCCATCCATACAACCTATCCACATCCATCTCCCTTCCTTATCCATGCATCCTATCCATATCCATCTACCTTTCTTATCCATGAATCCCATCCACATCCATTCTCCTTCCTTATACCTACATCCTATCCATATCCATCTCACTCCCTTATTCACCCCTCCTATCTCCCATCCCTCTTCCCTCATCACACATGACATATCTAGACTGGGGCTTATCCTCCTTTGTGACATAATCCTTGGAGAAAACATTCATCCATCCTGTCATTCCTTCCATATCACTATTATCACCTTCCCACCCATCCATCCACCAAATCCCTTCCAACTTCTAAAATTCTCATTTTTCCATCCATCCCTCCAAAAAAAAAAACCCCTTCCATCTCCCCAGCCTTATCTCCTATCTATCCTTCATATCAAACCCTTCCATCTCCCCATCTGTATCTTCCTATATGTCCATCATATCATCCCTTCCATCCTCCCATCCCTATATCTCCATCATTCCATCCATACTACCATCTCATTTTCCTATCCATATTCCCTTTCCATTGGTATTTGGCTATAGGCTATTTGCAATCCAATCCAATGTCATTCATCCCACTATCATCACTCTTATCTCTTCCACACATCTTTCTAATCTCCTATCCATTTTCATCACTTATGTAGTCCTTGTATCATATTCCCCATTCATTTTTTGATGATTGGGATAACTATCCCATTCTTGAGCTTCATGTAATCACCATCCCCCTATCTACACAGGTCTATCTTGTTGCATCATATTTGCTCCATCATTTTATCTACTTCTCATGGTCGTATCATCATCCCTTATCCATTCTCTATCATTGGTCTTTTATTCAAACTACATTTCCTCTATGCTTTCACGTAGGCAAGGCTAATCATTTGATCAGCCCCTAAGACTTTCTCCGTCCTTTTGTGTTAGTATTTTTCATCCATCTAGGTCTCCATTATCCTCTCTCTGCTTTTATCCATGTTTGGTCATTAGTCCTTTATTGAACTGTGAGGTCTCTATGCTTTCACGTAGGCAAGGCCATCAATGGATGAGCCCCCGAGACCCTAGGTCTATCCTTAGGGTGTGTCTTGGTTTTTTGTCGTGTCATCAAGTATGTCCTTATCCAGCTAGTTCCTAACAACAAATTCCATTGGTGTCTTGAGGTTCAATCCATTTTGAGTATCCTGAGTCATTTTGATCAAGCAATCTACCCCCATCCATCTTTGGTCTTAAGAGGATGCATCCTTCCTCATATCAGATTACATCGATCCCATCCACCTACTAATCCTATGGCAAAGGACATTTGAAAATTTTTGTTGTGATCTTTGGGTGCTTTTTTATTTTATTTTTATCATTTTAGCTTCCTATTATACCTACTCAAGGTCTCCACAATCCCTCATATCATGGTGTACTTTGACTGGTAAACATAGGGGCGTATCTTGATTTCCACTTGATCATGTTTTCTTGGATTACTTGCATATTACCCACCAAGATCCTTGTGATCTTGTGTTATGCTAGGGAATCCTTTGTGTTTGGGGTTTTCAAACAATGGTCATACCAAAGCCCCCATGACTTTGAGATGTTGGACTAACCTTTTGTTTGATTCGTCTGTCCTATGCATGTGGTACAAAGTCACCTTGGTTCCTCATACCCTAGTGCATAGTATCTCATGCTATATCAAATTAAGTGCTCATTACATGGCAAGATAACACAACATTTACAATTCTTAATTTGGTTACTATCATTTCATCTCCCCATCTCCCATCCTCTGATCTATCAAAATCCCCCCATCCATTCATCCTTCATCATTCTCCCTCATCTACCTATCCTATCTATTTTCATCACCCCACCCTCCATCCTCATCATATCATCATTTCTTTAATCTTATTAGGATAATATAGATTTGTTATTCATTGAATATTTTCATCCATCCTCATCATATCATCATCTCTTCAATCTTCTTAGGGTAATATAGATTTGTTATTCTAATCATCTTTCATCCATCCTCATCATATCATCATCTCTTCAATCTTAGGATGATATAGATTTGTTAGTGTAAGCATATTTTCTTACATTCTTTTCATTCATTTCAACAATCTCACATCTCCATCCAATCCTAATCCATTCAATCTAGCACAAAGCATCATCATCAGGATGTATCCTTCCCTCATCAACTACACTCTCATCATCATCATTGGGATGTATCCTTCCTTCATCAACAACACTTTCATTGATCATCATCATCGGGATGTATCCTTCCCTATCCTTGTGTCGTAGAAAAAAGTACCCTTTTCTTGACATGGGAATAATTCATGATAAATTAGACTTAATGAGGTCTTAATCTAGTATTGTGAGGTATTTTATGCATCCACACTAGGTCTTCAACCCTTGTAAATTGAATAACATTCTTTTAATCACGTCTTGTAAAGGTGTTGTAAAGTCTTGTAAAGGACTTTCACACTTTTCTAGACTTAATAAACTCATTTCTCCCTAATTCAAAATTATAAAATGTGTTTAATAATATTATTACATCAATCTAGAAGGTTTTTGAAATAAAATTAATGATAAACTAGTGTTGTAATGTGTCTTGCACATTCACATTGGTTCTTGTGCCTTCCAAGGCTATGTGGACCTCATTTTAGTGTTGTAAAGTGTATTAAATAACACTTTCACATTAATTTCTATGTCCCAAGCCCTATTTGACATTTACATAATCACTATTAGGGCCCTCTTAACCCATATTGTGCATCTCAAGGCTCAAATTGATCAAATACCCGACAAGGTTGCAATTTAGACCTTATTTCTTTATCTTTTGGTTTCCTAGCTGCCAAATTGGCCCTTGTGGGACCCATTTGCCATGCATGGTGAATCAATCCCATCTATGTGGGAAACCATTTTCCATGTGTAGTGAATGAGTTCCATTTGGGTCAATTTTGATCTTTGAGCAGGAAAAAAGTGAAATTTGAGTTTAATATTGCTTCATGTCGTCCTATGATGAGGTATCATAAGGTTATTAAGGCACAAATTTGTATAAATAAGTTTTTTTTTTCTCATTTTTCATCTCCTACACTATCTTATATCTTATCATTCATTCATCCATCAATCTCCCATCTCAAGTCAAGCAACTTAGGGTTTTATCATTTCAAGTCAACAAGATATCAATTTTTAGACATTCAAGGGAAGATTCTTCATTTTTTGTTGTAGACTTTCAAGATCAAATATCATAGAAAGGTTATCAAATCCATTATTTCATGTTTCATTCTATTCTTTTATCATTTTGGTTTAATTACCTAAAAGGGGTTTGACCAAGGCAAACCCCCATGCCCTAACATTCAATATCTCTCTCTCTTCTCTTGTTTGTTTGCAGATTTAGGACTCTTGGAAGCTTCAAAATAATTGAATATCAAGTTTCAAGGTTTCTAAAGTATTATCCTCATTCAACAAGCCAAAATATCAACAAAAAATCATTTTCAGACGCGTAAATCAAAGTTTCAGAAGTAGACACCTATAGGAAGTCAAAGTGTAGATAAGAAGCTTTAGATTCCACTTTTGAAAATCTAGAAATTCAAAAGTGGAATCATTCTCCATGAGTGGTAAATGAGTCCCACTCTAGTGTCAATTTTGTCTGTTTTACATTTTTAGATACCCTTTTGTCTGAAATAGGTTCTGGCTCAGTTTGACAGAATTGGGACTGATTCACCCAAAATGGCAAATGAGTCCCTCCAAGCCTAAAAAATAGCATCTGCAACATTTCAAATGTAATTTATAGTCTTCATCAAGGTTCCAAGTGCACACTTTCAGTTTGGCTCATTTTTGTTAAGTTTTGCATTCATTCCTAGTTCATTGTTGCATTACACAATGTGTTTTCAAACAAGTCATAATTCCTTGATTTTTCATTTGTAATCAATCAATCTTATCAATTAGCTACATCTATAACATTTAATTTAGACATAATTTCATCATACATATCTTAGATTGATTGAACCTACCTATATTTTGGGTGTGGGATATATCTTTTTTCATTAGGTGAAAGACCCTAATCAAGCAAAAGAAACCTAACATTCCTAGCCCCAAAAATCTATGGTTCATTTAGGTGAACCTAATTTTTAGAACACTTTCTTATTTGATTTTGGAGACTTTCATCATAGATCCAACCTTGAATTAACTTTGCATTAGTTAATTGGAATACTAGGTTTGAAATTTTGCATTCATAAAAAGTGCATTTAGGTTGCATTTTTGGCATCTAATTTCATGTAATTTTTTTGAAATTCTAATTTTTCATTTATTTTTGCATCGTATCACTCAAAATTTTCTGAAAAATCTAAAAAAAGGTCCATACTGGGACTCATTCACCACCTTGGGCGAATCAATGCCTTCTGACCCTTGAAATAGCCTTTTACAAAGCTAAAAACCCTATTTTTATGCTTTTGTTTGCTACCATTAGTTATCTATATCATTTGGTTGACTTTCTGTAACATGAATTTCATTAGATTTAACTTACATTAGCTCATTTCATGCATTGTTTAAATTTCACATTTGCATTCTCATATTGTTACAAATCATAATCAGTCAATTATCATCTAAAAAATGGCATTTCATTTTATCCTTTTAAATTGGACTTTGAGTTAGCATAGATTTTTCTTTCAAAATGTTAGTTTCAATCTTCTCCAAATCTGCAAAGAAAAAGTTAGTCAATAAGCATGACCATCATTCATTTGTTGCATGTCCCAATTATGAGAGTCTCTTAGCGCAAGAGAGTGAAAATGCCAATGTTAACCTTAGAATTACACTCCCTCCTATATTTCCTATTTGTGTTGATGACGTGATAGAAGAGCATACAAACATAGATAACCATGATGATCATATTTGTTCTTGTCCTAATACCTCTCCTTTTAGTGACGAAGGTATCTTGGCGAAAGAAGACACAATCATTGAGCATCATGAGGATCTTATTTTTCCTTCTCCTTGTCCCCTTTGGGAAGATATTTTAGTACAAGAGCATGAAATCATAGAAACATTCTTAAACATCACCTTGCCTAATTTCCATTGTGCAGATAACCTCAAGGAAGATGAGATTATAAATTATGAGGATATGTTAGTCTACAATAACCGTCTTTATGATCCTTCCCCTACCTTTCCTATTTTGGTAGATATTAGGGAACAAAGCAATGAAATCATAAATGATCATGATAATCACATTTTTTCTTCTCCTAGTATCTCTCCTACTTTTGACAAAGATACTTTGTTGTTAGAAAACATAGCCAATGAGATTCATGAGAATCTTAGTTGTCCCCTTTCACCTACATAAAGCTTTATTGAGCAAAACAATTCAATCATTGATCATCCTCATAATTGTGATAAAATCCTTTTAGGAGAGCCAACTTTAGAATGTTCAAAAAATTTGGTTTATAGTTCTCCTCCAAACTCTCCTCCTAGGAACAATATCATGATGCAAAACATGAACCAGAATAATGATATGGACTCTCACTTGTTAAGGGATTTTAACATTATCCAACCTCAACTCATACTTTACCCCACTTCACATAAACCTCCACCTCAAAACAAACCAATGTTTACTCTCTACCCTTCTTCACACAAACAACAAAATAAACCTAAACTTATCCTTTACCCACCTTAGAATAATGTATCTCAGCAGTTGAGTTATGATATTGTTGCTCATACATATAACACTCGAAATAATCTGCAACTGCCGTAACCAATCCAACCCTCCTTACCTTTACCCAATCTTCCTAGTGCTCCTCATTACATCACAAAAATAAAGGAGTATGACCTTGTTGAACGATTAAATAATACTCCTGCAAAGAATTCTCTTTCGGATTTACTTCATAACTCACCAAATTACCACAATATTCTTCAAACAGCCTTAAAATAAATTTCAGCTCCTCATGGTACAACTCCAAATGATCTGGTATCTTTAATTCATAAAACAAATCAAACTAATCTTGACATTACTTTCCATCAACATGAGCTCCTTTCTTTAGAGTTGCTTAAACAAAGTGATGCTTTCATTGTCATTGCTCAATACAATAGGACAGGGATAAAGCACACCCTTATTGATAATGGTTTTTCTATTAATGTGTGTAGTGTGAATCTCCTTGATTGATTAGATGTTGACAAGTCACAAATAAAACCTAATTCCTTATTTATTCGAGGATTTGATAATTCAACAAAGCAACCACTCGGTGTAATCACTTTGCATATTACGGTTGGAGTGGTTACTTTGCAAACTCCTATTCATGTCATTCCTTATGATCCTTTGTACAATCATCTTTTAGGAAGACCATGGATTGATGAGATGAATGCAATCCCTTCAACCCTTCATCATATAATGAAATATTTCTATAACAATAAAATTTATCAAGTTGAAGTAGATCCTAAGCTTGAAAGTTGTTTGCACCTTGAAAAAGGAGCTACAAGTCCTCTAAAAACATTGATTCTCACATCGAACATAGAAATTGAGCACAATGATGAAGAATGGCCATTTAAATTATTTGGTGATGATTGGGGATCCTTAGAATTTACACCTTAATCTATGGGTGAATACATATTCACAGAAAAGAAAGATGAGAAACAAGTGCAACCAACCATCATGTCAACAAAAATTTTGAACAACCTTTTGCAAGCATCCACCTCAACCACTTTAGACAATGCCACAAAATCCACAACAACACTTGACAAACACAACAATGAACAACCACCCGATTCCAAAGCAACGAAACCACATTATGGAAAAGGTTATGACCTCATGAAACAAATTGGGTATAGTGGAAAAGGATGTGGTGCTCGAGAACAAGGTATCCACAACCATATCGATCCTATCACACAATAAAAGACTCATGGTCTTGGCTATTGTCACATGATAGAGATCGCCAAACCTTCACTCAACATCAACAATATCACACAACACCCTCCTAAATCATCCTTCTCTACTAGTAGTCTTGAACATCATCCTTTAACCATGAAACAAACAAATACACCTTTGCTTAATGTCAATGTCATCTCGCAAAATTTTCATGATTTGAATTCATTAGATTTTATACCTTCCTATAATGCGAAGCATAAAATCTCACAATCTAGAGAAACTTGTGTAAGTATGACATCCAATACTAACAAGATGTATCTTTCAAACAAATCACAAGACCACCTTCTCCTCTTGATCAAGAGGGTATTTTGTCGAGACTCCTCCAAGATCGCTTGATCACCCTCCCTCCCAGAACTCAAAATAAATTCTCTTACAAGACTTCATTCTGTTCATATCATAGAGTTCATGTTCACTCCGCTAATGAATGTAATTGCTTGAGTTGTAAAATACAACATTTTTCAAAATTTTTGTATGCTTCCCTATGTGGGGGCACCTCATTCCTCTAATTAATATTGTTTTTCACTCTAGCATGCATTTCATTAGTTATTTTGGCTCACCTTTGTCCTACACTTAGTGGGGGCAAGGGGTTTAGTAGCCTTGTCCTTGTATGTGACTTGTGGTTTCCTCCTTTGGCTATTCGTTAACCTTTCATGAACACATAAGAGCAAGCTTGGGATGTGGATAACATGCATTAAGATGGATCCCATATGACATACTTCTCTCTTTCATGACATAGATTATTGGAAACCTATGACTTGGCAAAGGGATTTCTGAGTAAGCTCTCATGTCTTCTTCCTTCTTCTACTTTAAAGAAATTTCTCGTAGTACGAGCACTCGCAACCACTTTAAAGTGGGGGCATAGATCAGCACTCACATTTAATTGTGTGATTTATTTCTTCTTGTGATTCATCCTTTTCTTGGTTGGGTCATTGGGCTTGATTCCCTCCAAGCATGTGATACTTATTTTAACACATCCTCTCTTGGAGACATTAAGCACAATGTTCCCTAAGATGAGACCTTGGATGAACAAAACAAAATCCTTTTGAACAATCCTTTCACTATTTTACATTAACAATGTCTATGAGTGTCAAGCATACAAAGCTTTTCTTACTTCATAGAGATTGGAATGAAATCATTTTCTTTTTTGGTGCCCTATTAAATTTATCAAGAGATATAACTTTGATATGTTGAGTGGGAAGCCCATCTAGTGGCACAAATTTCCCCATATCCAACTATGTGTTTGAGTACATACTAACTAGCGTATGTTTCTAACCTTCAGGATTTCTCACCCCATAGACAATTAGAAGTTCCATGGCCCAAAGTGAGTATGTTGTGGACTTCTCACCTTGCAAAAGACCTGAAGTTCTGTGTCCCCAGAGTGAGTACATGTTTTCCACACCATTTTTATTCTCTTCTAGTTCTTGTCATTGCATGGTTTTGTATCTTGATGGTTTAGCTTAGGATCTTCAATCCTGGGGGCTTGGCCACCTCCTTTGATCTTAATCATTCTTTTTCATTTGCATCTGTACACTTGGATCTCTCTTGAATGTCTACTTTAGTGTGAGTTTGAAAAAAGTTCATCCTCTCACTAAAGTGGGGGCTAAATGTGTCGTATCTAAAAAAGTACCCTTTACTTGACATGGGAATAATTCATGATAAATTGGGCTTAATGAGGTCTTAATCTAGTGTTGTGAGGTATTCTATGCATCCACACTAGGTCTTGGACCATTGCAAATCAAATAACATGCTTTTAATGACATCTTGTAAAGCACTTTCACACTTTTCTAGACTTAATAAACTCATTTCTCCCTAATTCAACATTATAAAATGTGTTTAATAACATTATTACATCAATCTAGAATGTTTCTGAAATAAACTTAATGATAAACTAGTGTTGTAATGTGTCTTGCACATTCACATTGGTTCTTGTGCCTTCCTAGGCTACGTGGACCTCATTTTAGTATTGTAAAGTGTATTAAATCATACTTTCACATTGATTTATGTTTCCCAAGCCCTATTTGACATTTACATCATCACTAATAGGCCTCTCTTAACCCATATTGTGCATCCCAAGGCTTAAATTGATCAAATACCCATCAAGGATGCAATTTAGACCTTATTTCCTTATCTCCTGGCTTCCTAGCTATCATATTGGACCCTGTGGGACCCATTCACCATGCATTTGAATCAATCCCATCTAGGTGGGACCCATTTTCCATGTGTGGTGAATGAGTCCCATTTAGCTCAATTTAGTCCCATTTAGTTGAATCAATGAGTCCCATTTAGTTGAGTGAATGAGCCCCATTTAGTTGAATGTTAAGAGATAATAGATTGTAGAAGATGCAAAATGAGCATGAAAAAAAGTGAAATTTGAGTTTAATATTACTTCATGTCGTCATATGATGAGGTATCATCAAGTTACTAAGGCACAAATGTGTATAAATAAGTATTTTTCTTCTCATATTGCATCTCCTACAATTTATTATCTCTTATCATTCATTCATCCACCAATCTTCCATCTCAAGGCAAGTAACTTAGGGTTTTATCATTTCAAGTCACTAAGATATCAATTTTTAGACATTCAAGGGTAGATTCTTTATATTTTTTTACAAACTTTAAAGTTGAAATATCATGGAAAGGTAATCAACTCCATTATTGTATGTTTCATTCTATTGTTTCATCATTTTGGTTTAATTACCTAAAAGGGGTTTGATCAAGGCAAACCCCCATGCCCTAACTTTCAATATCTATCTCTCTTGTCTTATTTGTTTGCAAATTTAGGACTCTTGGAAGCTTATAAATAATTAAAGATCAAGTTTCAATGTTTCTAAAGTCTTCTCCTCATTCAAAAATCCAAAATATCAACAAAAACTCATTTCAGACCCATAAATTAGAGTTTCAGAAGTGGACACCTGTATGAAGTCAAAGTACAGATTAGAAGCTTCAGATTCCACTTTTGAAAATCTAGAAATTCAAAAGTGGGCTCATTCACCATGAGTGGCGAATGAGTCCCACTCTAGGGTCATTTTTTTTGTTTTTTTGCATTTTTAGATACCCTTTTGTCTGAAATGGGTTCCAATTCAATTTGACAAAATTGAGACTAATTCACCTAGAATGGAAAATGAGTCCCTCCAAGCCTGAAAAATAGCATCAACAACATTTAAAATGTAATTTCCAGTCTTCATCAAGGTTCTAGGTGCACACTTTTAGTTTGGCTCTTTTCTATTAAGCTTTTCATTCATTTCTAGTTCATTGTTGCATTACACAATGTGTTTTCAAAAAATTCATAATTCCTTGATGTTGCATTCATAATCAATCAATCTTATCAATTAGCTGCATCTAGAACATTGAATTTAGACATAATTTCATCATACATATCTTATATTGAGTGAACCTACATAGATTTTGGGTGTGGGATCTATCTCTTTTCATTAGGTGAAAGACCCTAATCGAGCAAAAGAGACCTAGCATTCCTAGCCCCAAAAATATATGGTTCAATCCTTTTGTATTGTTTGAGGATGTATCCTTCCCTCATAAAAAACACTCTTATCATCATCATTGGGATATATCATTCCCTAACCTTTTGCCCTATTTTGGGATATAGTATTCCCTCATCAACAACACTCCATCCATCATCAACCCATTTTGGCTTGTAGCTTGATTGGTGTAACATCACATTTGTCCTTGAATAAATTTGTGCTTCCTTTCTTCTCATCTTCTCTTCCCAATCTTCTATCACTTATCATCCACTCTTATCCATGATTTTGCATCATCTTACTCATCTACCCTTGCATCATCTCATCCATTTCGATGGAACATCCATGTTCTCTTGAACCCGCATGTGCTCTCAAGGGGGCATCCCCAATCCCTAATATTCATCTTCACTCCCATAATCTGTCTTCCTAGTCACTTCTTTGAATGACTGGGGCATCTCTCACAATCTGACCATCTTCTTGCTAGTGCTATCTTTTAATCTTCTTTGAAATGATGCTACTTCGTAGCACCATCTCAAAGAGGGGAAAAATGTAGACACCTAAATTTTACCACTTATATTTGGTCAAATTTATCCCTTTTCATCTAAATATCCTCTTACCCACATTAATTAAATAATATTTCTATTATTTAATTAATACCCCTTAAGTCCTTTAAATCCCTAAGGTATTTAATTAAATAATTAAATACTTTTCCCCTTATCCCTTTCCTCCCAAAAACTAAATAAATAATCTATTTATTTAATACCCTCATGTCCCATCCTCCATAATCCACTCCTAATCTTAATCCACCTCACTTAATCCTTGATTAAGGATATGCACATTCCTAATCTTTGATTAGGGAGGTGTCACATCCTCCATAATATGCAAGTGGGATCCTAATCTCTCTTCGCCACCTAACCCTCGTGTAATCATCCATTAATTAGCCTAGTTTAATCCATAGTCAACCTCCAATGGAATTTTTAATTCCATTATAGTCTACCCACATCCCCAAATGGAATTTTAAATAACATTTTATATCCCCAAGGTACTTGGAGGAATTTTGAATTCCTCTCCCATCCCCCCAAGGAATATTAAATTCATTTTTATTCTCCCCATGTCCCTAAGGAATTTTTAATTCCTTTTATTTTTCTCATGCACATTAAAAAGGCATTTTAAATTCCTTTGGTCAACTCTTTATCTCAACCCTTGATCTATGGTCCTCTTCAATCTCCACCATCCATTTTCATTCTCCCTTGTTAAATGGCTAACACTTAGCTATTTGTGCATTCTCAACCATTCTAACCACAATTGATTACATTTATCCCAATCTTTCAATCTCCATAGCCAAATCCTTGCAACCATAGCCATCTTGCATCCATTTTGTGACCAAATCAATCTCCAACAAGCCATTATGCTGCTAAAATCAATATAGGGCACACATATCAAGCCATCAAAAACGGAAAACAAACACATCAAGCTCAAACAAGGTTATATTTTGGTATTTTATTTACAAGTTTTTTCATCTTTAGCCCAATCTTGAGTGTTGTATTTGGCTTTTATCTCTTTCTTTAGTTTATTTCTTGCATTTTAGATGGGGTAAAAACACTGCACACACATTTATTTATTATAATATATTTGTGATTACATATATATATGTGTGTGCGTATATATACATACATACATATATATGTTTGTATATTTATAATTCAACTGTGATGAAGAAGTAATAATATATAGCAATTTTAACTATTACAATATGTGGTGATAATATTTAGATACAATATGTGTGATCTAAATTCATATATATTTAATTTTGATCAAGATGTAATAGCGTATTTTTTATTTACCCTAATTCTTATTAGAGAACACTAAGTACATGATCATATATATTGCAAATTACTAAAATAAAATTTATATAATAATTCTAATTATCTTGTGTTAGCTCCATAATCCCTTGCAATTATCCCTTTGACTAATTCAATTCATCTAGAGGCATTCTCATATGATCTTCTCTAACCATTACAATTTTGGCCAATAGGCATATTTATAGGATCCCCTTCAAGACTACTATGGATTAAGTCCCTAAGCATTCTCATAAGGTATCCTTTCAACATCATGGATTAGGTCAATATACATTGTAGATGAAACGCTTTCCTTACTAATTCTACCAAAATTTATTAGAGCTACTAGGTCATGAATATGTATAAATTTTTTTCATATACTCATTATTTCTATAAGAAACATTCTCCGATGAGTAAAAGGCTAAAAATATTTAACTATTCAATTTAGTGGATATGAAAAATATCCACTTATTTTGTTCATGAGGGATCAATCTATCATAATTTATCCATGATGGATAAGTATGGTAATCCACATAGGACATGATTTAATTTTGTATGAATGCTAGTTTAAATAGCCTCTACCACTAGTGTTAAATTCTATTCTTGGAGTGCTAACGACAATAAGTGAAAGTGTAACATGTAAACTATAATAAACATCATTTAAACACACACAAGGATTATTCAATGTTTCATTTTATATTCCCAATCACATTATCATTGTTGTTAACTCCTAGAACATACCTATCATTGTTAATTATATTAATTTACTATGATAATAAAATAATCAATAAAAAAGCTAATTATTATGTATCATTAAACGATAAAATTGAATGTATGATCTACTTCAAAAATGTCTTGGATTCCATCTTTTGATAGAAGATAATTTATATAAGAAGATATTTTCTCTTTAAAGGTTAAGAAATATGTGTATAGTACATGATCCTAGGTTGTCCCTTGAGATTTAGAAGTTGACAAGTTATTTTGTAGCAAGAAATTTATTTTAGAGTAGTTTAAATATATATTATATAAGAGAGTTAATATTGCATGAAATTATGAATATCACTTAACATTCCATTTGTATATTCTATCATCTACACCAATTTAATTTTTAATATCATCCACTTACTTTATTTTATTTATTTATAAAAATAAATAATAAAATAGATAATAGTTTACTTTGAAAAAATATTATGTTAAATATTTACATCTTAAATTTTTACATATACACACAAACATATCTCTAAAATGTTTCTTATGCAGAACCATATCTAAGAGATGCTTCTAATTCTCATTTCAATTTCACTATTCTATCTGTGATAGTGAAACTATTTGTCTATAACTATTCAACATTTTAAATACACTTTTACACAAATAGTTATTTGTTAAAATATAATGCGCACACACAATTTAATTTTAATTAATAATTATTGTCAAAAAAACTCAAATGACATGTTTGTGTTGTCATTATTTTAATTATTTATACACAACCATGTCTAAAAATGCTTATATTTCTCATTTCTAATTTATTACTATCTATGATAGTGAAGCCTATTTGTTTATAAATATTCAACATTATAGACACTTACACAAATAATTATTAATTTTTAAAATACGATGCATATACACTTTAATTTTAATTACAATTTTACATAAATAATTATTTATTATTAAATATAATACATAAAATTTAATTTTAATTAATAATTATTTTCATAAATAGTCAAAAATCATGTTTGGGACTGTCATTTTTATTTAACACTTTCAAATTGATAGCGGTTATAATATGTGATGGCTCAAGCACATATACTAGTGTATTTTGTATAACAATTTCTATTTCATTTGTAAAATATTTTAATAATTATCATAAATATATCTATTGAAGATAATTTTTACTATTATAGCATTCAAAATTATATTCCCTTTTAGGCAAAAGTACAATCTCATGCTCTATTTGGAACTAGTTTTAGTGACCTTTCACATCAATACATTTATACACTCGCTAGCCCTAAGTTTTCCTATCAATCTAGGAGAATGTGTCTAGACTACCCTAGACAATGCCTCATCGATTAAAAACCATCAAATTATCTCTACCAAGTTCTCTCACCATGGAAAAGTCTTGATTGTAACAAGCTCTAAATACCCAAATCATACCTTATTGAGTGTCCGTCTTTAATTTCTAAGATGTAATTTCAAATTCAAGGGCTTTAGCGGTAATTTAATTCCAAATTTTAAAAATTAAAGGATTTGGAATAAACTTTAATTTATTCTAATTCCACTATATAAACATGAATTATTATTTTAAAATTAAAGAAAAAATTTACAATAAATATATATTATGCCAAAGTACATTCAAATTTTATAGGTTTTTAAAAGGAATTTTAGATTTAATTAAGTTTACTACAATGATGGAAGTTTGATGCCAATGGAAGTACATGATGGAATCTAGGTTTTGGAGATTGCTTTAGCCCTCTTCAACCACCTAATGACTTATTTTCAAAGTGTTATCATCTTCAAGATCTTCAATCTACTTGCTTCCCTAAGCAAGGTATTGCTACAATTTATATTTTCCTAAGGGTATTTGACTTTCTCTTGAGTTGATCACATTTATATCATTTAGGGATCCTTCTCTAACATATTTGAGTAGGATTTTTAGCATTTTAGCTCATTACAACCTTAGATCCACTTAAGCTTAAGAGAACACACATTGTTTTAGTCAATAAATTAGTTATTTATGGAGGTAGAAATACCAAAATAGGGGGTTTAAGTTAGGAAAACTCTTACATAGCTACAGGCCTTACCCCTCTTTGTTGATTTTTTTGTAGGTTCAGCTATGAGTATGGAGATTTTAGAGCAAGATTATAGTTGGTAGACTGGATACTATAGGCTTGTGAAGTTAAATAGAAAAAAAGGAGGAGCTCAATTTGAGGTGCATTCTACCCTAGGCTAGCTATTTCGACCCCAAATTGTAGTCATAGGTACATAGTACTCTCGCCTTCTCATATCCACTTTTATTTTTTGACAATTTAGTTTCATCAATGTAAAAAATTATGTTTTTTTATTATGTCTTGTAGTCAAATCAATTCAATACATCAAAATGAAATTCAATAAATTTCATAGGAAATAAAGAATTGGATCTAAGGTAGATTGAGTCATCTCTTAGGTTTCAAGTCAATATTATATCCTTGTCAATTTGTAATGTTAATTGGAAAAGGATTGATCTTAGTGATCTAACATTAGTCCTAGGATCCCTTTTTAGCCTAACAACTATTTAGAAGTGAATTGAGTTGGTAGGGGTCTTCATAAGAGTATCTTTAACTTGACAGTCAAAGATTTGAAATTTTGATGATTTTTTTTCCTTTCCAATGACTACATAAGAGTTAATAAATAAAACTTAGGTAGGGTTTTCTTTAATGACATACTCTAAGCCTTGAATTGTTCTGGTGTCTTTTCTTTAATTACACTAATATGTGGGTCATAGTTGAGAAGCCTAGAGTATGTTGTTTAGGTTTGGCCCAAAGGTAGATGTGTGAGACATATGAACAACTATTTGAGATATGTTTCCTAAGGTGAATCAAATTAACCATCATGTCAATGTACTCTTTGAATTTCAAATATGAACTAACATTTAAACTGGGAAAGTTATAATATACTTGAGATTAAATGATATCACCTATAAATTAGATTGACTACATCCTCCAAATATTTGATCACCATTATAGATCATTCTTATTTGTAATCTAGAATTGCTTAAAATTTTAGTTTGAAGGTTCACTACATGAGGCTTTCCATTTGTACCTCCATAAAATATTTAAATAGATCAAATAGTTTCCTCATCTACATAAATTCTTTAAAAAAATATCTTTAGTTAAAATACCTAACATGTCAAAGAGTCAATTATTCCTTGTAGGCTAAGAGATTGAGGTACCCTCCATAATGAAGGGCGCATTATAGGGACAAATTATGTCTATTCATATTTGTTTGGAAATTGAGTATCAAATGGTAGATGAATTTTATTTGTAGTCTTAAGCTCTCATGCTTAAATAGTACATTCACATTTGGTTGACGAGGTTGATCTGTATTTTTACTTATCGATTTTATTATATTCTCTTACATGCATTATTGATTCCACTAAAAGATATGTGATTTTTTCTTAATTTATTATTTTGGAGATCTATGTCCATAAAAAGATTAAAAAAATTCCTTAATAAATCCTTTGAAATTAATTTAAATAATTAACATCAATTCTATCCTAGTGATAATATGGTAATTGATGGAAAAGAAAATAGATTTTGAGGCCTAAGAAACAAGATAATAAACATAATTTTCTTCAATAAAAATACAACTATATTATTTTATTCAACTTGTAAAAATCAATTATATCATGATGCATCAATATAGAGGTATTTTCTTCATTCATTACACATGAAATTTTAAATAGCACAAGAGGAACTCTTTATAGAGATTACAACCCCTAAAAATAGATAGTAAACTAGACTAGTTTTTTCTATGTATTTAGCTTGCACAAATAATGAAAATTAAAATAGAATTCTAGAACTCATTAATTGAATTACAAAATGGATAATTTAAGACTCCTAAGTTAAGAATCTGAAGGTATCACTAAACATGCATTATACATTGTACTGTCAAAAAATGTGATTTACATTTTCACACTATGTTTGGCTTCCTTAGTAAATTGGACTTAATCAAGCTTCTAATTGGCCCAATTATGCATCTACAAGCCTAATTAATTATAATTTTCAAAAGTTTAATCATGATTTAATTAATTCAATTATCATTTTTAACACCTCGAAATGAATAGGTCCTAGCAATTTAGGTCAAGCCACATTTTCCCTTGGATGAATGGGTTCCCTTTAGTTGCTAAATTAAAATTTTTAATATGTTTTTTGTGGCCTTCGTATGATCCAAAATTTAATTTCAAATTTTGGCTTGTAATGTTTAATTTTTGAGAAATGGGTATGTGCAGGATCATTATGGAAAAAACAGGCCCTTAAGTGGCAAATAATTTAGAAATATTAGAGTTAGGCAACTTGACGTAAAAATTTGAATAAGTTATCTATATTATTTCAAAAATATGTAAGAATAGAATATGTAGAAAATAGAATTTAGTTTCTAAACTACTAGGTTTATTTAAAATCAAAAAATCTATTTGGTGAAAATTTGAAATTTCAATGCAGTAGAGCTTAAATTTTAGGGAAAAAATACGTAGGTGTCTGTCTGACCAGCCTAACCACAATAAAATGATAATATTTTTTTATAATATTTTAGATATAAGTAGAGGACTCATGTCCTGATGTGATGCATATTTTTTTGTAATTTTTTTCCAAGAAAATAATTAATTATGAATTTTTTATTACAAATTTTTAAAAATATAAAAACTCGTATGTCTGGCCAACTTGGTAAAAAATTCATGAAATTCTATTTTTTGTTAATCCTATAGTATGTGATACATAGAATGTGACACATGTTTCAGATTCAAAAAATGTGATACCATTTGAAAGCTATAGATGTTTTTCAATTAGCCTATCAATAAGGAATTTAGTCATAATTCAAATAGAAAATGAATAATAATTATTTATTAAATTCAAAGTAAAAAATTTTTATATTAGTGCAAAGCTAAGAATCTCCTTTAAAAACCCTTTTCGTTTCATCAATTTTGGGTAAAAAAAATGTCGTCAACCACATACCCTACACATACCCATCATATCGCCACTTTTTGGCCCATCATGATCCTCCACATACATAATTAGGAAAATTACCTATAAGGGTAAGTGCACTAAGTTGTTACAAAAAAAAGCCACTTTTTTTTTTACCCGAAATGATCATTTGGCGAGTGCCAAATTTTCTGAGCCCCAAATTTGGCACTCAACAAATGGTTCAAATGATAGAGCCTAAGGCTTTGTATTTCATAATAAAACTCATTTGGCAATCCATTCTCTCTCTTTCTCTCTCACTCACTCTCCCCTTCCCTCTCTCTCTCTCTCTCTCCCTCCTTCCCTCTCTAATCTTTGTCTCCCTCCTACCCTCTCTCTCTCTACTTCCTTCTCTACATTCTATCTCACCATTATCTCTGTCTTTTCTTCTATCTATCTCACCACTCTCTCTTTGTACCCTCTCTCTATCTCTCTCTTTACTTCTCTCTCTCTCTCTCTCTCTCTCTCTCTCTCTCTCTCTCTCTCTCTCTCTCTCTCTCTCTCTCTCTCTCTCTCTCTCTCTCTCTCGCTCCCTCCCTCCCTCCTTCCCTCTTTAATTTTCTCTCTTTCCCTCTCTCTCTTTGTCTCCCTCTCTTTTCCTTCCTCCCACCCATCTTCCCTCTCTAATTTTCTCTATCTAACCTATCCCTCTACACCTCTTTCTCTCTCCCTCCCTCCGTCCTTCCCTCTCTTAATATCTCTACCTTCGTCCTTTCCTCTCTACTCTCAATCACATCTCTTTCTCAATTATCCATCCCTCCCTCTTTGTCTCTCTCTCTTCCTTCCTCCCACCCACCGTCCCTCTCTACATTTCTCTATCTAACCTATCCCTCTACACCTCTTTCTCTCTCCCTCCCTCCCTCCTCTTAATCTCTATTCCTTCCTCTTCCCTCTCTACTTCTCTCAATCACATCTCTCTCTCAATTCTCCATCCCTCTCCTTCCCTCTCTACTCTCTTTGTCCGTACCTCTCTCTCCTCTCTCTCTCTCACTCTCTCCTTCCTTCTCTACTTCTCTCTATCTAACCATTCTCTCTCTATCCCACCTCTCTCTCTCCCTCACTCCCTTACTCTCTATTTTATTTTATCTCCCCCTCTCTTTCTATTTTTGTCTCTCTCTTCTTTACTCCCACCCAAATTCCCTCTATACCTCTCTCTCCCTTGCTCCCTCCTTAGCTCTCTCAATATCTCCACATTCCTAAGGAGGGAGGAATAGCTAGGGAGAGAGGTGAGATGGAGAAGTGATAGAGAGAATTAGAGAGGTAAGGTTGAAGGTAGAGAGATTGAGAGGGGGAAGGTGGGGAGGGATAAATAAATAGGTATATAGGTATAGGTTAGATATAGAGAAGTAGAGAGAGAAGGTCGGAAGAGAGAGAGATAGAGAGGTGAGATAGAGTGAGTAGAGAAGGAAGGAGAGAGGGAAGGAGAGGTAGGGAGGGAGGGAGAGAGAGGTGACATAGAGAAGTGATATAGAGGGAATTAGAGAGGTAAGGAGGAAGGTAGAAATATTGAGGGAGGGAGGGAGAGAGAAATAGGTATATAGAAATATGTTAGATAGAGAAAAGTAGAGAGAGAAGGTTGCTAGAAGGGAGAGAGAGATGGGGGAGGGAGGGAGAGATAAAGAGAGATAGATAGAGAGAGGGAGGGAAGGCAAGGGGAGAGAGAGAGAGATGGGGATGAAGAGAGATAGGTGAGAGAGAAACATAGAGAGGTAGGTGGAGAGAGGGATTGGGGAGATCAAGAGAAGCATAGAGGGAAGGAAAGAGGGAGGAAGAAGTAGAGAAGGAGAGAGAAGGAATGAGGGAGGGTGAGGGAAAGAGGTATAGAGGGATAGGTTAGATAGTGAGAAGTAGAGAGTGAAGGTGAGTGGAAGAGAGAGAGAGAGAGAGAGAGAGAGAGAGAGAGAGAGAGAGAGAGAGAGAGAGAGAGAGAGAGAGAGAGAGAGAGAGAGAGAGAGAGAGAGAGAGAGAGATACATAGAGATAGGAGAGGGAAGGGAGATAGAGAGATGTAGAGAGGGAAAGAGGGAGGGAGATAGATATTAGAGAGGGAAGAAGGGAGAGAGAGAGAGATGGATATGTAGAGTGGTAGTTATTGAGCTCAAGGGAGAGAGAGTTAGATAAATGGATGGAGATAGTGAGAGAGAGAGAGGTCTAGAGCATAAGAGATGAAAATGAGTGAGATAGAGAAAGAGAGGGAGAAGGATAATACAATTTTCTAATTATTGAAATTTGACTTCCTGATTACTAAAATTTGACATGTTGATTATTGAAACTTCACTAATTCTAAAAAATTATAAGATCTTCCAAAAACTAGAATTTGCATTATAACTCCAAGAGATTTGAAACCACTCTAAGACATCCTAAAACTATATACATGAAATAAAACATAAAGTATAAGAATGTAAATTTCCATATGTAAATTTTTATTTCATGTATATAGTTTCCCTAATAGAGGCAAAGAAAGAGAAATACAAAGAGAAAAGAAAGAGTTCAAAAAGTGCATTCAAAAATTCATGTTTCACCTTTCGCAAGCACCAAATTTGGCATGTGCCAAATGAGCTGCATTGGAAAATACCAAACCAAAGGGTTGGATTTTTCCTTGGGAATCCAATCCAGAGGGTTGGATGACCATTTCATGCCAAGGACATGATTTTTTGAAAGGGTAATAAAATTTCACATATTTTTTGTCATGCTCTCCATCATGTTTGCACTTCTTTCTATCAAAATTTATAAAAAACACTATATGATGACGTTAGGCTCTTTCTTAGCTATCTAAATATTTTTTTTTTATGTTTTGATTATGTTAAGGTTTTCATCCATAACTTCTCTTGTTATTTCCTTCATTTTTTTGTCAAAAACCAATATGTGCTAGTTTTGGAATAGATTTGTACTCGTTCATCGAATTTTGAAACAAATTACATTTTTATAAACTAGACTCCATTCTACACATAATGAAAAAAATATTGTTTGATTATTTTTCAAAATACTTAGGGGGAGCACCCTCAAATATTATATTTTCAGGATGTGTCCACTTCAAAAATTCATAAAATATTCTATATTCATTAAAAAATTAGCCAAAAGAACTGGGATAGACTGGATGGTGTTAGCTAGTTTCTCATTGTTTATATTTTTTAAATTAAAAAAAAAAGAGTTAATAAAAAGGGAGGCCACAACAGATGCTATTTTGTTTATTTTAATAAAAACAAGACCACATTTGGTGGCCCCCCTTTTTGGAACTCTTAATCTTCATTATTTTCAAAAGAAAATAGTAGCTTAGAAAGTAGACTCAAATCACTTCAACTCTTGTTCTTGTTGCATCTTCAAATTTTGAGCATAACTATTTTCATTTTCTTGTGAACATCAGACTTTACTGATTTAAAAAAAAAGGTCGCATCTTAAGAGCCATTTTTGTGTCACAACTTGGTGCACTTACCCATAAATTCAAGGTCTTTTTATCAAATTCAAATCCTAAGATATTCTATAGCTTTAATTCAAATTTCACAAGAGCTAAGATTATTTTCAATGGTGTTAAAAAGTAGATTTATCAAGAATGTACAACAATATTCAATATCTCAAGCATTATGTCAAAGTTATTTGCATCTATGCATGTTTTTGGAGCTAACACTGTGATGTAGGTTTTGAGAATTCAACTCAAGTTTCAAGCATCAAGAACACATCCTCAATCAAGCCATTCACACAATATCTAGACCTTGGAGAGATGTATTGAGTTTAAGTCCTTCAAGGATCCTAAATCAAGGGTTTGGGGAGTTGCAACATAGCAAGTGCTCATTTATAATTCCTTTCACATTTCATTATATTTAATTTCAAGGTTTAATTCCCAAAATCAGGTTTAACCAAGGAAAACCTCCATTCACCAAAAAAAAAAAAAAAAATTCCCTCTTGTGTGTCTTGCAAATCTTAGGTTGAAGAAGGATTGAAGATCTATCAAAAGAGAAAAATTGCAAAAGTTGTCAAAGTTGAAAAATTGTCAACATTATCGTCAAGCCACAAAAGCTCATTATTAGGATTTAATTCCAAATTTTTTATTGTGAAACCTAGAGGAATGGGGAGTGTAGACCAAAGAGAAGAGGACTATAAAAGCATATTTCAAACCCCTGTAGCAAGACCCATCTGCCCTTGAGAAAACGAGTCCTAGGAGGACACTCAATATAACCTTTTTATGATAAGTGCATAAAATCATAACCTTCTCAAATCTGTTGAAACTTTCTGGATTCTGTCAAATGAAGGTTTAATTTAGAGGTTTCATGTGTTACATTGCATAATTGCATTCTTTTTTTATTTTTCATTTATATCCCAAAAGTGTAGTTCAAGCCGATCCACCCTATTCTCAGTCATATCAAAAACAACAAGATCTCCATCAAGGTTGACTCACCTAAGGGTTGAAATTCAATCTTGCCCTAGGGGATCTCTTTTTGCTTATGAAATAAGAAACGAAAGTGTAGGTGCATACCCATATTCAAAATCCATCACCCACATTTTCCTCCATTTCATACATGACTGATGCATCACATAACAACATACTCCCCTTGATGCTGAGAAAACTCACATGATCTAAAAGTGTGCAAAAACAAACCTTTGCAAAACACTATGGAATATTACCATTACAAATATGCTAGGTCTTATAGACCCACTTAGTACCAAGATAATTCTCATACAATTAAAGTACCCATTTACTTATTTCTTTGCTTCTTGAGAGATCATGAGTATTTCCTTTATTTTCTTTAACATGGAGAGAAATCTATATTCTTTCAAATTACATGACACCTTTCAATGTGTCAAACATAACAAGCAATAATTGAGCTCCAGACTCAAACATTCAAACCTTATTGAACTACTATTTTTATTGAGATTTATGCTTGTACAAATTTATGAACATATGTGTAACTTTTTATAAATTAGATACACCCATCCATAACAATTCCTCAATATACAATAATTCATAGATCTTATATGTTCCACTCTCTATTCTAATGTAATTTTTTAGAATGATTTTTCAATCCACAAATAGTATAAGGATGAATATCCCAACATATTCATTTTCAATGTTCTTCCATATGATAATGAAAACACTACAAACACTTCATTCTTTGAGCTAATTTATTTTTTTTATTCAAGGGGTAAATGCTTTTGACCGAAGCTATGAACCAAATACAACCATTCAACAATACCACCCCAATGGGGTTTGAACCTTGGTGGCAAGAACAACAATGCCACCTATAAACCATCACACCATGCCAATACTGGCTTCTTTGAGCTAATTTATTACTTATAACATCATTTGTATTTATTTTACCATATCCAAGAACCTCATTTTTTGACCTCACAACTTTCTAATTTCTTTCCCATTCCTTACCAACTTTCCATCTAACCCATTTTCTTCATTTGATCGATAATTTCCCAAATGCAGTGGCCTTTATTGACTAGATTTTTATCAATTGATGACTTCCTCCTTTGATTTCTTCAGAAAAAGAAAAATGGTGACTAGGACCTTAATCCCTCTTGGCAACCACATAAAACAAACTTTTCTTCAAAAAACTTGGGCTTTACAGACAATTTTGTTTTCGCAGTCATTTCCAAAAAAGGTGCAGAGGCTCTTATAACAACACTATTCCTTTGATTATGTGACTAAAACTTTGACAGATAAAATAATGATATGTTCTAATAGTGATCCCCATTTTGTGGTTGAGTGAAGTCTACAATCACCTTGAAATCTCAAGAGCCATCTCTCCTATGATCAAATTTGTCTACTACCACTTTGTGAATCTAAAACTAGGTAATAAACACAAATTTCTCCAATAAACATACACCAATATTCTTTTATTCAACTTATCAAAATGAATTAGATCATGATGCATTAACATAGAGGTTTTGTTTTCATTCATTAAAAAATGTATTTCAAACAACATAAGAATAATTCTTTATAGATAACACAACCCCTTAAACTAGACAATAAACTAGACTGGTTTTCTACAACCATTTAGTATGAACAAATCATCACAGTTAAAATTAAATTCTAGAACTCATCAATTGATTATAAAAAATTCTAATTTAAGACTATAAATTAATAATATTAAGGTATTGTGAAATACACATTATGGATGAGCGATACATCACATATCAACAAAAGGAAATGGGGGAAATATGTCACAAACATTAGGTTAGGAAATGGTTGTACCAGAGGTATACGCTGCACACATCAACCCTTCACCCCATATTATTTGAATTGTTGCTATTGCACTTGGCTTTGCCTTCAACATTGTTCCTACAAGATACTATGACAATTTGGAGGACAAGCCTAGCATACACAATCAACATATTTGCACAGGTAGTGGTCAAAATAGCAGTAATGTTTGAGTTGAGTGATGTAAAATATCCTCTACAATTTGTGGGACAAATATCATTTGATGTGAGGTTTCAACCTTCCTAACCTCTGCCTAAGGATTAAGAGATGACACAACCTTTTGATTCAACATAGAATATTCCCTAATTTATGAGCATTGGATTAAACAACTTTCTAGATGACATTTTCAAAGCCTCTACTTATTTTTGAATTTTGTAAAATTTAAAATAATAATAAATAATATTTTATTTTATTTTATTCATTCTAAGATTAAAAAAAAATTCAGATCTGTATCATTTCCTTGACCATATTGGTAAAGCGATGTTTACAGATCGAATGGATGAGTTGTCCATCTGACATAGTAGATGTATGACTTGTGAGTTACTTGTTGTCACAACTTAAAATAAAATTATTTACAGATTAGAAAAGAGAGGAAGGTGTATCGGCTCTGCTAGGGTTTTCCTATGTCTATGGTCATCCTTGGCCCCTCTTGCATCATACTGCACCATTGGAGTAGGATTTTTCTATTTTTCCGTGTGTATGACCACATTTACTGTAGCCTTTTGGTTTTAATATGCCTTCAACTAGCTCTAACCCAACAATTCATGTTGGTGTTGGTGGTTCGACTGCTTTTCTCAATGGCTCCTCCTCCAAACAAACTAGTGGAACTCCAAATTTTATCATTCCACTAATGCTATGTTCAAGCCTGTGATTTTTCAATTTTTAACTTTGTTGGGGTTTGGGGTTTTTTCACACTTTTCATTTATACCCCGATCCTTTCATTGGCTTATGTTTTCCTATTGACCAGATGCACTAAGTCACCATTTGAGCTAAATGATTTTTGTGCCCCTCACCATCATTCTTTACCGGCCCCATCTCTTAAGTCACCTATTGTGCCTAGGATGGCACTTTCCTTATGAATGACATATGTGCACGTGTGTATTCTCTATGAAATTTTTTCTCATGGTCTATCACCCATCATGGGTTGTGCTCCATAACTCTATATTCAACTGGTGATGAGCGATGACCTTCCACTAGCACCATTAGGATCTACAATCATAGTCTTATCATCCATCATGGGTTGTGCTACATTCAATGCAAAGAATCCGACGATGAGGGTTTTTGTATTTGCTTCAAAGCTTGGATCATCTCCCATTTCATGATGTTTTTGTTCCTTTGGGAGGAGCACCGGCGATGAGAAATATTTGGTTCTTAATGACCATGATTTTTCATTGGCTATTGCATGTTGTCCCTCACCTTTGGAGGCTAACATGCGATGAGCGATGCAGTTACCCCTAGTAACCCATTGTTGGCACCTACACTATCATTGGTGGGTTTTTTCTTTTCAAAGAGAAACCCGAGATTTTTGATGGGTTGAGTTCTCCCCATCACACGAGCAAGGTTTATCGCCGGTTAGAGTAGCCTGCTAGGAAGAGGATTCACAATGAACAATGAAGAATGGAGATCTTTTGGTAAAATCTTTTGGGTGTCAAATCAATGGTGAGCAACACATCGTTGGCTTTTTTGTTGTCACATGATTTTGTTCCAAGATGAATTTCAAACCAGTGATGGGAAACTCCACAGAGATATGGTTGGGATTTTTCCATAATTCAAATGATCTATGGCAGATAGGGCAAGGACGATCGGGTAAAGATGTGAACAAACACATGGTTGCTTTAAAGAACTTCTTCATTATTTCCTAGTATGATCTGTAAGGAAAGTTGCTATAACTTCCCTCGATCGAGGTTCATGTTGTTCTGAAGAAGAGAAGTGTACATAGAAAACCTGAGAGGGTGGCCATCAGGAGCAATTATATTTTGAGGAGTAGGATTGTCTCATAGAAGCTGACTGAAGGAAAAGAGAAGGGACCTCTATTTACAAAAGAATTAATGAGGTTTGGTCTAGGTCTTGGGGATTGTTTGGAGAAACTCATCACTCCTATCATGGTCTCTAATAGCTCATTGAGTGATGAGGGAGGAGTTGGCCTTGGCCCTAGCTGGTGCCCTGCTTCCCTAGTTCCTTATAGTGACTCTGAAGATGAGATTGTGATTGCAACTCCACTCTCTGTCATATGACCTACTGGGGGTGGTTACTTAGTGGCAAACAAAGCCAAGTAACACCCAAGTCCTTTTCTAATAGTGTGGTGTTTTGGATGATGTGATGATGTGGCATTCAAATGGTGGGCTTTGTGGTTCATTTTGATGGTGACTGGTTCATGGGTTTGTGCGGCTAATCATGATGGTAGTTATTTCAAGTATTGGTAAATGTGCCAGTTTTGTTGATGCCTTTTGGAAGGCTTGCATGGCATCTCTGACAAATGGGTTTGCGCTCATTTTTCCTTTTTGCTTTTCCCATGCTTATGGAATGATTAATGTAAGAGTGTTGGAATTAACCCCGTTGTAATGAACTTTGAAATGAAGATGAAATGTAATTACATTTTGAGCTGGATGCTTTGTTGCTCCCTTGTACTATAAAAGGAATTTCATGGCTGATTGTAGGGGTTCTAGTATGAGAATTTTTTGAGTCCAGTAGGTCTTAAATAGGCACTAATTAAAGTATGCAAGTGAAAATGTTGAATTCCTGATGAATTTTCTAGAAAATCATCTTGGGTACAAAACATATATGTAATAGTCTTAATAGGTTTTATAGCGATTATTGGTATTGGAGCAAAATTCAATGTCCAAATTATATACTCTCCTTGTGTATGTTTTCATAGACTATAAATGCAATTATCAAAGATCATTTCATCTATCTTCAATAGTATAATTGAACGTGTGGATTTATTTCTTTTCTTTAACTCAATGGGTTAAATAAAATTCTTGGGGAAGGTCATGGGTATGTGAGAATGTACAAGGATTTGGTAAGAAGAAATAATTTTGGATAATGTGAGTCTTTGCAGTGTAAAGCATTAGAAAGATGGTTTAGATATATCAAGATTGGATAATCGATGTATTACTTATTGTTGTATATTTGACTCCATTTACCCAATTGAACATGAGTCTTTGCAGTGTAAAGCATTAGAAAGATGGTTTAGATATATCAGGATTGGATAATTGATGTATTACTGATTATTGTATATTTGACTCCATTTACCCAATTGATGAGGAACTGGTGTGTTTAATAGTTATTCATGCAATTAAGTGAACAATTTAAATATCTAGCCATGAATTCAGAATCAGAACAACTTCTATAAAATTATGACAATATACCTTAACTTTATGTACATTCTTAGCAAAATAAACATTAGTCCATTTGAAGTTCTACCAAATATTTAATGAAGATAGTGTGATTGCATCAAATAAGAATGAATCTATAATGAAATGTTCTTCAAAAATTGATACACCAAATGAACACCATAAGGAACACCCTGCTTGGTCCTACAGAGACCTCTATTCATTGTGTTGGCCACTAGTCCTTGGTGATTTTTGAATATAAAGGTTGGCATCCTTTTAGAAAATTTCAAGGTTAGCTAGAAAAATCACCAACACAAATGACCTTGGGAATTTGTACTAAAGTTTTTCACGAGGTAAGTATTTTGACTCCCCAACTAATGTGGTTTTACATTTACCTAATTTTGATTTTTCTTGTCAATAGCTTGAGCGACATACTCTTGTTGGGTATTTTGATGGGAGGACTCCACTTGAAAGTGTGCTCAAAGAATGGGTCCACAATGCCTAGGTACCTCACGAGGTCCTCCTTGGTATGGTCCAAAATTTAACCAAGACTTTTTTTCTTTTCCACTTTGTGGAGGTCAGTCATGTTTAGGAAATCTTGAATCATGGTACCATGTATGTCAAGTCTTCTCTATTGGTTTTCTAGTCATGGACCTGAGACTTCATTGTCTCAGATGAAACCAAGTTGTAGGTCCTAGTTTGGATTGAGTTTATAGTTATTCCTTTGCCTTGTGTGCCTTTTCTAAGTCATATTTTATCCTCTCTAGGGAAGGTCATTTGTATTGAGCCAAATAGGTTTTTCTAGGCCCAACCCCGAAAACGGTTTTGTGTTGAAGTGGACCTTTCATAGGATTTGAAGGAATCCATTGAAATTCTAATTGTAGTTCTCCTACATACCCAGAAGGTCACTTATTTTAATCTATTGATCACGTGTTATACATGTAGTCCATAGACCAAAAGATCAAGGACTACCCTTTGGCAATACCTCATACTCCTTCTCCTCCATGGGAGTCTGAAAAGCCTCATCAAGTGGATAACTTTGTTGCCAAACTTGATGAGAAATGGACCATGGTTACGAACCATAAAAATAATTCCAATGGCTCTGGAATGATTTCCAAAGTCCCTAAGCTAGCTAAAGATGTTTCAAACCCTTTAGCAAAGGGGAAAGAAGCCTGGTCGAGGCTAACAATATTCTGGTGTGGCCCAGGCCAAAGGCTACGCCTTAGCCTACCACCTTTATGATAGCACAAATGAAAGCTTCTCCTCCCATGATGGGAGCTCAATGACGGTCTTGCAGTCCTTCTACGCCATTAGAAAAAGGAGAATTTGTGTAGGAGAAACAAATATTTTCTCTAAATATTCAAATTGGGTCAGTTTTGCTAGAGTTTTTGTAGAATCACTTCTCTACTCTAAATGAGGAGGAGTTGGACTCCAATGATATGGAGGATTTTCACTCATGAATTTCCTCTCATGTAATGTTTAAAGTTTGACAGACCTCTCCAAAAAGTACTATGTTGGGATAGTCTATAGAAGTATACTAGTATTGAAGTGCTTTGTCTCCAAGAAGTTAAAATCACTAGGTTTTTGCTCACACTAGCTTTTCATTCTATTTGGCTAGCCAGTCATATGTGTTGTATTGATCATGAAGTTGGATGTGGTGGAGTTGTCACCCTTTTTTCCCCATGGTGGCACGCTTGTGTGGTTGACCACGATTTTGACCCCACACATTGGCTCATCTAGATCCTCCTTAACATTGATAATAATTCCTTTGGGATTATTAATTTTTATGCTTCTAATGATGTTGTGGAACACTCTTTTCTTTGGAGTTGGATTGTTGATTCATTGCCAGTTACTAGTTGGCTATTGTGTGTGGATTTCAATATGGTTGAAATGACGTATGAAAAAGATGGAACTCTTCCATTCATATGGGCAGTTGACAAAAGGGAGGTGTGGTTTTACATGCATAATAAATTGGGGCTCTTTGATCCCAATACTAGTCACCGCCATTCTCATTCCCTCGGTCACACTTGGTGTAATTACCAAGCTAGCTCTAACAGGATATTTAAGCACCTTGATCGTTCCATGATCTTGGCTCAATCTTTCTTCTCTTTTGACAGTGCTTCACTCTTAGGTTAAGCTATTTGTTGATGTGACTTTGTCAAATCATTTCCCCATTTATTTTCATATTGAATGGGAGAAAATAAAACCTCGGGCCTACAAGACACGGTTATTTTTTAACACCTCTCAGCTTTCTCATCAGCCCACATTGTCCCACATTCGTAGGGTCTAGAATTTGGAGTGTAGGTCACCTCATAATATAAGCTAGATTAATTGGCAGAATGATGTTATCACTCGCACGGCTAGATTTTTTGCATTTATGGACACTAGTTGGCCATTTTTTGATGGCAGTCTTATGAGGCTACTACAACTAACCTACGCTCAACTACCAAGGCTCTGTCAGCTAGCCCTTTCTCCCCATCATTGCAAGTCAAGGTGGCAAAATTAAGACAAAAAAAGTAAGTTGTAGATAATTATGGTTCCATAGGTACACAAATCAAAGCTAGCTTGCATTGGTTAAAAATTGGTGACTGTGCCTACAAGCAGTTTTTTTTGGCCCTACATGCCAAGCACTCTTCTCCTAGTATCAAAAAAATTAAAGATGGAACCCATGTGCTTTTTGAGCTACCTAGCATTCTTCAGGCCTTTGTTCAACATTATGAACCAGTTTTCACTGCTCAGGAGTATACGTCAAAGCAACAACAAGCCCTTCAAGATTCTCTTGTTGTTGTGCCGAATAGGTTTTCTTTAGCCCAGAAAGATTTTTGTGAGAAATTTCTCACTATTGAAGACTTGAAGGAAGTCGTTCATACCATGGCGGATGACAAGGCTCCAGGTGTTGATGGTTTCCCTTATGAATTTTACAAGACGCTTTGGGACTATGGTGGGAAAGACTTACATAAAGTCTATCTTGAGGATTTTCATTTCAAAACTGTGGGTAATATAATTAATAAAGGAAATATTAAATTTGTACCTAATCCTGGAGATCCCGAGGATATCTACAACTAGCGACCTATCACGCTCCTCAATGTCTCTTACAAAATAATTGCTAAAGCTTTGGCTCTGATGATCCAGCATCTTTTTCCTCAGATTATGTGCTCAAAGAAAACTATTTTTATTAAATCCAAATTTATTTTGGATAACATTATTGTTGTGTGGGAAGGTATGGAGTGGGCTAGGCATTTGAACTAGAAAGCCATTTTTCTCAAAATTATTTTTGGTAAAGCCTATGACCGCATTAAGTGGCCTTTTATTCTTGCCATGTTGAAAGCCTTAGGGATTGGGCCTAACTTCAATCAGGCCATCTAAATGCTTTTCTTAGACTCCTCTTCTTGTATTATGATCAATGGTCACTGATCTATTGCCTTTGGTTTATTCCACTCTATTTGGCAATGATTCCCGCTTGCTCCTTCTCTTTATGTACTTGTTGTCGAAGGATTTGGCTATCTACTAGCCAATGCGGATTCTCAATATGTTAAAGGCATTGCCTTGCCTAACTCCTAGGCTCAACTTGTTAATGGCCATTTTGTTGATGACTCTTTCCTCACCCTTCTAGAGGAAGAGAATAATATTAAGTCAACTCTTGAATGTATTAACATTTTTTGTCTTGCATCTGGCTCCACCATTCAATGGCATAAAAATTTGTGCTATCTGGGTAGTCTATTCTTCCCACTCCTAACTAGTTTTAGTAGTACGGTTGGGAATGGATTGCGCTATGGGAAATATTTTAGTTTTTGAGCATTCCCTTCACCTTCTAGGCTACTCCTATTGAGTTGTGGTAAGTTGTTCTCTCTAGGATTGAGAAAAAGTTTGCCTATTGGATTACCAAGCCTCTTTCTCTGTGAGGGAAATTCCTAGTGTGCTCTAAGATCTTGGGTGCTACACATGTTTATTACTCCTCTTGTTGGGCTCCTTCAAAATCTGCCTATGCGAAGATTGAAAACTTCTTCGCGACTTTCTTTAGGCCTCTGTAGAGTCCCATAGAGGGTTTCACCATGTTTCTTAGGAGTTATGTTGCCTACCCAAAGACTCTGGAGTTCTTGGAATGTTCCCCACTCAACAACAAGGGATTTCCTTGTGTGTGAAATGGATAATTAGAGCCCTTACTGGAGATGAAGCCTACAAAATTCTCCTCAGGGATTGCATCCAATCCAGTTTTCCTATTAACAGACCCCCCTGGAAGGGGATTGGCTTCAAACCCTTCTAGTTATGAATGAACCAATCCAAATTGTGGGAAATTTCATGGCTAAGAGAATTTGGAGAGCCTAGGAAGCGGTTAATCCTTAGCTCTGTTGGTCCAACTCTGGCTTCCATGATGGGCTTTCGCTCAATCAGTAGAATGTTTGGTGGTCACCCCTCTTTTCCAATAATGGTCAGCCATTGGAAAAATCACCTTGAATTAAGGCACTAAGGTTCCACAAGAAAGGAATTCAAACTTTGTAGCACGTGTTTCACAGACCCACAATGTGCATTATGTCATGGAAAGATTTATGTGCTCTCTATTGTCTCCAAAACTAGGACTGTGATACTTATGATAGTATGGTGAATGCTATTCCTATATATATGCTTCATAAGATTGGAATTCGTGTGTCCAAGCCCTAGTGGAAGGACTTGAAGTGGTACCCAGACACCCCCTTCAAGAATTACAAACCTAGGCTTGGTTATATGTGGCTTTCACCACATTTTCCTATGATTGAAGGTTATAATCAAAGGTGGCTTCTTCAATCCTCTGCTTATGTTTGGAAAAAGTGATTCTCTACCACTTGGTTTTCAAGTGCTAAGATAAAATTTTCCCACTTTCCTTGGTGTATTCTTTTCCAAGGCTTACCTGTGGGGTCTCAGCTTGTTCACTTGGGGGTCCAAGACCCTTAGTGCCCTTTTTGTGGGAAAGTTGATTCTTTTAAGCATCTCTTTTGGTTTTGCACTAGAGCTCAACAATTTTGGAATTGGATTTGTGACTTATTTCATCCTTTTAGACCAAAGCTCTTCTCCTAGCATATGGTTTTGTTGAGAGATTCGCCCAGACTTCCTACTAAAAATACCCAGCTTTTGCACACTTTCAAGGTGGAAATCCTTTTCAATATCGAGAAAGATATAAAATCCTACATATTTTCTCAAACCCAAATGGATGAAAATGTTTCTTTGTATTCTAAAGATATTATTTTCTCTAACATGCTTTTGCAGATTTAAGTTCAAGCAAAAAAAATTGCTCTTGAGGTGGCTCACCTTCAGGTGCTTTTGGATCATTGGGGCAGTGCCCTATGTACTATGGATTGGGTGCCCAATTCACCCACTTTCTCTCATGGTTGGTCGCCCTCTCGGGGCCAACATCGGAGTGGCTCTACTCACCCCCGCTCTCAACCTCCTCTTCGGTGTGGGTCCTGCCCTCCTTTGTGGTCTTGTTCTCCTCCTCTACAAGCTGGGTAGGGGTGGTCCTTTGGAGGAGTAGTGAAGAGCAACAATGGAAATTTTGAGTGGCACTTTGATAATACTCATTGTAGTGGCTTTGGTTGGCCAGACTTTGGAAAATGTTTTCTATGTTTGACACTTGCAATCTTGCCTCGGGGCAAGGAAGATAAAGAAAAAGAATAAGAGGTTGATGATGGTTGGGGTTCTCCTCCTGATGTCACACGAGACCCCGCTGATGTATGGGGGAAGAAAATGGATGATAAAGACCCTCCTTGCTCTTCTAGTACTATTTTAGCCACTTAATCACCTTTTTTATATCTGTAATCATGGTATTTTGGGCTAGGCCCATGTGGCTAGTTGTTTTTGGATTTATGGGCGTTACCCATATGACTCCCGAGGTGTGCCTTCTTACCACCCACCTTTTTTTTGTGAATATGTATTTTAATCTTTAATTAATTTAGATTAGTACCTATTCATCAACAAAAAATTATTTACATAATTGTTCCCCTTGCTTGATATGTCCCTTTTCACCTACGAACAAAGTAATAGTGGACTTAGTAAGATAGGTGGAAAATTAGAAGAAATGCAATGAATTTATCTTACATTCAATCTCATTCTATACTCAAGTATTGTGGTAGCAAGTAACTCACAAGTTGATGTCAACTATGCTAGGTAGAAAACTCTTCCATTTGAGTCATAAACATCTCTTTTTTGATATGATCGGGGAAACGATATAGATCTAAAATTATCCTATCTTGGATTATCATTGTTTAGGAATAAAATACACTAGGAATCACACCTTGGTGTGTAATGGGTATGTCGAAGAGGTTTGGAAGGTCAATTAGGAAAAAAATTGTTCTATTTTTTTTACATATGTTTTGTAGTACATGAGATCAATTGGTAGGTCATTTAGAAAAATATAGAGAGAGGAATATAATCACGCTCCATTACCATGTTCGATTACAACTAAGAAAAAGCCTATGAATGAGGAAGATAATCATGCTCCATTACTAATAGGCTCATGTTATGTTTTCAATAGAGAGAGGGAGAGACAAAGGGGAAAAAGTGAGACAAAGAGAGAAGGGGATAAGAATATAGAGAAAAAATAGAGTGAGACATAAAGAACAAAGAGAGAGAACTTGAGAAAGAGTAGGATATACAAAGTGGGAAGAGTGAGATAGAGACACACACATAGAGAAAGATAGAGATATAGAGAGATGCAAAGAGATAGAGAGAACAAGAGGTAGAGGGAGAGAGAGATAAGAGAGATAAAAGGGAAATAGTTATTGTGAGAAGAGAGATTAATAGTTAAAATTACATCTATAATTCATCTAAGAAAATCCCCTTTCATTATGGTGTGATAGATGCAATAACCTACTATAGAGCAACTATTTTTGCACAATTAAGGAGAAGGTGGGCAAAGGTCTTTGAGACTAAATTTTTCCATATTCTATAATCATAGAAATCTATCAAAGCACATCTTTAGGGAATTCTACCAAACATTTTTTTCCCACATAATTTGATCACTTTGAGTTTAGGATAAAAGTGCAACCCATTAGATACAAGTTGACAATAAGGACTTTGTGATTTATCTCCAAGTAATGTAGGTTCCATGTTATAAAGCTTTATAACTTGTTACCCAAAAATGATGGGTGAAGTTCTATCTAGTTGATGCACTAATAAGGACCTCAGTATAGCATGATATGTAGGTATGATGGGTATCATATAGCATATAGAGTTAATTTTCCCAAATATTTTTTAGTGGTAATCTATATGTTGTATTGTATATTTTAAGTTGATACTAATAGAATTTTGTGATGGTAGAAATGGGTCCTTCTTTTATAATGAGATGAAAATTTCATAGTTTTTAGTATGTTAAATTATAGTTCATTGGTGTCTTGATATGTATGTACTAGAAGATTATTATCTATCAAGATTAGAAATTACTTATATCAAAGAAACTCTTAGAAAAGGAATGGCCATGAAAGTAGATCCAACTTGTTCTTTTGAAGAGAAGATGTCTCTTTATTGTAAATTTATTTATTTTTTTCTTTGTTCTTTCATTAGTAAGATCTATGCAACATAGTGAGGGGGATATAGAAAGAGAGATAGAGCATGAGAAAGAGAGAGAATAGATATAGAGGGAAAGATATAAAAGTAGGAGAGGGGGCAAGAGAAAGAGAAAAAGAGTGATAGAATATACGAAGAGATAGATTTATAGGGAGAGGAATAGAGAGATGAGATATGGGAGAAAAATAAGAGATATAAAAGTAAGAGAGGGAGAGAGATAGGTAGAGGAGGGAGAGAGAGAAGAGGGGGGTGGGTGGGAGAGAGATAGGTAGAGAGGGGGAGAGAGAAGAAGAGGGGGAAGAGAGGGAGAGAGTTTAATATATAGAGAGAGGGAGACTGAGATGGAGATGGAGAGAGAGAGGGTGAGAGATGGAGAGATAAAAATATAGGGCAATATAGAGAGATATAGAGGGATAGGGAAAGAGAGAGATAAGGAGACATGTAGAGAGATAGGGAGATAGAGGTAGAGAAAGATATGGATATAAAGAGATAGAGAGGAGTGAGAGGGAAGGATTTATATATCTAGAGGGATATATAGAAAGATATAGAGTGATAGGAAGAGAGATAGAGAAGGATAGGGAGAGATAGAGAGATAGGGAGATAGAGGTAGAGAGATATGGATCAAAAAAGATAGAGAGGAGCAAGAGGGAGATAGAGAGAGAAATAGAGAGATCTAGATAAATATTAGGAGAGATGGAGTGAATAAGAGAGAGGTAGAGATAATGAGATATAGATAGAGCTATGGAGATAGAAATAGGGAGATAGAGATAGAGGAGGAAAGAGTGAGTGAGAGAGAGGTATAGAGAGAGAGGGAGTGTGAGGGAGAGAGAGATAGAGAGGGGGAAATATAGAGAGATAGAGTTAGAGTTAGAGATAGAGATAGGGAGGGAGAAACAAATAGCACTGAGTAAATAAGTGAGAGGGAGATGTGGAGAGAGAGAGAAAAAATGATGCCGAGGAGAAAATTGATCAGAGTTTGGAGGAAAAGAAAATGGAGAAAACAACAAATAGAAACTGAATGGAGATAAAATTCCCTATTAAGCTCTCTCCTAACCATCTTTGAACTTGGGTCTTATCATTACCAATTTATAAATATCATCACACACAATTTTTTAATATCATGAAGATGCAACTATAATGTAATAAAAATTGTGATTTTATTTTTAAATATACAAATGTTATTCTTTTCTCTCAAACAACAATCAATAAAACTCATTATGTGAGTTTCTCAGATGGCATGTGTATGTGAAATTTTACAACACAAATATTTTTGTAATTTTTTTTACTTCTTCATTTATAAATTATTTAAGAGTTTATCTCTAATTAAAACTAGAAAAATTGAAATCAAATTAGATTAATTTTTTTTTGTGATTTCACAAATCTATTAGCTATCTTACTAGATAAAGGGATGTGAAGCAACATTAGAAATATCTAATTACAAATGAGATAAAATCTATATGGACTTCTATAAAATTATATACCCTAAATATGTAATGTATTATTTGAAATATTTAATTAATCACAAAATGTTGAGCTAACATTGGCAAGAGATAATACAACTAATTTAAACAATAATTCTTTTCAAAATGACAAGAATAATTGTAAGCCCACTCTCTCATTTCTTGCTAGTCAATAATATTTCCATTTACTTTAAGCATTCCTCATATTTTGTCTTTTTCCCATATTCCTTCACCTCCTCCACCTTTACATTCCATACATATGAATGTTTTGTGAATTTTTTTTAATGAAGCATGCATATTATCATAAAACAAGTCTATATATAAGTAGTTATATGCATTACATTTTATGGGAACCAAACCATCTCAACAAGGTAATTTAATGATGGAGCCTACACAAGATTCACACCTATTTTGAATGTTTATTGGGCATTGGTGGAAGTACATGAAAGGATTGTGGAGGAAGAAATAATATTTTCCATAGAGGCCTATTCATCTAGAGGACACTCACTAAATTTGACAATGATGATAAATATGGTCCAAGAAAAGAAATTGTAGGAAGGTTGAGGGTAAATGAAAATATTTCACTTCCTTAGGTACAAATATTCATAAAATATGTACAAAATATATATTCCAAGATACCCCTCCTCTTCCTCATTAGAAAGAAGGATTAGACAGTCCATGGAGGCTTTGCAAGTGGGCAAACTAGACCTTGTTCCATTATATTGGTGGGATTATTATATCCAAGGAATGTTAGATACCGCTCTTGCTCTAACAGAGCTCAAGGAGAGAGGCTTGATTACAAGCATAGACACAACCAACATGAATAAAAATTCCTTCTCTAATCTTGTGGATCACCGTGTTCCTATTCTCTGCAACCAAGTACATTTTTTTGTACTTCACCCCAAGCCTTTCACTGATTTTTATAAGAATTGGGGTGGAGGGAAGATGGGTATGCTTGCAAAGCTAAATCTTTCAAATAATGTTGTTTTGAACACCTCCATATAGAAGATGTATTAGAATATTGTTAAGGTGGTAGGGGTGAGTTTTATTGGAGGAAGTTGCTTGATGTGTTGGCAGAGATATTTTCTCACTCTTCCACTATATCTAATGTTTCCTTGAAGTGGGTTATACAACAAGGACCTATGTATCATATTGTTGGAATTAGGATTAATGACCATCTAGAGGAGAATTTGAAGTTTTTTAGGTTTGAGTTAGATGAAATAGACCTATAGAAGATATAGGAGATGAAAAGGGAAAGTAGTGGGCCTATTGGTGACTACTATGATATGGAAAGATTTGACTAAATGGATAAGGTTAAGACTTGGAAGAACTTGTGTGCAAAGAATTTCTTCAATTATTGGACTATGATGGAAGAAAATATGCCACAACATTTTTAGGATTCAAATAAAAAATCATTGTTTATGTAAATAATCCTAAGCCTATATTCATATGTGATCTATAACCACTTAGAAAACACATCGACACAACCACCACATGTTTAACTGACCTCTTAATGATAAAGTGTAGTGCCTTCAAGATAGTCAACTCGGGTATGAAGTTCAACCATGCAAACATAATGATCAACTGTAGGTGTAATGTAATAAGGGTTACTCATGTGATTAAAGTATGTACAACCCTCATCCACTAAACCTACATGGTTGCGTGCATATAGGACACAAGCAAAGCTTAGAATGTTAGGATATGTTCCAAAGTGTTTCATTAATTCAAATATTTTGAGACCATCCTTGTAAAATCCATGTTGTGCATATCCTACAATCATTGCATTCCATGACATGAAATCTCTTTGGCATATTTTGTCAAACAGTTCACATGCATTTTCTATGATTTCACATATTGTATGCATATCCCCCAAGGGAGTTGCAACAACAACTTATGATAAAATTCCTCTCTTCTTTATGCTTTCATGGATTTCCATACCATATTCCAATTCTTCTATTTTGGCACAAACAAGGCGAATGCTATAAAAAGTTGTTCAATTTGGCTTTACACTTTCCAATTGCATTTGGTTGAAAGTTTCTAAATATTTTAAAAAATCCATTTTGTGCATATACTACAATCATTGCACTCCATGAGATAACCTCTCTTTGAGATATTTTGTAAAATATTTTACATGCCCTTTATATGCTTCCACGTTTTGTATACATGTCTACCAGAGTATTTCCAACTATAATATCTGAAAAAAATCCTCCTTCCATGATGCTTTGATGGATCTCCATACCTTGTTCTAAAGCTCCCATTTTGGCGCAAGTAGGGAGGATATTGGAAAAGTTTGTGGAATTTGGCTTTACACCTGCCAATTGCATTTTCTTGAAATTTTCTAAACCCTTTTCAACAAATACATTTCGTACATATACTGCAACGATTGTAGTCGATGAAATGAATTTTTTTTTAGGTATTCTATCAAATAGTTCATGTGCCTTGTTAATGCTTGCACTTTCTGCATGCATGTCTACTAGGGCATATGAGACTATAAAATATGGAAAATTTCCACTATCCTTTATATTTTGATGGATATCCATACTTTTCCAAAGCTCCCATTTTTGCATGGGTAGGGAGGATGCTATCAAAGGTTGCAAAATTAGGCTTTAAACCTGACAATTGATTTACTTGGAAATTTCTAAAGCCTTTTCAACAAATCAATTTTTTGCATATCCTAGAATCATTGCAATCCATGATACCACATCTCTTTGAGGTATCTTTTCAAAACACTTCACGTGCCTTGTCTATGCTTCTACATTTTGCATACATGTCTACCAAGGGAGTTGCAACTACAACATTTGATAATATTCCTCTATCCTTTATGCTTTGATGGATGTCAATACCTTGTTCCAAAGCCCCCATTCTTGTAGAGGTAGGGAGAATGGTAGAAACCTATTGAAGAAAGATATATACAAAGGCAGGAGAATAGTAGCATTTTTTTATAGAAAGATATATATCAAGCAGTGTGATGGTTAAAGGATTTTGATAGAAAGTTGCAACTAACAAATTTGGATAAGAATGACATAATTTCCCTTGCCAGCATGGCCCATTTAAACCATAGATCCTACATGATACTTTTCAATTACTATTGACATCACCTCTACAAATGAAAAACAATGAAATTCTAATCAAGGGGATGTCTTTCATCGTCTTACATCCCATTTCTAGCAGTTTCCAACATCTGATGTCCAAACTAAACCGATTCACTTCAAATAGCATATGCCTTTGATGTAAAATATATATAATTAAAAACTACATAAATTATCTAGTTCAAATAGTTTTTCTTAATTTGGAAACACCTACCTTTTGTAGTATTTCAAAGGTAAAAATATCAATATTTTTCTTACTACCCAGTTAAAATTACCATCACAAAGGACCCCACCTTCCATAGTAGTAACTTTAACTTATGGCTAGTTGTTATAAAGTTTAATGGATAAGTGATGCAATCAGGGGAGGCCTACAACACACAAAACACAACTCCAATTTGCAACAACAATTGTCAATTCACAATTTCTTCAAAAACTCTTCATTTCATCAAATCAACTCTTTTCCTTATAGCATTGGCAAACTACTAAATTGGGGATAACTTCTCAATGACTTCTTATCAGACCAAGTGATGAACCACTTCAGAGACCCATTTTGGTTCCCAACAACATATTAATAAACCAACATAGATCACTTTGTAACAACTTACTCAAAACAATGTTTTTATGCCTTTTAGGGCTCAAAATTAGCCCTCTTTTCCAAAGAAACCACCCACCAATCTCTTCCAAAACTTGTAAAATTAATTGGGAAGAAGTAAAAATGTGTCAAAACCAAGGATTCTTCAATTAGATCTTAGGTATTCAACCTTCCAATGACCAAACTACAAAACCATCTCTTTATGCTTAAAAACCCTAGGGCTTATTGGAAACCACACTTCCCACACTCACACAAACTTGAAAATACTTGAAATAGGTCCAATTTAACCTGCAAAAACTCAAGATAACTAGAAAACTTTCTGCCTCATCACAAATCCCACTTTGGTATAACAAAACCTCACACTAGGGCTTCACACCCACAACATTTCCAGACCTCCCTTGCACAAACTCACCATTCCCACACTTATTTAGTGATGGTACAGACCCATTCCTCAAGCCATGGTGATCACAGTATGAGGAATTGGTCAATTTTCCATTTTATTGACTTGCAAACCTTCAAATATGCAAGTTCAGACCGATGTTAAGAAAGTAGCAATAAAATGCACCAAACCTAATGAAATTTCTTCAAAACATATTCAAATCAGAGAAGAAACAATATAATATAGATTCCACAACCAATTTTAATTAAAACCCTAATGTACGGATTGTACAATCTCATGCTAACTCATTGTACAATGAAAACTACATAAAATTGGAAGAAAATAGTATTTTATTACTTGATATTCTCTTACAAAATTATCCAAGAAAACTCCAACGATTTCTCCCACTTATTTATACCTGATCCCTCCTAAAAATTTTGTTTCAACTTCCACAAACTAACTTTTAAATGCTATGATAGTTGGTCTTCCTTAAAAGGAAATTTTGCAACTTTTCAAATTTTACATTTTGTACAATTCCAACTTTTTCAACTTTTCCCACAAATTTGAAAACCAAATCACCTAGACACCAAAATAATGACTAATTACATCATAAAAATGGTCTCAAGACCTTATTTAGACCAAAAACCTCCTAGAATCTATAGCCTAGATCTTAACAACTTGAATTGACAATCCTTTACCAATGGTGCCCCTGCACCATACACCCCACTTTTAAAAATTTCCAAGTCCCTTGGAAATATTCTTGCAACTTGATAGCCATTAGATCTCTGACCTTTTTCTTCTCTATCCTCAGGTTCTCTTTGCTTGAGTTCTACTCTGACCTTGCCATTCTTGGTGTTGTCTTCATTTATTTGCTACTCCAACTACTCTTTCTGGACTGTGGGGCGCCTTTCACCTTTTCCAACCTCAAAATATGATGTTATGCCTTCCTTTACACCTGTACACTTACCTCCTTCCTCTGTCATCACTTCTTTTTCCTTTCCATGGTCTATCTTTTACTTACTATCCTTCTTATCTGCACTTTCATCTATGTTGACTGTACCATTAGCCTTAACTCTCTTTGTCAGACTTGTAACCACCTATACCACTATCCCATGATCAACTTTTGACTACTCCTTATTTGTACTACTCCTTTGTAGCAACATCCTTTCTATCCTTTGTCACATCATATTCATGATCTACTGTACCAACACCTTCATAAATCACTATCCTCTCTTTTATTATTTCAACAATACTATTTACCACTGTCCATTTACTTACTACTCCATCACTTTCATTATCTCTTGATTGTATTTTCATTGTATTCTCTATTACATGGCACTTGACTGTTCCCACCATGATGCAATCACTTCTTCCATGCCTTCCCAAAGGCTCTTCAACCTTATTCTCTACTCTATCAGTCTGAAACTCATTCTTCTCAACCTTCTTTTTCCACACAAAAAAGCTCTTTTTCCCAACATTTGACTGCAAGTCATTCTCATGATTTCCTCCTACTATCCTATCTTTACCATACCTTGTATTGGCTGCCAAATCTATATCCTTACCCTTATCAACAATTAGAAACTCCTTATCCCTAACATGATGATTTCACCATCCTCATTTACTCCTTCATTCAATGGAGTTAGAATAAACTCTCTTCCATCCTTTTCAATGATGTATGTGTTTTGTCTACCATTGTACAAGGCTGAAATGTCAAACTGTCAGGGCCTTCCTAACAATAGATGACACCAATTCATGGATAGTATATCACAAAGAACCTCATCTCTATATGGACCTATCTAAAATTCAACTCTTAATTGTTCACTCACCACCAAATATTGACTATCACTAACCCATGACACCCTATATGGCCTTTCTCTAGGTACTTTTTGCAAATGCAACTTTTCCACCATTTCACTAGACACAATGTTACTAGTACAACTAGAGTCAAAAATCACTTTGCATATCTTATTTTTACACCTGCAGGCTGTCCTAAATAATGCTCTTCTTTGAAGAAAATATTCCTCCTTTGTGGTCTTCAAAATTTGTTTCTTCATCATCAGCATCTCACCAACTTTAGCCCTTGCAACCAATCTATTTGAACTTGAACTACTTTCAACTTCATCTTCTTGAACTATTTGTGCTCTTCTATCAGGTTTTCTTTCTCCTCCACTTGAAGTTGAACTAATCTTCTTAGGGAACTTCCAAATAGGATAACCATATTCTTGACAATGATAACATCTACCTACAAAAAGTATTAGAATTCCTTCCACCTCCAAACCTACCCCTTGTGCCTCTATATCCTCCTCTAAAATCTGCAACTTGCTAATCTATGTTGCTTGGTTCTTCTTGGTTTTTAGTTGCTTTTCTTGGAGTAGAGAAATTTCCTCTTCCTTTCATGGTGTTTCCTCTTCCTATTACTATTTTCTCTTGTCTTCTTTTCACTTTATCTTCAGACTTCAATGCCATTTGATAGCATTCCTCCATGCTCCTAGGATTTGTCAAAGCCAATTCATCCTGTATATTCATTCTCAAGCTTCCCAAGTACCTAGATATCTTTTCATCTTCATTTTCAGTATGGTTAGATCTCATACAAAATTTATAAAATTCTTTAGTGTATGCCTTTACATCCATTTCCTTATTCCTTAAATTTTGCAATCTCTTAAACATTTAAATTGAATAATCTGAAGGGAGAAACTTACCTTTTAACTTTGCTACCATCTTATCCCATTCCACAATATTAGACTTACCCTTCTTTCTTCTTTTTTACTGTAGATAATCCCACCATACAAGTGCATGACCCTTAAGCTTAGTTTTGGCAATCCTGACCCTCTATTCCTCTGGAATCTCTTCACATTCAAAATAATTATCCAAAGAAGATATCCAATCTAACAATTCCTCTTCATTCAAATTTCCACTAAATTTTTGCACATCAATTTTTACCTTGTACTTGTCACCTTTTACTTCCTTTATCATCTTGGCCATTCTTTGATCTTCTAGATCAAGTTCTTCTTCAAGATCTTCAAACTCTTCATCATCTTCTTCCTCTGATTCACTGCTTTCAACTGCTTCTCTTCTTTTATTCGTTTCTAAGGCTGCCAATCTCTCTTTTAGTTCTTTTATCTCTCTTATGTACTGAATCTTCAATTCATTCATCTCCTTTGTTGTATTCTTTCCTTTTGGAGGCATCTTCACAATCTTTCCTTTCACCTTCCAAGATTTCTCTCACAATTTGCAACTTTCTTCTACAAGAATCTGGTACCTTTGCTCTAATACCACTTTGATGCAATCAAGAGAGGCCTGCAACACATAAAACACAATTCCAATCTACAACAACAATTGTTAATTCACAATTTCTTCAAAAACTCTTCATTTCATCAAATCAACTATTTTCCTTGTAGCATTGGCAAACTACTAAATCGGGTATAATTTCTCAATGACTTCTTATCAGACCAAGTCATGAACCATTTTAGAGACCCATTTTGGTTCCCAGAAACATATTAACAAACCACCATAGATTACTTTGTAACAACTTACTCAAAATAGAGTTTTTACGCCTTTTAGGGCTCAAAATTAGCCCTCTTTTCCAAAGAAACCACCCACCAATCTCTTCAAAAATTGTAAAATCTGCGGGGAAGTAGTAAAAATGTGTCAAACCAAGGATTCTTCAATTAGATCTCAGGTATTCAACCTTCCAATGACCAAACTGCACAACCCTCTCTTTATGCCTAGAAACCATAGGGCTTATTAGAAACCACAGTTCCCACAATCACACAAACTTGAAAATACTTCAAATAGGTCCTATTTAACCTGCACAAACTCAAGACAACTAGAAAATTTTCTGCCTCATCACAAATCCCACTTTGGTATAACAAAACCTCACTTTTCCCTCAAGAAGACACAACACCTCACACTAGGGCTCCACACCCACAACATTTCCAGACCTCCCTTGCACAAATTCACCATTCCCACACTTATTTAATGATGGTGCAAACCCATTCCTCAAGCCACAATGATCACAATATGAGGAATGGGTCAATTTGCCATTTTATTGACTCACAAACCTTCAAATATGCATGTTTAGGCTAGTATTAAAAAAGTAGCAATAAAATGCACCAAACCTAATGAAAGTTCTTCAAAACATATAAAAATGAGAGAAGAAACAATATACTACAAATTCCACAACCAATTTGAATCAAAACCCTGATGTATGGATTGTACAATCTCTTGCTAACTCGATGTACAATGAAAACTATAAAAAATTGGAAGAAAACAGTATTTTATTGCTTGATACTCTTTTACAAATTTCTCCAACCAAACTCCAATAAGTTCTCCCACTTATTTATACTTGATCCCTCCTAAAAAAATTGTTTCAACTTCTACAAACTAACTTTTAAATGCTATGACCGTTGGTTTTCCCTAAAAGGAAATTTTGCAACTTTTCAAATTTTACATTTTGCACAATTGCAACTTTTTCAACTTCTCCCACAATTTGAAAACCAAATCACCTAGACACCACAATAATGACTAATTAAATCATAAAAATGGTCTCAAAACCTTATTTAGACCAAAAACCTCCTAGAATATAGAGCCTAGACCTTAACAACTTGAATTGACAATCCTTTACCAATGGTGCCCCTACACCAATAAGAAATAATTATGTTTTTTAGGGAACAATATTTATTCAATATTTTGAATTTAGAAATTTCATTTAATTAATAAGTAAAGTCTAATGTGCATCCAAAATTTTAGATTGATAATATTTTTAATATTAATTAGTAACAATTTTTAATAGTACATATGTAAATAGATGCTTATCAATCAATAACATGTATTTGAAATGAGTAATTCTAAGGATGACTGGGATGAACTGCATGCACTTGTTGACTTGTAAATATGATTTGGTTTAAATTAGCAACATAAAACATTCAAAAGATTTTACTTTTAAATCTAATTGATTACATCATCCAAATCTATGATAACTATACAACTCTTTCTAAACTATGAATCTAGAATTATCGACATAATTTTTTTAAAGATTTCGTGCATGAGGTATTATGTTTGTATGCCCATGGAGTTCTTAAATAGATCAAATTATTTCCTCATCTCTCTTGTTTTCAAGAGCTATATCCTTAAATCAAATATTTAATATGTTAAAGCATCAACAAATCCTTGGAAACTAAAATTTCTGGAAAATCATAAGCATCAATTTCCTCGATGATGTTTTCAAGAGCTATATCCTTAAATAAAATATTTGAAATGTTAAAGTATCAAAAAATCTTGAAGAATAGGAAACATGAGTATTAAAAATGATGCGACAAAGACAAGAGTACTCAAGCAGAAATTATTCACGAGTACCAATATGTGCAAAATCAAAGGATAAATGATAGGTTGGCATTAACTCAAACCATGGAGAGTACCACATATCCAAAGTACATGATGGAGATTAACCCACAAAATTCATAGTAGTTTCTCATTATGTTATTTGAACCACCAACAACTATGCATATGTATTTGTGAATATAATATCTAATGAGTTTGACACCATTTGCAAGTAGGGGTATTTGTAATAATAAAATATTATTAAAAATTATAAATGTGGGCTTTTTGGTGCAACTTGTCATGTATTGTAAATACAAATGTATGTGTAGTTGACTACATACATTGGTCAACTGCACATTGACTTGTGAACATGTATTGGTGCTTTTGCAACATGTTATATTAGATTGTTTAAAGTTTTCTAGTAGGTCAAATGCCAATATTTTTTGGGGGGTAAAGTGAGCAAAGAGTGAACAACTATTGGAACATGGACTGTAATTGGCCCCCTTCCCCTAGTGATATTATCTCTTTAATTCACTAAAATATATAATTTCAAAATGGGAGAGCATATAGAGATTTGATTTCTAAAAAACTAAGTTTTTTCATTGATATTAATTATTTTTCTCTATTGCTTAAATGGTTGAATGGCTAGACCTTTCTCAATAGTTTTGCATCATTCTAACACATTCTAAACCGTGGATAACAAAATTCAGCCAATTAAATTCATATAGAAAATGTCAAAGTAATATATAAATATACTTTTCAAAAGAAAAAATAATCTAATTTATAAATGAAATAATTTAAAAGTGACCTCTGAAATTTGATTATTATTTTTCAGTCAATTAATCTAAGTTTATTTGGTACATTTTAAAACTTTGATTCCACTCCAGTCTGTTGGAAATAGGTAATTTCTACTACATTCTAGAATCTTCTTATGATGAATATTTTATTTGTGTTGTAAGGTCGGCCGACTATAATAATTTTCTAGATGTTTCTATTAAGTAGTTTCTAGATTCATCCCTATATTTCTAAGTCCTCTATCTAAGAGGCATATGTAAACCATTTTTGACAAGCAATAGAGGAAGTAATGGAATGAGGTGCAGCAGCACAGTTATGAGTTAAATTTATGTGTGTCTTTTTCAGTGTTTCATATTTTGTATATGAGTTTGAATGTCTTGTGGATGTGAGATCCACCACTATTAGATTGGTATCAGAGCCGTAAGGTCAGGATCACTGGAATTTGCTGCCAAAGGTCATTGCAGTCTAGAAGTGTACGATTTGGAGATGCCGATTTGATGAGAAATCATATCAATCAAAGAAGAGGAACAGTTGTCGATCAGCAAGATCGTTGTTGTCAAAAGTCCAGGGTTTACATATTTTACTATTCATAGTAGTGGCATCAAATATTGAGGGGGAGCCTAAAATCAAAAGGATACAGCAGCAGTTGCTGAAGGAGGATCAATCACAGCAGTAAAGAAGATATTGGAAGGCACGGGAAGTTCTAGAAGAAAAAATTGAGGTAAGTTTATTTGTTTGATTCAATGGGAAAAGCTGATAGAGTAAAGAAAGAGAAAACAAAAGATTTAGAAGAAGAGTTAATAAAGGTGAAAAAAGAAAATACAAGTCTAAAATGTGAAAAAGATTTTTTAGAAAAAGAATTGAAAAAATTAAGGAAAGAAATGGGGGCAAAAAAATGTAATCTTTATACAGAGGCTATTGAAGAGCTAGAGGATAAGTTAAAGTTTGTGGAACAAATAAATAATTTGCAGGTGAAGGAATTGTGCAAATTTAGAGAGAAAAATAAAGAGCTTGAAGAAAAACTAGAATTGTTTGATGAGATTAATACAAGGAATGAGGAATTGGAAAAAAGAGTGAAATTGGTTGATGATTTAGAAGAGAAGTTAAAAAAATTAGAAGCAAATAGTTTGCAGATGAAGGAAATTACAAAATTGAATGAATGTTTGAATTCAAAATCCGTATGTGATGTTTCATGTAGTACAGAGGATTTAAATTTGTCAATTGAGAAATGTGTTTTTGCTGAAGAAATTTGTGATAAAAATTGCCAAAATGATAATGTTGTTAGATGTAATGGCAATAAAATGAATGTTGGTTTAAAGATCATGGAAATAATGGGATACAAAGGTAAAGGTTTAGGAAGGAATGATCAAGGGATGAGAGAGCCAATTAAGCCAATAATGAGGCCAAAGCATGAAGGTCTTGGATATGTGATTGGTAAAGGAAATAATACAGGTGTAACCAAATTTGTTAAAGAAAAGGAATGTGTGCAATGTTGTCATTGTAACAGGAAAGGGCATACGAAGGATAGGTGTTGGGACTTACATCCTTGCAGTATTTGTGGTTTGAAGAGTCATTTAGAAAAAAACATGTTGGAATAGGAAATGCAATTAGCGTTTTATATATTTGTTGCCTCTGCCCACCTCCTACAAGTGGTATTAGAGCAGACCGATCCAGGGAGACTGAGGAAGTGGAAGCTGTTGTCAAGAGGTGGAGTCATCAACAGAAGAATCTGTTATTGTAGACACGGTGGTAGGAAGCTGGTTTGAAGAAGTCCCTGCTGTTCAGAAAGAAAGATGGTATAGGCTATAGGTACAGATAGATTTTGATAAAAATTAAATATATACCATTCAAAATGTAAATCAAGTTGATATCAACTAGATTCCAAAGTAAATCAGATGATTTCCACAAAAAATTCACCTTTTAACTATGCTTTTCCTTGTAGCAATGGCAACCCGGTTTAAGGGATTTTTCAACCAAAACTTCCAGAACACTTCTCAAAAAAATTAGTGATCAAGATACCCTTTTTAGAGTTATACAACATATATAAAAACTAACTTTGATTCCTTTGGACCCATTTTATGATTCAATATTATACCCCTATTTTAGGCTAGTGAATTAGCCCTCCTTTTCAAAGAGAGTTCCTTTTAAACAATAGATCTTCACAAGAACACCACAAATAGTCTTGAGTTGTGTCTTAAAACAACAAATTTTGTGATTACTTTGCACTTACAGGGCCTTTAGAACATTGTCCTATGAAACCCTTCATCTACCATGCATAAGCTTAGGGTTTATTGAAACTTGTATGCCCCAGGGTTCTTAGGCCAAATCAATGCTTCCAACACCTTTCAATGTCCCTGCAAAAACTCACCAAAACATTATATGACAAGTCCCTTTAGTATTTAGCCTAAACCATACTTGGGCTCCTCATTTTCATCGAAAAATTACACTGCCCAACACTAGGGCATCATACCAACACCATATTTCTTCACTCTTTTTAACCCCTAAAGATTTGAAACATCTAAAATAACATCCTAAAAACAAATCCACTGAGCAATAGGACCAAACAGTAGGTGGATTGGTCAAAACATCATTTTGTTTCCCTCAAAACCCTTAATTTAGCAAACAGGGCAATCACTGTATTTTATTGATTTCTCTCTCAAAAACTGAATTAAACCTTCAAATCAAGTGCAATAGATAGTAAAGACATGTACTCACAAAAATTGGTAATCCTAAACCATAACAAGCCTGTACGGTTTCGCACAACACACAAAAACTTTAGGAAAACAGTAAAATAAAAGAAAATTGCATAATAAACATGGTGTTCCTTATAGAAAGTTTCATACAAAACTTCTCCAATCCCTCTTCGAGCCTTGAAAAGAATTTTTAAACCATTTCAAATCAAAACTACCTCCAACCAATGCTCATAACTGACATTTGAATTACTTAACTCCTAAATTGCATTTTTTGTCAATGTTGCTCTTGACAATATTATACAACTTTTGCACTTTTCACCTAATTGACCTCCTAAGACACTAAACACCCTCAAATACATATTATATGGTCATTTAGACCTTATTTAAGAAAAAAAAAACTAAAACCCACACTATACTACCTATTACCACCTTAAATGACCTTCAAGATCTCAATTTTCAACAAGGTGTAGGTGCTCCTGCACCATACACCCACTCAGAGAAAAGACTCTTGTGACAAGAGTTGATATGTATTCCACACCTTGGCACTACTCCATACATACTCATACCTACAACCTTCTTCAATAGGTTCAAACATGGAGTTCCCTTGATCTTCTCTACCCTCTTGACTATTTTCATGTTGAAATGTGTCTTCATTATCATGTTTAGACCTTATGTTTTCCCCATCCTTATACCTAGATCAAAATTTGATGTTATCTCAATCCTTAAACCTGCAACCAAACAAACATTAGTCTTACCTTTTTCTATCTTCTTCTTGGTTTCATCTACACACTTGCAACTTCCCACCATTCCTTGCATACTCTGCCTTACACTCACTATGATCATACTTTTATCCCATTGCTTACATTGTCCTCTCATTTTCATCAAACCCTGCACATTGTCATTTCCATGTAACATAGTACTATCAAACTTACCATCCCCTATACATGCAAACCTCACATTTCTTACAACATTTTTCATGCTTACAGGACACACAATGGTCCTAACAATAATTTCATCCTACTTAAGAAGCATCTCACCCAACTTTTCATGCTTTCCTACAAACATTTCATTTTTGACCCTAACTATATCAAACTTAGGTGTAATTCCATCTTCAACCTTTTGCAAAACTAAACTTATCTATCCATGCACTATTCACTTGTTCTTTTCCTGCTACTCTAACACTAGTACCCTGTTCCAAGCTTGCAAACATACCATTCTTACTATCCTCAAGCCTTAAGGGCTCCTTATTACCAAAAATAACAACCTTAGACTTACCTTTATCTCTTTCACTTCCCTGCAAAGGAGTTAGATTAAAATTTTTGTCATCCTTCTTGATAGTATAGGTGTTTTCTCTACCATCATACATAGACATTCTATCAAATTGCCATGGTCACCCAAATAGCAAGTGGCAGTTCAATCCATTGGTAGCACATCACATAAAACCTTGTCCTTGTACTCCCCAATCTGAAAATCTACATATGCTTGTTCATTCACTATTAGAGTTTGACTATCATTTACCCAAGAGGCTTTGTATGGTGCTACATGAGGTATTTTCTCTAGTTTCAACTTATCTACCATCTCCCTAGACACCATATTATCTTGAGAACTAGAATCAATAACAACTTGACATACCTTACCTCTACACTTGCATGAAGTTATGAATAGACTCCGTCTTTGAATCATGTCTTCCTCCCTAGGTTTCTACAACAAAGTCCTTCTTATCATAAGCGCTTCTTCCACCTCTGGGTATGCAGGAGTACTTGAACTTTCACATTCTTCCTCTTGGATCAGTTGTGTTCTTCTTTCACTCTTCTTATCACCACTCGATGTTGAACCTTGGTTTTGAGGACACTTGAAAGATGGGTGTCCAAATTCATTGCATCTATAACACCTACCAACAAACTCATTGAAATCTCTCCTTTGTCTAAAGTTTTTCCTTCCACCTCTCCATCCTTCTGTTGCTTTAGGTATGTGTTCCTTGCTCTTATCAGCATCTTCAAGGTCTTCCTTGGTATGCATTGATGTTGAAGTTATACCTCTGCCCCTAGAAGTGTTTCCTCTTCCTCTTATTTCCTTCTCTTGTCTCCTCTTGAGTTTTACTTCTACCCTCATTGCCATTTGAAAGCATTGTTCAACTGATTTTGGTGCCAACAAGCTGATTTCATCCTGAATGTTATACCTCAAACCATTCAAATATCTAGCTACCATTTCTTCCTCATCTTCTTCATGCTTTCTTCTTATACTTCGCCTATAAAATTATTTAGTATATGCTTGCACATCCAAATCCTTTTGTCTAAGATTTTGTAACCTCTTAAGCAACTGAACATTATCATCACAAGGAAGGAATTTACCTTTCAATTTGGTCTTCATCCTCTCCTAGATAGTGATCTTGTTCTTTCCTTGTTTTTTCCTTTCATCTTGCACAAAATTTGACCATAACAAAGCATGTCCTTTTAGTTTTGTTTTAACCTTCTTCACCTTATGCTCTTCATCAATCTCTTCACTCTCAAAGTAGTTCTCCAAAGCCCCTATCCAATCTAAGAGCTCTTCACTATCAAGTTTTCCTCCATACATAGGCACATCCATTTTGCCATGTTCATCCTTCTTCATAGCCTTTAAAAGCTTCATCATTCTCACATCATCTAGATCCATATCATCTTCTTCACTAGAGGTCTCTTCCTATTAAGAATCACTTTCTCCCAAAAGAACCCTACCTTTAGCTTTCATCACAACAACTTCCTGCTTCAGGGCTTCTATTTCCTTGTCATGGTTGTCAATCTTCCTTGCAACAACATTCCCCTTAGGAGGTATTTTGATTCCTTGAAGAATAATTTCTCCTTGCACACAAAATCTTAACCTTTTTTTTCTCAAGAGACCTACTCCCTTGCTCTGATACCACTTTGATGCAATACAGGGGTTTCAAACCATTCAAAATGTAAATCAAGTTGATATCAACCATAATCCAAAGTAAATTAGATGATTTCCATAGAAAAATCACCTTTTAATTGTGCTTTCACTTGTAGCAATGGCAACTCGATTTAAGGGATTTTTCTACCAAAAATTCCAAAACACTAAGTCTCAAAAAATTATTGATCAAGATACCCTTTACAGAGTTATACAACATATATAAAAACTAACTTTGGTTCCTGTGGACCAATATTGTGATTCAATAACATAACCCTGTTCTAGGCTAGTGAATTAGCCCTCCTTTTCAAAGAGAGTTCCTTTTAAACAATAGATCTTCACAAGAACACCCCAAAAAATTCTTGATTTGTGACTTAAAACAACAAATTTTGTGATTACTTTGCACTTACAGGGCCTTTAGCACACTATCCCATGAAACCCTTCATCTACCATGCCTAAGTTTAGGGTTTATTGAAACTGGTATTCCCCAGGGATATTAGGAAAAATCAATGCTTCCAACACCTTTCAATGTCCCCGCATAAACTTTCCAAAACATTATATGACAAGTCCCTTTAGTATTTAGCCTAAACCGTACTTGGGTTCCTCATTTTCATGGAAAAATTACACTGCCCAACACTAGGGAATCATACCAACACCATATTTCTTCACTCTTTTTTACCCCTAAAGATTTGAAACATCTAAAATAACATCCTACAAACCAATACACAAAGCAACAAGGCCAAACAGTAGGTTGATAGGTCAAAAAATCATTTTGTTTTCCTCAAAACCCTTAACTCAACAAATAGGGCAATCACTGTATTTTATTGATCTCTCTCACAAAACAGTGAATTAAACCTTCAAATCAAGTGAAATAGATAGTAAAGACATGTACTCACAAACACTGGTAATTTCAGGCCATAAAAATCTTGTACGATTTCATACAACACAGAGAAACTTCAAGAAAATAGTAAAATTAAATTAAATTGCACAATAAACATGGTGTTTCTTATATAAAGTTTCATACAAAACTTCTCCAATCCCTCTTCGAGCCTTGGAAAGGATTTTTAAACCATTTAAAATCAAAAATACCTCCAACCAATGTTCATAACTAACATTTGAATTACTTAACTCCTAAATTGCATTTTTTTTGTCAATGCTGCTCTTGACAACATTTTACAACTTTTTCACTTTTCACCTAATTGACCTCCTAAGACACTAAACACCCTCAAATACATATATATGCTCTTTTAGACCTTATTTAAGACAAAAAAAACTAAAACCCACACTATACTACCTATTACCACCTTAAATGATCTTCAAGATCTTAATTTTCAACAAGGTGTAGGTGCTCCTACACCAGCAATGGCCTTGTGGAGGGAAGTGGTGAAAATGTTAAAGCAACTACATGGCAACTATTCAGAGCATTGCACAAATGCTCAGATTGCTAATGCAGGACAATGTACGAAAAGGAAAATGTAATATGTGAAGGTGATGGAGAACCATTGATCATATTTTAAATCAAATAGATCAACAGTTGAATTTTAAACTTAAATGACTAAGTGTGAGAGCATTCTTGTTTGCTCGTGCAAACCATCTTTCACCATTAATGGTAAATATTCTCAATCCTAAGGACATCAAATGGGTGAATTGTTCGCTCTTCTACCATTTTAGCAAGAATTCAAGAGCAGAAGAGAAATAGGAGCTTCAGGCGAAGACAATTTGAATAACAGTGCACCTATTTTCCTCAGTAAGTAAATTTTATACTCTTTTGTGCCAAATTTTTGAAGAATATGATTTATTTTAAAGCTAGGGTTGCAAAATAGGGTTTACGAGCTTACGTTTTTTCATTTCTCTATTCTATAAGGAGAATTTCATAGGCTTTTTATTGGGTTCAGAAAATAAATTGGTTAATTGTAGAATTTGAACCCTACAATTCTAAAGATAGAGCCTTAGTTCTTATTTAAATTGTAAACCCTAGTTCCTTTCAATCTTGCAAAAATGAGTCAACCTGGTGAATCCTCTAAGCCAGAAGTGAAGCCTAAACAGAAAAGGAATAGAAAGGTAAAGCCTAAGAATGACATGTACAAAAGCCAGAAGTATTAGAAGCATCTGAGAAGAGGGAAGTGAAGAGAGATTTTACCAGGTTCATGGAGTAAGGGGGAAAGGATTCATCTCCAAGTGTAAAACCAATAGGGAAAAGAGAAATTGGTGTAGGAGCTCTCACAATCCACTTCCAAGATTTGGCATGTGTGGTTGGTGAAGTTGTTGTACACCTCAAAGTGGGTGGGAATTGTTTCTATATGCTTTTAATAAAAGATTTTCTAGCCATCCAACATGTCATATATGGGAAGTTGACCTTCAAAAACTTATTGTTTTTAATTTCTTTGTAGAGATAGATTTGATTCTAGAGTTAGCTAGGTGCTATGACCCAAAGGATAGGGTGATCAAGAGGTCTATGGATGGAGCCCCTCTTCTAGATATAACCAAAAGTTAGATTGTGGAAGTTTTCAACTTGAATCCTTTTTGCAACTCTCTCAATTAATTTTGGTGCCTTATATCAAGAATATGAGCAGAATAAATATGGATACAGGAGAAACATGCTACCTAGGCATAGAAGAAATGATCAGAACAAGAAAGGTGTAGCTTTTGGGTCCAGGGATGTTGAACCCTTTGACTGTGACAAATTTGAAGACTAGTTCAGGAACATTGATTATGGGTTATGCCAGGTTCTTACCAAGAAGTATGACATAAAGATAAATGTCCCTTAATGGTCATGGCCATGGACATTCAAAGAAAATATCAAAACAGAGGGTTAGATTATGCTTCTTCCCTTGTAGAGGAGATTGACAATGACTTGGTAGGCCTAAGGGATGCAAGATCTCCTCTAAGTTTCAGACATTATTCACTTTTGATGCATATGTTGTTGTGGAGAGGTAGGAAGGTTTGGAGGAATTTCATGAGGCTAAGAGAGAAAGATAATCAAGATAATGACCTACATGTTTAGATTTGGACCCACATTTGGGACCAATATTGTCCAAATTCTAACTATATTGCTTTTTGCAATGGTTTCAAGTTTGGTGTTTTTCAGCAATTGGATTTAAAGGAAATTAATAGAATTTATAAAGGTGTAAAGGGGACTCTGAGGCCAATAGAGTTTCAAGAGAATACATCACAAAAGAACAAATGGGGTGATTTGTATTTTCATACCAATTATACTACTACTAGATTCTAGGGATATTTGGTTCCACCCCATCCCTACCAGTGTATGTGTCTGATAGATTGGATTTCATTGAAATAATATGGAAATTGGATGCCATGGATAAAGAGCATTTCAGAAGTGCTAGGAAGGCATCCCTCATTTCCACCAAATGTGCTTTCTCATATGTTGTGGTCACTTCAAAGGAGGGTATTGAGAAATCCAGTACCTTAATCAACAATTATAGAATGAAATAGGATATAATAAGGAATTGTGACCCTGAACAAGTCATTGATAGGGAGAGGAAGGAAAGAGGAAGGTATCGGTTTCATCACCATTTTCTTTACATGTACAAGATGCAATCAGAAACTTTTCCTCAGATGAGGCAGTGGCTGAGAGGAAGAATGAGTGGAGAGTCATATGCGTTGTTGAAGAAAAAATATTGTAGAAGAATCCTTTTTATCTGATTGCTTATTTTGAAATAAAGGATCATTATGAGAAAGCTATGTAAATTGTTGGTTGCTTATAAGGATAAAATTTTCTTTGAGAAGGTGAAATAGGCTGAGGAAAAAGTCAAGATTGCAAAAGAGAAACATGATGCAAAGGTAAGGAGCCAGTTGGCTCAATTTGCAACTCATGGCACCCAAATGCAAGCAATGGAAGTAAGAATTGAACCAGTAGTTGACCCCTTGGTTGTGTATTCTTGCACAAAGTAGGCTAGTGGAAATGAAATACAAGATGAATCTAAAGAACACAATCCTATTGAGAAGGAGATGGAACAAAGCTTGCCCTCCCCTGAAACAAGAATGATGCTCTTGATACTTTTATCCCAACTAAGAAGATTGTGAAGTGGGAATATGATGAAGAAGTAGATGATGATGTTAGAGTGAAGGATTGCAAAGAGTTCATAAGTGGTGAAAATTTTATTCAAACTAAATAGTTTAGGGAATTTATGATCCAACTCAGAAGCTAGGACATTAAGAAGAGAATTGAGGATGCAAAAGCTGAAGTTGACCCCTCATTCCAGTTTGAGGTTGAGAAAAATGAAGAGGAAAAGATAATGAATCAAATTGTTGCCATCACTCCCAAGGCGGCCAGAAATTTGGTAAAGGATAGTGGCATTCTATTGTTACCTAGATGGGACCTTACATCAGCTATTGCATTAGATGCAATCATAAATGATCCAAGTGCTTCCATTTATGAGGAACACTTTTATAATAAGGTGTTTGGTTTTGGATTTATTCCAATGTTGCACACTCTTGCAATCTGGTCCATGACACCCAACATAGGAAAGCCTAAAGTAATAAAGTTAGTTAAGGAAGTCATTGGTTTTGTTGTAGTAAAAAGAGCCACTTATATTACTCCCACTCAAGCTGCAAAATTGACTGTTCATGCAACTATTTTAAGTGTAGACATTGCCCAAATATCTCATGAAAGATATGACAAGTTATTAAAGAAATACAATAGGCTTTTGGATGAATACAACAAGATACCTAGCTACTAAGCTATGTAGACCAAATTAGCACATAAGACCTTTCCTTCTCCAACTTCCTCTTTTCACTTGTCTTCATAGGATAGGGAGACTTTGTCCTTAAGAATTATAGGTTTAAAAGAAGAATCATAGATGGAAGAAGACAATGTAAAGAAAGCTAAGGAAGATGTCTCAAAGGTGGTAACTGATATATTTGGTTATGTTTTGAGACATAGGGTTTCTTAGTTGGTGCACATGTCAGACAATGTTTGGAATGTTTATAAGAATATTCATGAAGCCCACCTAAGATACACTTAGGTGCAAACTGCTTTCTAGAATGATTGGATAAAATGGAGTGCAAGGGCTAGTTCTCTAAAGAAGATGATGCAAAACATGAAGGAAGACCCTGATGTACCCACACACATCCCTAACTTGATAAAAGTAGTTGAATGTTTAGGAGAAATATCAACATTTCATGGTAAGTTGGGTGTACAACTCAATAATAAGTAGAAAATATTTAGGGACATGGAAGGGCAGGGAATTCCCAAAATTTTAAATGATGAAGGGGATTTGAAGGATTTCAATGCATAGAAGGATTGGTTGGGAGGCTTGTTCCCACATTTCAAGGAAGCTATTAGACTTACTGATTATACCATGTTGAATAGTGTTATTGATGACATGACTAGGATTGAAGTGAATATGGACACACTTGTTAAAGAGGCCAAGGTATTAACTGATGCTAGGTATAATTTGCATAACTCCAAAGTTCAAAAAATATTGGATACTCAATGGACCACCAAGGAGGAGTCTAATACATGGCTTGGAAAATTCATTGATTAAGCTTCAAATAAAGTATGGATAAAATTATCTCCTCTCGGTTTCAAGGTTGATGGAAAATGATGTTAATGTGGAAGTGTTATGCTCTTTCTTTTTCTTGCTTTTATGCTTTAAGTCCTTTAATTTTGGAAAGCACGTGGAAGGTATTTTGGCTCATGGAAGAAGTGTCTTCATTGACTAAGGAGCTTTTTGGAAGGTGGTAAGTAGATCTACATCAACAAATAGAAAATAAATTTTTTCTTATATGAACACTAACCCTCAGGTTTTGCAAATATAATGGTCTTTGATGTGTAAATGTAATTATTAAATGAAAAAGTGACATATGTACATTGGCCTGAAGCTTTTTTTGCTCCCTTATTTTTATAGAAGGGAATTTAGGGCCAAATATAGGGCACGGTTGGTTGATCTATCTCAGATAAATTTTGTAACAATGTCTAGATTATAAATGTTCGAGGACCTACTTCTAGGTTTTTGAAAGTTTTAAGTCTTGTAATGGTGAATGTTGATAACAATACTATCATAATTTAAAATATAAGTGGCATATATTCAAGGCCATTGTTCTCCATTGTATACTTCACATAGATTATGAATAAAAATGAAAATATTATTATTTCTATTCATCTTTGTTGTCTTTCCTTCAAATGTTTATTCATTGTTAATACACTTGCTCAAAGAATGAGTTAAATCTGTTTTAGCATGAATAAAGGTTTATGTGAATGTATACATGGATAATTAAGTATTGTCAGTTTAGTTTTTGAGTTCAATAGTGTAAGGCAACATTGATAAGATTTGTTGTGATAGGTATAATGTTGTTAGATTTTTTCAATTGCATGGTTTAAGATTTTGCACCCTAGGATAAGGCACTGGTCACCATAGGTGATGTTTATGTTACAATTTTTTAGATCTTTCATAGCAATTACATTCAAATCAAATTTAATTTTCATTTTCATATGAATGCAAGTTGAGCTAAAAGTATACCATTTTATCATCCTTTAAAGTGATATCATCATAAGGATTAGCTAGATCCTTAAGGTTTTCATCTATTAAGCAACTAAAGGAAAATTTATCTATTGAATTTACAATGTATACGATAATTGGAACAAAAGTATCTGAAAATACATTGTAGGGATCACCCTCCCAAGTTTTCCAGAACCCAAAGTGTAGAGGGAAAGTATAACAAGCTTTCACCCATTCATTGGCCAATTCCTCAAATTTAATGACAATTAAATTTGGCACATTCATAGATAACTAGTGAGATAAGCTTGGTTCATTCAAAATAACCAACAGATTGGCGGCTCTACTAGGGATAAAGCTAGTCGTATATCTCTGGGTCAAATCATACATAGTCAGAGTCAATGAAATTCCTTGTTCTTTGTTTTCTGAAGAAAAAATTATAGAAATTTTCATAATAAATTATGTATGTATTATGTGGGTCAAGTTCTAGCTCTCTGTTCTATTTCTTGTGAGGGTATGTTAAAAGTTCTCTCTAAATTTACAAAATCTTCTCAAAATTAAGATATATTTTCATTTCCCCATTTAGTGGGTGGCAACTTTGAGGTCTCTTGGTCTCTTGTGCCAGTGAAAATTTAAAAATTTAAAGCAAGAGAGAGAGGGAGATTTATAAGGAGAGATTTGAATCCATGAGAGGAACTAGGAGCAATATGAAGAAGAATCTTGAGTAGAAGCTAGAAGAAAAACTACCAAAAACTAAGAAGTCATCATGGAAAGAAAAAAATGTAGAAGAAACCTAGAAGACCTATGCAAGTGGATAGGTACAAACAATTATGCTTTGCTGGGATACCTGGTTACCCAAACCAACCCCCTAATGACATCATAAATGTATTGGTTAGATTCTCTAGAAATAATGTAATAAGTGGTGAGGATAACTTAAGATCATTTGTTAACATGATGGATGATTTTGAAGTAGAAACTAAAGATGTTATGATGAAACTCTTTATGTAGTCATTCGATGAAGATGCTAGAGACTAGTATAGATCTTTTCTAGTAGAAAGTATTAGGTCATGGGAGGAGTTTAAATGGATATTAAAAGAACAATATGGTGATAAAACTGATCCAAGATTCATGTTGAATGAATTTTAAAATATCTCTAAAGGTTCTATGAAATGGTTTTTGATTTCAACACCAGATTTCAGAAAGCAATAAATAGACTACCCACTGACTTGAGACTAAATGATTATGTATGTTTGGTCAATTATTTTAATGTTTTTGACTCAAAAATAAGTTAACATTTGAGAGACAAGGATCCTCAAACCTTGAGGGATGCCTTCAAGATTGCATTACACATTGAAAGTAATAGGAGAGTACCAAGAAAGGTAGGGAGGAGAGATGATGTTAAAATCCTAAAGAATCCAAAGAAAGACTTGATAAAAGCTCTATAGAAAAAGGATATTCCCTTAAAGATAAATTGGATAAAGTTGCAAGTTTAAGAAGGATATAAATTATAGACTTGCTAGGAAAGAAAGGGATTAACAAGTGATAATCCTAGTTTCCAAAAAAATGAAAGTCCTCCTAGGCTACACGATCATCCTTACAATACCAATTGGCATAATGAAAAGCCAATTTAGAATAATAAAAAGAACAAACAAAGTAAAGTTCCCCTTGATCCACTACAAAAGAAATCTGCTAATTTTTCTAATGAAACACCCTAGTGTATTGTGTGTGAACTACCACATGCTTCTCAAACATGTTAAGTGGAAAAACAATTTGAAGAAAGAAAAAATGAGCCTAATGATTATGAGTCACCTCATGAAAACAACGGGGAAATAAATGTGCTTATGCATAAATCATATTTTGCTAAGGAAGAATGCTCTTGAGATGAAGAGTCACATGAGGTTGATGTTGAAAATCATAGGAAAAAAGAAGATACCTATCATCACCAAATTTTTCCTGATGAAGATGATAATGTTGATCATTATGTTTGTGCTTTGGAAATAGATGAAATGAATCTATCTCTAAAGAGATTCTCTAAGGAGGAAATTGAAAGGTTGATAGTAGCACTGGTTGTACAAGCTAGAAATACTCACAATTTAAGAACAAAAATGTGAATTGTGACCAAGGTAAGGTGGGCAGCCTTTTCATCAGAGAGAAAAATATAGAAAGGTAGGAAGTTAAAGAAGATGGTAAAGAGGGTGAGATCAAAGCTATGGAAAATAAAGGAGCCAAGATTTGGGCTAAGAAAGGAAAAACAACCAATAAGAATGATAGAACTATTTCTCCAATTGTGAAGGAAATGATTCAAAATTCAAATACGGAGTAAGAAAAGAAACAAGAAAAGAAAGAGGTTGAAAAGAAACATGAGCAATAGAAGGACAAGATTGAGGAGCAGAGTGTAGTGTCTTCTGAAATACCTAAATTTAATCCTATTGACATGCTTCAGTTAATTTCCCAAGTCAAAGTGGCAGTCCCATTGATGGAAATGATGAGAATTCAAATAACATAAACAAAAGGCAGTGGCCCTCATTAATGGTGCTACTACATCCTGTGATGACAAAAGGGTGTCTACTCAGCCTAAAGTGAGTGGAAATAAAGTGATTGAAGAAGAAGTGGAGGGAGCAATTAGTGAGATCCCTCATATATACTTGGGTAGCACTATCACAACTTTCCCAAGCAATATTGATATGTTTTATGTAACTTTGATTGTTCATGGTAAGATTTTAAAAAATTGTATGATTGATTCAGGAGCTTCATCTAACATCATGTGGTAGAAATTATGAAAGAGATGGATTTGAAGATAAATTCTACCTATGGAGAATTCCATGCCATGGATTCAAGAGAAATCCTTGTCATGGGAGTGAATAAGGATGTCCCATATCACTAGTAGAATTTGGCAAATAAATGAATACATGACTAAAACTTCTAGTCACAACAACTAAAGATGACTAAATTCTACTCATTTTTTGCAAAACAACTATAAATGACTAATTTTATCATCATAAGCGACTAATTTGATCATGGGGTAAAAAAAACAACTAAATAATTAGTCACACAAATAAAAATGACTAAATAATTAGTCACACAAATGAAAACTACACAATATGATATTAAAGTGGATAATTAAAAATATATATTTTGAATTGAGAGAGTGGGTTGTATTATAATATAATATAATATAATAATATGTCATATTACAATACAATATATTATAATATGATATAATATAATATATTATAATATAATTATACATTATAATATTATATAATAATATAATATAATATTTATATTATATAATATTATATTATTTTATATATATATTTTTTAATACAAGGGGTAAACGCTTTTGACCGGAGCTATGAACCGGATACAACCATTCAACAATACCACCCCAATGGGGTTTGAACCTTGGTGGCAAGAACAACAATGCCACCAATAATATTATATTTATATTATAATGTATTTAATATTTTATAATAATATGATATAATATAATATTATAATAATATAATATTATAATAATATAATATAATATAATATAATATAATATAATATTATGATAATATAATATAATAATATAATATTATTGTAGACACATAAAAATGACTTAAGTTTGCAAGCTCTATTTTCACCCCTTTCTTCCTAGCATAACTAAGACATTTTAATTATGTCCCCTATTCACTTTCGACTATTAATTAAATAATTCATAATTATTTAATTAATTCATGTTCTTTATTCTTTGATTATTAAATAAATTTTATTTATTTATTTAATCGTCACTAATTCTTTTAAGTTTTCTTATAATTAAATAAATTCTTTAATTTATTTAATTATTGCCACCTTGACATTTCCCTCATTTTAAATAAAATTATTTATTTAAAATAGTCTCACTTCCTAATTTCCCTCTTTTTAGTAAATAATTCAAATCAATTATTTACTATCATGTGACCCCACATTTTGAATTAAAATTAATTTTTAATTCAAAATTGTCTTTTTCCTCCAAAAATCAGGTAATTTCTATTATTATTTGATTTTCTAGCCACCTCTTTTTTCTGTGCCAATCTTATCTCCTATCACATGCATTGTCAACTCTTGCTTTGATTTTCTAAAAATCAATCATGTTCATTCATTTCAAAATTTCCCTGAATGTTTCCCTAACCCTAATTGAGGGTTGTCATATTGAATCTTGTCCATTGATTCTAAGGCATTTGTCAACTTTTAATCTTGGCCATTCCCTCAAAATTGCATTTTCTATAAAATGGCAGTTTTTCTCTCATTTTGTCACCTCATGCTCATGTTTTGTCATCTTATCCTCTTACTATCTTGTCATTTTAGGCTATTTTATGCATACTTCGTAGTTTTCTAGTTGCATTGTGAGGTCATTTTGTTATCAAATCCTTCAACATTTGCTTAGGTATTGTCATAGTCATTGGATTGCTCACATAAAATCTGAGGGCAACATCATATTTTCAACAAGTTGAGAAGGTATAATGGAGGTTAGCCATGGAGAATGAAGACATTGGGTGAGATCTTTTCAATTTTTTTCATGTTATTTCCTTTGCACTTGATTATCACTTGAGTTTTTGTGTTTATGCATTAATCTGCTAACCCTAGGAAAATTCTCTTTGTTACATTGGTGAACCCAACGCCAAAATTGAGCATTTTTTTTATTTTTCTATATGATATTTTATGTTATGTAGATACATGTACAACCAAGATGCATTTGTCTTGCAGAGTGACGCATTCAAAAATTTCTGATGCATTTGTTGTTTAAAACAATGCATTAACATTCTGCGACACATACGACTTGCATAGTGACACATTTGCTCGGCTGAGATGCATTTGACTTGCAGGTTGTGACATTTTTCTATCAGATTCTAGGGCACAAAATTGATCCGCATTCGCTATATGGAGTGGCGCAATCGCTTTGCTATGACGCATTCGTCTGGTAAACTTTTTCTTTCATTTTTTTTCTAGATTTGGCTTGATTTCTTTTTGCAATCTATTTTTCCTTTCTACAATCTACTAGTTTAGGGATTTTCTGGTTACTAATGAGTTGTTGTAGCATGTGGCTTTGAGTCTTTTGTGGGTCCAAGACATCTTCTTTTTTAGACTACTAACTAGTGGTTTTGTATGTTTGATTGTCCAAGGCCACTACTTTGAAAATAATGTGTTTGTTCTTTTTTAGATTAGAAAACACTTCAATTGTTGCACTAAAAACAACTTTGCTTGTCCTTTGATTAATTGTGCTTGAATGTGTAAGGTGATTATGCTCTCACCTTGTGCAAACTAGGTGATTAGAAAACCAAACCCATCTTATTTTGTGTTTACTCTGATTCAATAATCAAAGTATCCTCTCCCCTTGCACACTTGTGTGATCCTGGGTGTAAGATAAATGGTTATTGACTCTAAAAATTGGGCCTTCCTTAGTGGGAAAAAGTACTCACCCCAAGGTGACTCAAACTAGAACCGGAGCTCTTTAGTCGAGCTACCCCTGACTGATATATAAATGTGAATCCTAAGGGAAAGCCTAGGATTACAAGTGCGGATGTGTCATACGAACAAAGTAGGATTCCCCAAAACCCTGTTGAGCATAACCTCTTTAGGCTGGAATCCCTCCTTTAACAAAGATTAATCTTTGCCCCATGTATGGCCACTCAAACAAGGGTGTTGAACTAGACACCTTTGTGTAGTATCCAAAATCCTTCAATTTTCTAGTGCAAAAACGGTCATTGTGAAGAAATCCACATTCTCACAGTTCTTAGTAATGGTGATCAACCTACCATAGGAGTTTTATGGGGGTTGGAAGCTTGGTTGGCTTGAGAAGTAAGTGTGTAGACACATAAAATGTACTAATTAACATTGCACATCTAATCATGACCACTAACATCGCTTCATCCTGAATCATCCCTTAGTCTAACCATTTAATTAAATACCTTTATTTGATTAAATTCATCAATGTTCCTCTCTTAATTGAATAAATCTTTTATCTAATCAAGTCATCATTTCTTGTTAATTAAATCAATTAATTTGATCTAATTATCCCTATTTAATTAAATAATCAATTTTATTTGATAAAATCCATAAAGTCATCTTATTAAATTAAATACATTAAAACCTTATTTAGTTTAATCTAACTTCATCTCCTTAGTTAAATTAAATAAAAATCTTTATTTAATTAATCTTGAAATAATGTTCTCATATATTTTGATTTAAATCAATCCATAAATCTAAATCAATATGTCACATCATTCTAATCTCTCATTAAATTAATTAACCTTGATTAATTTAATCTCTTCCCATGTCCCATCCTCTAACTTTTGTAACTTGTACAAGAAAATAGATTTAATTCATTTATTAAATCTCTATTTTCTAAGAAAAGGCATAATAAAGTTATATTCCTCAAATTTGAATTCAAAAATCCAAGTGGACTTTGTCCTTCCAACAAGGCATTTACTCCACCTAGAAATTCATTTTCCCTTGAGCCAAGTGGCATTCAATGCACTTTATTTCCCTCTTACATGGCATTTCAACAATTTCAAAATTCAAATATATGCATTTATTGACACATTCTTCAAAACTTGCACATCCTCCATCCACTCACATGTTGACAAGTGGCACCTTGCTATTTGTTGATTCTTAGTCCCACTTTGATCTATTTTGGACATCTCCTCAACTTCACATTCTATAAATAGCAGGCTCCATTCCTCAATTGATCATCCACAACTTGATTAAACTTACTATACTCAAATTCATAGCAATCTTCATCCATCTTCTTGAGTTTTATAGGTAGGTTATGCAAATTTTGTTTTGGAGCACTCATCAATCTTCAACAAAGTGGATAAAAATCTTCATCAAATCATCAAAGATAGCATTGGAGTTGGGAAAGGGCCAATTTTCACATCAAATTGGCACTAACTCCCTCAAGAGATCAAGAGTTTTCTCTGTTTTAGAATAGGATTTGATACTTTAGCTTTAAGTTTTTTGTGTTCTTCATGTTATTCTTTTTCTCTCACATTCAAGTAGATTTATTGAGGGATCTATATTCTAACTTGCATTGACCTTATTAATGTGTTGTTTGTTGTGTTCTTGCAGGTGTGGGATCTAGGTTCAAATTTTGGTGCTAGAAGGAGGGCAAACGAGGAGATAAAATCATGTTTTTTTATTTAAAAATCGTGCTTTTTGTGTGTTTACATAAAAAACAACCACTGGAAGCTCAGCGTCACTATTTAGCACCAGTGAGAACTCAGCGTTGCCATATAGCACTGCTAAAAAGTTCAAACTGTGATGCTTTAGATTTCCCGCCTAGAATTCAAATTTTTGAACAGAACTGCTGACGCTTTCTGGCTTGCTTGAATCTTTTCAAAATTCAAACTGCACTGCTAATCAAAATAGCAACACCTTCATGCTCACTAGTCTAGTTGCAGAGTGATGCTGACTGGTAAACGACACTATACAACACCTGTAGTGACTTCAAACTATGACGCCTTCATGGATTGCACCACTAGAAGGAAGTAAAAAGTGAAAAGTTAGTTCTAACACATTTTTTTTTATCAAATTCTAGTTATTTGGCATTTTTTCTACTTTCTTGACCTTTTTTTTGCAAAATCTAACTTATTTTCTTGTAGGATTGGATTGGTCAAGGGTGAAGAAGAAAATAAGCATGATGACCTCATATCATGATACTAAGTGTTTTTAAACACTCTAGTGTTTGTTCAACACTTTTAGAGGATTCACTATTCCTCTTAAGGAAAAAATTGCTATCTTTCACACTTAGGACTTACTAGTTTCATTTTGGGCACTAAAAATAACTTTTTTAATTCTTGCTACAAAAGGAGCTTAAAATGAACTTTAGGACACAAACTCACTAGAATTTGTTTGGGGCTAATAATTGAACAAAGAAAATTCTCACATTTCATTTGGTGCTATAGAAAAGAAATCATTATTGCTTTTGTTTGATTAAAAATAACATGTGCAATTTTTCTTTGTGATTACTTACTTAAAATAATGCCATCGAAAAGACATATGCACTTCTCTCGTGCCTCATAGTGATCTTGAGAATCAAAAGGTTTTTTGATGGTCTTAGGGTGGGATAAAGTGATCACCTCCACATTTTATTTTGGGATTAAAATTGAACAACAAACTTTGCGTGTGTGAGTAAACCTATTGCATGTGTTCTTCCTTTGTTTCTAAACGAAGGTTGATCGAACTATGAATATGTTTACTCACTTTTTTTTATCTTAGAGGGCTTTCCTTGGGGAAAAAGTACTCACCGAAGGGAACGACTCAACTGGTAACACTCTAAAGCCAAGAGTATTTCTAGTCAGGATATAAATGTGGGTATTGGAATAAACTCAAGTATCACGCAGTTGGCTCCAATGAGAAGGGAAGCAATGGTCTCTCACCACATTGGGTCAACTCCTACGAATGAAAAGTTTGAATTAAAACCCTTGTTGTAGAAAGGTCAAAATCCCTATCTATTTTTTGGTGCAAGAATGGTCGTTTTGAAGCCGCCCCACACTTTTACAGTTTTTAGTAGAAATGGAAAGAATTCCATGGGAGTTTCATGGGTTTTTATGATTGCTGCCCCATATAAGTGAGTGTCATGGAGGGGAGCTAGTGGGGTCAAGCATCTAACCATTCATAAAGATAAGCATAGCTGGACTTGTCCAAGTGGGGACTCAGCAAATATTGTATTTCATATCCATAAGGTTGTGCTTGTCCTTAGCTACAAAACGCTTTGCTTGTTCTAAAACATTTGGAAAGAAACATTTAACATCATCATCAAAATTTCAAACCCTTTAGGAGGAAAATACAATTGACCAAATTCATGTGTTATTGCTTGCCCTTGGGATTTATCCTTAGAGGTTTCTAAACTCTTGGATTACATCTCAATTTGTCTACTAAAAGTTAAACAGTAGGTAACCCTTTCCTTGATTTCATCAAAATTCCACACAACATACTTTCTGGGATTCAAAGAAATTGAGACATTGGACATCTAGTTTGGAATTCTAATAACATAAGTGTTTGTGGTAAAAAAAATCACTAAGCAAAGATAAAAAAAATTTCTCTCACACATGTGTTAATTCCTCATGATTTCCAAGAAAGTCAAAATCCAAAAACAAAAGTCCTTGAGCCAAAGTCCAAAATTTAGGAGTCACACTTGAAAGGTCATCAAGAAATACATTAGGAATTGCAATCAAAAGCAACATATCAAAATAAGCAAAAAATTCACAAGGTTCTATAGACTCATTCCTTTGAACAATCCAGAAATGTATGCTTAGTTTGAACCACTTCTTAGTTATAGAGGTCCTTAGAAGTATTGTATATTCTTCAATACCGAGGTCTAGTAAACAAGTGTCTTTTTAGGTAAACCTAGGATCAAAATCAAACGTTCAACCATCTTTGAACATCAAAACCAAAATCATCTCATCATCAACTCTTCAAAAATCTTGGAAAAATCCTTCATGTTAAACATTGGGAAAATAATTTGAAACTAATCCAAAATCACCTTGTTTGATTAAATGTGTGTAGATGCATCCTTCTCCACATATTTGATCAAATTATCAAACCTTGTGAACAAATTCATCGCTTGATAACATCCAACATCTTGAGATTTAGGAGTTCAAATGATCAAAATCATCTTGTTTGGATAGGAGTGTTTAGATGAATCCTTCTTCTCACACCTAGACAGATTAGCATCTTGTGAATGATTTAACTCTAGGACAACATCCAACCTCTTAGGGTTTATGAGTCCACCAGAAAACCAAATCCAAAACAAATCAGATCAATTCCTGAAGTTTAACATATCTTTCAAGATTTTTTCAAGAGTTCCGATCATCCATCAAATATCCAAATCATTATCACCCTTTGATCCTTAAATAATCCTAAATTCTCCCCTTCTGTACCTAATGATATATCAATCCAAAGAATTAGAGATTCATCTCCCATATTCTTAAAAATTTGATCCCTATTTTATGGTGCAAACTAGATCTCAACACAAGAAGAACATGGAAGCCAACAAAGAAACACCCACTTCAAATGACCTAAGCCAAACAAACTCCAAAATGAATCCTATTGAATCAAGCAATCCTTTAACTAAGTTTCCCTCATCATCACAAAATCCACAAGAGGAAGGCCAAGTGGAGGATCTTATCAATAGTCCCTTTGGGATGTCACATGAGGAAATAACCGAAATAGTTCAAAATATGGAGAATCATAAGATTATCAACATCGTGAGGAGACTCAACCCTTCACTATACATGCTCAATTTGGAAAATAAGGGGCTAAACTCCCTTTTGATTTTGACATGAGTACTATTGTGGAAACATCTTTTGGGATCACATCCCCAATCTCATCCACCATCCCCATCTTATCTACACCCCCATCCCAAAGTATCACTCAAAATATCCCGCAAATCACATCATCCATTGCTCCATCTCAATCTAGTGTTAACAAGGGAAGTGCATTTCTCAATGCATTACAAACACACCCCCTTGTCAACAATCAAGATTTGGATGCAAACACCATCTTGGGACAAAACATACCCCAAAATCCATTACATACATATGTCCCTCTCACTTTCCATAATCCCAATTATCCATCATCATCATCCTTTAACACAACACCCAAAACCTCTCTCCCCATAACCTCACAAGGAGAAGGTGGCATGTTCAGACCAGGGGGAATTTTTGACACTACACCATTTCCTCAAGAGATCACATCCCTCACATTTTCACCACTTCCACCACTTCAATCATCATCCACACCACTTCTTGGCTTAGGGCTTCCCCCTTTACCAGATAATCAAAATCAAATCAACATTGCGAATATCAATCAAAGCATCACACCAAACTCTCAAAACTTGTCATCAATATCGCAACAAAAGATGACAACTATCCCAATAACACATACCGCCACCATAACATCATCAACCACCCCCCTAACATCTCAAAACATGATCTCTCAAGGACCAACCACGTCGATTGCACCATCCACCACTCAAAACCCAACCATCAACATGACAACACCTCTCACCACCACAACAAGCACCATTCTAAATCCACCACCACCACTGCCACCACCAAGCTCTAATACATCAAACCAATATAGTATGGTGTTGCAAGCAGCTCAACAAGCTACTTATCAAAAGGAATTCATGCAAGTACAAAAATAAAAAACTATGCAATTAACTGCTCAACAAGTCGCGCAACTAGTTGATCAAGCTACACAAGCTGCTCAAGTTGCCCAAAATACATTGCAAGCACAACATGCTGTCCAAGCCCAAATATTATTGTAACAACAACAACAACAACAACAAAAAGTTGCACAATTTCAAGCTCAAGCTCAAGCCACACAAGCGCAAGCTCACGCTTAAGTTCAAGATCAAGCCCAAGCTCAGGCATGAGCTCAAGCGCACGCTCAAGCCCAAGCCCAATATCAAGTGCAACAAGTGCAAGAACAAGTGCAATATCTTGCACAACAACACACAGTGCAACAACAAGCATATCAACAAATGCTAAATCAATATCAAGAACAGTAGGAAGCATCCCAATTAGCAGCTCAACAACAAATGTTGTTGGTACAACAACAACAACAGGCTCAAGAATAGGAAATCCTAGCAAAACAACAACAATACCAACAAGCGTTGTTGATACAACAGTAAGTACAAGCATACATGGCTCAATAGAATACATAGATACCATCAAACAACACACCAAACAAACCACCCATCCAACCAACAATTGAACCACCTCAGAACACCTTCATCCCACCCCTTGATCCACAAGACGATGTGACAACACAAATAAGGTTGCTCTCGCAACAAGTAATTGACCTTCAATTAGGGTGAACCACAAAAACATCTAGTAACTTTTGTCCTTATCCATTCGACATAATCCTTGTGATGAAACCATTCCCAAAGGGATTTGAGATCCCCAAGTTTCATAAGTATTGTGTGATGGGAAACCCTAAGGATCACATTAGGGAATTCTAGGTTCATTGCATGGAAGTCACGTATGATGATACCTATTTGATGTGGCTATTTCCTAGGAGCTTGGTTGGCCATGCCATGGAACGGTTCTCTCACTTACCTATAGGCATCAAGACATTCCAAGAAATCATAGATGCATTCATCAATAACTATGCCTGCAATATCACCATGGATGTTAGTCTAGAGGAACTCTCAACTTTGAAACAAGGTAAGAATTAATCATTTGCTTCATTCCTACAATGATGGAGATTCAAGGCCAATCAGAGCAAATGGGTCATGCCTGAGGAACAACAAGTGTGCACTATCATATCCAACCTGGATAGCCTCTTAGCATTCCACCTCAAGGTCCAAGGGATCACCACATATGACTAGTTGATTTCCAAGGTGCTCAGCATCGAACAAGCCCTTATGACACAACCTGGAGGGTCAACTTCATATCCTAAACAACAAAATAATTGCCCACTCACCAATTACAATGACAAACCTCGCAAATGGGCAAGAAATAAAAATATTACCAATGATGGTGTCGTCGATGACAAAGTTTTCATTAGTGCCCCTAGACAAAACACACCTACACCACAACAACAAATCCAAAACCATCATCAAAACAACCATCTAGCAAACACAACAACACAACATCCAAACAATGAAATGATCAATAAAATCAATGATCAAATGGAACAACCCCAACAAAACAAGAACTTCACCAAGCAGAAGTACACCGCCCTTGGGGAACCACTTGAAGTCATAATGAAAAAGTAATAAATGAAAACCTCATCAAGATTCCCACCTATGAGAACTACCAAGAACCAGATGTAAAACCTCGTTGGAACAATGAAAATCAGCTCTGCGACTTCCACAAAATCAAAGGGCAGACCATGAACAGTTGAATGAGTTTGAAAAAATAGTCTAAGATCTCATTGATCAAAGAATCATAAATGTGGAACAACCAACAGGGAATCAAAATCTCAAAATATGCACGAATCTGATGCCTAACTATAATAATAAAGGGAACAATAACATTGATAAGGGGAAAGGAACCTTCAAAAATGTGAATCATGTGTACAACCATTTCATCACATTCTTGGATGACTACTGTGCTACCATCACCATCAAAGGAGCCCATTCCGATTATGGAGTCACCACAAGAGGTGACAAAGTTACCATTGAAAGATTATCCCAGCCAAACAAAGTCCCTGCACCTAGATCTATTCCCAATGGTTACAATGTCCTTGATTAGCTAAGGAGAACCCCAAAAGAAATCTTCATCATCGAGTTACTAAAAATCTAATCCGCCCACAAGAAAATCCTTGATGTTCAAGCATTGGCGTCATCCACTGTCCCTGCAGATCTTGATGCAGAACAATTCCAAGTTATGGTTGGAAACATCATCACTTCAAACCTCCTTGCATTCTCCAACCAATATTTTCCCTCTCAACCATCTCATAAATGTGCACTCCATCTAGAGGTCCTAGTGTATAAAAATAAAGTCAAGTGAGTCTTGGTGGATGGAGGTACACGCTTGAATATTTGTTACCTCAAGCTCATTGAGAACCTAAAAATCTCAGAGGACTCCATTGACAAAGGCAAAGGTATTACAATTAGAGTGTATGATGATCAGGAAAGAGTGTCCCAAGGAACAATCCAAATCCCTATTCAAGTGGGAACAACTATCATGGAAACTACTTGTCAAGTCCTGGATCTCGACTTGCCTTATAACATTCTCCTAGGACGTCCATGGATTCATGCAATGTGAGCAGTAGCATCAAATTTCCATCAATGTGTCAAATTCACATATAAAGGACAAGAGGTCACCATCCATGGAGATCCTAAACCATTCTCCTACTACAAAATCCTTGAGGCAAAATACCACAAAATACCCCAAGTACCTAAAAATGATGAAGGCACATCAACACCGTACATTGATCCAACCACTCTCGCCACCACTTTTGCAATAGAGAAAACTGCCATTCCCACCATCCCCACCATCAAATTCATCATCCAAGACAATGGTTGTGGAAACTATATGATTCCTAAAAATTCCTTTGTGGTAGGAGAGTTACCAAAATCTCCTAGATCATGAGGATGTCCACAATCAAATCAGGCCTCCACTTCCCAAACATCCCTTGAATATACCAACTTCAAAAGTTGGGGGGATCTTAGCCGAGAAGTCATAGAGGAAGACCCATCTCATCTCCTATACCAAGATAATAGACCAACAACCGATCTACCAATGGATGATAGAAGCAAAGGCTTACAAATGATGCTCACAATGGGCTATGATAGAAACCAAAGACTTTGACAAAACGATAATGGGCTTATAATTCCCCTCATTCTTGAGATGCGAATAAGAAATCTTGGCCTTGGTGTACCCTTCTGAGTATAACCATATGCGAATGAGGTCCCCCAGTTAAAGCATTCAAGACTCACCATGAACCAACACTAGCTGAGCTTCGCTTAATTGTATCCACTAGTTGCATCATAGATAATTTCACATTTGACATAACTGACGTCTATAGTAGTAGCGATGACGAGGATCCCATAACCAACCTACCCAGGCTCTTTGAGGATACCGCCCTTCTCATGATCAGCACACTATCTTATGAGTCTAAAAACCAAAACCATGAAATTCATTTAGTCTACCCAAAACTCATCGATTATGACCAACGAGGACCACCAATTCTTGACACATTAAAAAATGATGAGGTGCTCTCAGAATTCATCATTGAGCTAGATACACATGTATATTATGGGGAAATGATTGAATCCCTCATTTGCAAAAGTGAAAAACTTAGAATAATCTCTAAATCCTTGAGTGAAAACCACATTGTGGCACTCTTTGAACTGAAAAAATTAAAAAGAAAGGATGCATCCAATGGTGAAAACCTCTTTGAGCTGCCTAAAGATGCAGGATTCAATCTTCCTTTGAGAGCTCTTCATCAGGAAAAATCAGTAGTCCTAGCAGAAAAATCCAATCCAGTTAATCTAGGAATAGAGTAGACACTGCACATCACATTCTATGCAGTCTTTACTATCAGAGGAACAAGAGCTCCTAGCAACCTTCTTGAGAGAAAGACAAGTTAATTTTGCATGGAGCTATGCAGACATGCTAGGGCTCGATCCAAAAATTGTAATCCATCATCTAGCAGTATATCCTGAAGCAACACCTGTTGGACAAAAGCTCAAGAAAATGTACCCTCAGATCGCCCTATTATTCAAAATGTAACTAAAGAAATTATTGGACAATTGATTCATTCGACCAATAGACTATCCAGAATGGGTGTCAAACCTGGTGCCTTTCTCAAAACCTGATGGGGGCATTCAAATCTGAACAGATTTTAGGGACCTAAACAAGGCATGTCCAAAAGATGATTTCCCATTGCCCAACATTGACATGATTGTAGACATGATGGCGGGACACAAAATGCTTTCCTTGATGGATGATTTCTCAGGATACAACTAGATAATGATTGCTAAAGAAGGCCAACACAAGATGACCTTCACTTGTCCATGGGGGACTTACTGCTAGAGTATGATGCCATTCAACTTGAAAAATGTAGGAGAAACATAACAAAGAGCCATGATGTTAATCTTCCATGACATGATCCATAAAACTGACAAAGATTATGTTGATGACATACTAGCCAAATCTAGAAAGAGGAAGGATCACATAACAACCTTGAGTACTATTTTTGATAGGCTGGAGGAATACAAGGTCTGATTAAATCCAAAGAAGTGTGTCTTCAACATATAATTAGGAAATCTGCTAGGATACATAGTGTTAATGAGAGGTATTTAGGTAGATCCAACAAAAGTAAAAGAAATCCTTGAGATGGAGGCACCCAAAACATTGAAACAATTGAGAGCTCTCCAAGGCAGGCTTCAGTCCATCTGAAGGTTCATAGCATAGCTAGCAGATAAACATAATACATACTCTCACCTACTTCACAAGGGAGTAGCATACAAATGGGATAACAAGTGTGAAGAAGCATTAAATAAGATCAAAGAATATCTGCTTGCACCACCAGTCCTCATGCCACCAATCCCAAGAAAGCCATTAATTCTTGATGTTTCAGCAACAACAACCCTTTGAGCTCTCCTAGCGTAACACAATGAAAATAGGACAGAAAGGGCCATCTATTATATCAACAAAACAATGGTTGGGCATGAGTTAAACTACTTATTCATTGAAAAATAATTTCTAGCAGTAGTGTTTGCATCACAAAAATTTAGACATTACATTCTGGCACACAAAATAAATCTCATTGCCAAAATTGACCCTCTTAAGTACTTACTGTCAAAATCAATGCTCACTGGAAGAATGGCCAAATGGGTCATGGTACTATCAGAGTACATGACATTGAATATGTGGAGCAGAAAGAAATTAAAGGCCAAGTCATCATAGATCAACTTGTAGAAGCACCAATCTATTCAGAGAATCCTCTAATCTCAGAGTTTCCAGACGAATCCATTTTCAATCTCAACATAGTCGACCACTGAAAACTTTACTTCAATCGCTCATACACACAACATGGATCAGGAATCAGTGTGTTCTTTATCACCCCACAAGGGGACTACATACCTAGATCATATAAATTGGCATTCCCCTGCACCTACAACATTGAAAAATACGAGGCTTTAACCATAGGTCTCAGAATAGTAGTGTAGTGGCACATCATGGCTCTTAGAGAATACAAAGACTCCCAATTGATAGTAAATCAAGTGAATGGTGAATACCACACTAAGGATGATAAGCTCACTCCATATAATAAACAGGTGGAGATTCTCAAGGAATCCTTTATCAAGATCACATTTGAGCAGATTCCCAGAGCAAACAACAGAGCTGCAGATGCCATGGCAATGATTGGATCCCTATTGGACATCCCTCACAACATCCTAAAACATGAATTCTTGGTAGAGTAGCTTCTCTTGCCCACATTCAAGGTACTAGAGTCAGAATTTTTGTGTGAAATTGTTGGTACTAGAGAACCCTGGTACCATGACATTTATACTTGCCTACGAATAAGTGTCTTACCTATTGACTTACCCTCAAGCTTAAAAAGAACTTTTATTAAAAAATCCTCTAGGTTTGTCATCCTAGGAAATACCTTATACTGTAGAAGCATAAAGGAAACCTTATTGCACTGCCTTATTACTAACGAAGCATTGACTACTTTAACTGAGGTGCACAATGGGATTTGTCATTCACACTCGAGTGGAATGACCTTGGCCAAAAAATTGCTAAGGATGGGGTATTATTGGCCTACAATGGAAAGAGAAGCACATGACTACGTCAAAAGGTGCCTACAATTTCAATAGCATGGGGACCTCATCCATGCTATAGCTCAAGAGCTCCATCCTATTGTTACACCATGGCCCTTCTCACAGTGGGGGCTCAATCTCATTGGAAAAATCATTCCCACTTCATCTAATGGCCACAAGTTCATCATAACCGCCACTAAGTACTTTACCAAGTGGGTGGAAGCCATACCCATGACATATATAACCAAGAAAAAAATAGCAAAGTTCATCTTGAACTATCTCATTTGCCGCTACAGTGTCCCACAAGCCATTATCTTAGATAATGGAACACCATTCAAGAATCAGGATGTTTGTGATCTATGTCAAAAATTCAAAATCCAACATTGCTTCTCCACCCCATACTATCCCCAAGGAAATGGCCAAGCAGAAGCCACAAATAAAACCATTTTGAAAATCCTCAAGAAAACAGTCAATGACACAGGTTGTGACTAGCATTTGCAACTCAATCCCTCCCTCTGGGCCTATCGAACTAGCATCTGCACACCCACTGGCGCCACCCCATTTTCCCTAGTCTACGGATCAAAGGCCACACTTCCCATTGAGATCAAGCTCCTATCACTAAGAATATCACTACAAAACCTCATCATGGATGAAGAGTACTGGATATCAAGACTAAATGAGATGGAGCTACTGAATGAGGGGCATATAGATGCTTTAAATCATTTGCAGGTCTATCAAAATAGACTCAAGAGGAGCTATATCAAGAAAATCAAAAGCAAGACTTTCCAAGTTGGAGAACTAGTACTAAGGTAAAATTAGAAGAACGTCCCAAATCCAAACAGTAAAGGAAAATTTGAACCCAATTGGTTAGGACCATTTGTTATCACAATAGCTATAAGTTAGGGGCATATTAGTTATGAACACCCGAAGGGGAACCTCTACAAGAGCCAGTGAACAACTCTTATCTTAAATTTTTTATGCCTAATCTTTCAAGGTATAGAACCAAAAATCCAAAAAATCAGAAAATGTCCTGAAAAAATGGTTACCTTAGCGAAAACTTGGAAAACAGGCATCTTGATGACAACAAAAAAATCAAAAAAGCAAAAAATCGAAAAAAAACGGAAAAAGGATAAAAAAATAGTAAAGAAAAAAAATTGTCCTCTGGTGAAAACAACTTCGGTGGCACTTTAGGTAAGTACCTTGGTGAAAACCTAGAAAATAGGTGCCTTGTGTAAATAAGCACGTTCCATCAACTAGGATCTTTATGGTTTGTTCTACATCATCCATCCATTACGTCTCCATCATCCATCGCATTCAGATCTCCATCCATTACCCATCCTTTTGGCACCCACATCATTGCTTGGTCATGTGTTTGTATCATGATCCCTCCTAGTACTACTCGGCCCATCCTCAAGGTTAGTTTGTCTTGCCTTTATCAAAGTAGTCTATTGCATCATGCTAGGGGCATTGATGAGCCTTAAATATGTTCATAGTTTGAAACTTTTGATAATCTTACTTTTATTATTAATAGTTGTTTAAACTTGTTGATTAAAGACTTTTTGGGTGGTATCCTGTAGCAATGAATTCCATATTCCTACAGCTTGACAACTTCATTAATTACCTTTTTGACCGCCCGCATAGCTGATGTATGCTTATATTTTTGGACAATGGAATAGGATTAACAAGTGATTAATGAATAGATGATGTGTCGCTTGTGTGTATGGTTTCCTTTGCCTCTGTCATTTATTTCAGGATTGTTGGAGGGAGCTGAAGCTGATCAAGTGCAAGAATCTCGACTCTGTTGAAGAATTCATTCCAGTAATAACTCTTTGACAGAATCTTTGGGAAGAAGCTTTAACGGTCCTTTGATCTAGGGAGTGTGTAATGCTATATTTTCTCTGGGTCACATTGAGTAGATAGACTTTCATTTATGAATATCTGTTTCATAGATTCAGAATATATTTATGATCACGACTCCCTCTGTTAATTAGTTAGTTGTCTCTTTCATTTAAATAACCGTTCCTCCTGCGTGAGTGAATGAGGATGAAATAGTATGTGTTAAAATTAAGTTGAATAAGCAATAGAGTTTTGTGTTAAGTTTTGATTTTTCAAACAGAGTAATCAATGTATCTTGGTTCTGAATATGAATAAAATTTGATGAAGCTTTGAGTCAACTTCTTGTGTAATCTAGTTGATTCTTGCTAAGGGGGCCCACTTAGTAAGTATTCTGTAGCAAGTTGTTGTAGTTAACTATTCATTTCATGTTGATTACTAGTTAGAATCTATTTCTGTAGATTTCAACACAAACTCAACTTTGTATTGTTCCTGCAGCATTGGGAATCCATCCCTGTGTCTATTCCTACAGCATAAAGCCAGTTCATAGTTTGTCCTTTAATAATAGCTGTTATGATTTATGTTTTAGCCGAGTTGTGTTTGAGTTAAAAAAATTTACGTTGCATTACTTTTAAGCATTTGCTTTCTATAGATGGTGAATGGAAACTAGTTCTTAGTGCACATACCGTGCTACTCCATTTCAAGTATACATTCCTTGGTTTGATAAATTAAATGAACGACCATGAGGAGATGTTAGTCACCTGTTGGAATGTCCAATTCCCAGGTTTAGTTCTGTTGTGACTTTTTTATTCTTTTATGGGCATGACCATTTTTGGCGCCATTGCTGAGGATGGTGTCAATCTAAGAACCTGCTATAGTCATTGTTAGCAGTAGTTTAGTCAGTTGTTTAAGTGTTTTCAAGTTCTTTTCAAATACCATTTATTTTATTGCATGCATAGAAGAAGAAGAGACGCACTGGGAAGGTTCCTCCCTGAAAACCTGTTTGTTGAACTACCATTTAACCCAGCTAATGAAGAACCTAAGGAAAATCCATTTGCTCTGATATTCCAACACACAAATATGGAAAATAATCCACCTAATCCACCTCCTGCTTTTGAGTTTCCCATTGTTCCCTAGTGAGATACTGACAACCTTAAAAATATTCCTTCTTCATTACTTACCAAATTCTATGGCCTAGTTACGAAGGACCCAGAAACTTTTCTATTTGAGTTTGATATCCTTTGTTATAGTTATGACTACACTTCAGATACTCACAAGCTGAAGTTGTTTCCTTCCACTTTGAAGGAAGGAGCTCTTAGATGGTTCATGAGTTTGGGGAGAGGTGTTGTTGATAGTTGGGTAGCCATGCAAACAAATTTTCGTGATAAATATAAGGAATATTGTAAGAGTAGCAGTAAGGGAGACGATATATTCAGAATTCAGTAGAAAGATGATGAAAGTCTAGAGGATTATATTTCAAGATTCTTGTTTTCCCTGAAAAAGAATTCAGACTATACTCTCAACGAAGAATCTCAGAAACTACTCTTTTTAAGGGGAATCAATGATACTTGTATAGACGCCCTGGACCTGATGGGAGGAGGTGATATAACCCAACTGCCTTGGGATAATATTAAGAAAATATGTCTTAATTACTCTCGAGCAAATGTGAATAAGGGTAGAGGTCATCGACCTACAGTGGGAAAGTCTTCTTCTAGTAGAATTTCCCAGATGGAGATAACAAATTTTTTGTCTGACTTCAAGCAGGATATCATTAACAATATGGGTACAAAATTGGACACTATGCAAGCTCAGAAGAAACATGAGGCAGCTGAAGCAATCTTGGCCAAGTTCTGTCCACATTGTAGGCAGCAGAAATGAGACTGCAGATGCAAGATGGCTAATCTGGAAGCTAAGCAATTACCTACTGACTTTAAGCTAGTAGAAGGTGATGATGATCAAGTTTCCTTTGTCGCACAAAGGAGACTATGGGCTCAAAGACAAGGTATGCCTCAAGACCTTTTGACTTTTGGTAATCCTTATTCTAGCTATAATAACCAATGGAAACCCTCATATGGACTACCACCACCTTGAAATACATCTCATCCAAATTGGCCTAATTATCAGACCCCTCAATGGCAATCTCCTCAAGGAAATTGGACCCCACCTCAAGGTAATTGGCAGCAGAATCCTCAATAGAGAGGTTCTCAGCAATGGCAGAACTAGTCCCCTAGGTTCTTGCAACTTCCACAGCCACAACCTCAGGCCCTTATGCCACCTCCTGTAGCAACTGCCACAAATACAGGCCCTCCAAAACAAACACCTATGCCTGCCCAGCCATTGCCAAATCCCAATAATAAGCAACAACAGTAGCCACAATAGCCCATGTATTTTGCTGAAGCTAACCAATATCTAGCTTATTCCTTAAACATTCATAATATCCATTTGAGGTCTAGAACTACTCTTCCTGCTCCAACACTGCCTCTAATTACTGAGATGCTAGATTCTCCCCCTGAAGAACCTATTGCACCTGATGTTCCTACTGAGCATATGCCTATAACTTTTACGGTTTCTGAGGAGCCTATTTTGCAAAGTCAAGACAAACCACCTTTTCCTCAGAGGTTACAAAGTACCGCATCTAAAGTCATGGAAGAACCCACTTTTGACATTCTCAATCAGCTAAAGAATGTACAAATTCAAATTCCTTTATTTCAGGCCATTAAAGATGGTCCCATTTTTGGATAATCTATTCAAGAGGCATGTTTGAAGAAGCCTGGATGGAAGAAAAAGGATCTCCAAACAATTCATGTCTTAGGGAAATTGGCTGATATAATGTTGGGAAATGTAGTTATTTCAAAGTACATTGACCCTGGAAGTCCTGTAGTGCAAATACATATAAATGGCCAAATTGTAAAAAGTGTTTTGATTGACTTTTGTGCTACGATCAATGTCATGACAAAGCATACTATGGACTACTTGAATATTCTAAACATTAGATCTACACCTACAGTTCTACAGCTTGCAGATAGCTCCACAGTCAAACCTGATGGAATGGTGGAAGATGTAATTGTTACTCTTAAATCTTGGGAGTATCCAGCTGATTTTACAATATTATCTGTTAAGAAAACTTTAGGAGGATACCCAGTTATCCTAGGTAGACCATGGTTAGCAACTACTGATGCTTTTATAAGATGTTGTTCTGGAGATATGACTATTTCTGATGGACAGTCTACAAAAAAATTAGCTTTGTATCCGCCTACTAGACCTCAACCAGATTTGTCCCAATCCATTTGGCCAAATGTGGGGGAAGAAATTGAAGAAGTCAATTCATTGGTTCAATTAATGATGCTTCAAACTAATCCATTCTCACAACTTCAGAATGAAGATGCCTTGCTTTTTCAAATTCTACAGTCTAACTCTGATACGGGTAGTTCATCTGATCCAAATAGCAGTCATCTACAATGTTTTATGCAGCAAATAAATTCTGAGAGTTTTTTGCCTAAATTTCCTACAATTTTTCATAATTTCTTCCACAAGAAGTACAAACATCACCTGTAGATTCTATGAGTGATCTCACTAAGCAGATAGAATTGTCTCCAGGTCACTGTTTTAATATAAATATCAAGTTGTCACAATCTCAACAAGCTATCCTATTTAAAATGCTACAAGCTCAGTATAAAGCTTTCGCATAGGAATATGGGGACATGCAAGGAATAGATCCTTGAATTTGTACTCATAGGATCTATATCAAAAAAGACTGTTTACTAGCTAGGTAGCCTCAAAGAAGAATAAATCCAGCACTTAGAGAAATAGTTAAGAATGAGCTTCAAAAGTTACTTGATGCTAGTTTTATTTATCCAATTTCTAATAGTTAGTGGGTCTCTCCGTTAGTTATTGTCCCTAAGAAAGGTGGAAAATGGAGAGTGTGTGTAGTTTACAGAGAGTTGAACATTGCCACTAAAAAAGATCACTTTCCACTGCCCTTTGTAGACCAAGTGCTAGACTCATTGTCTGGTAAAAGATATTTTTCCTTCTTGGATGGCTACAGTGGGTACAATTAGATAAAAATTGCCCCTGAAGATTAAGATAAGACCACTTTTACCTATCCATGGGGGATATTTTCTTACTCAGTCTTTCCTTTGGGTCTATGCAATGCGCAACAACATTTCAGAGAGCAGTAATTAGTATTTTTGTTGATATATCTTATGATTTTATGGAAATTTATATGGATGACTTCACTACTTATGGGGTTACATTTGAAGAAGCACTGGTAAATTTAGAAAAAGTATTGAAAAGGTGTAGAGAGGAAAATTTGTCTCTAAATAGTGAAAAATGTTTTATGATGATGCAAGAAGGTATTGTTCTAAGTCATCATCTCTAAAAGGATGGAATTCAAGTTGACCCTACTAAAATTGAAGTTATTCTGAATTTACAAACTCCTGCAAAACAAAAGGATGTCAGAAGCTTCCTTGGTCATGCAGGGTATTATAGAAGGTTTATGAAAGATTTCAGCAAAATTGTCAGTCTGCTATATGCCTTATTAACTAGAGATTCTGAGTTGAATTGGATAAAGGCTTGTGAAAAATCTTTCCTGCAACTAAAGGACTTACTTACTCAAGCCCCTATTCTTCAAGGTACAAAATGGAATTTTCCTTTTCATATACATGCTGATGCTTCTGATTTTGGCATAGAGGTATTTTTAAGCCAAAAAAAAAATTCAATTGAGCATGATATCTATTTTATCAGCAAGAACCTTCAAGGACCTTAGCTAAACTACACTGTTACAAAAAAAGAGTTGCTATCAGTAGTGTATGCTTTGAATAAATTTAGGCATTATGTCACAGGTTATCAGATTTTTGTTCACATTGACCATGCAGCAATCAGGTATTTGATGAACAAGCTTGCCATCTCTAGTAGGTTGGCAAGATGGCTCCTGTTGTTACAAGAATTTGACATTACAATCATTGATAAACTAGGAAGAGCTAATGTTGTAGCTGAATTTTTATCAAGACTTCAAATAACTGCACCTGTTGAACATGAAATCATTGATGATAGGTTCCCTAATGAACACCTATTTTCCATTGTTGCACATACTCCATGGTATGTAGACATTGCCAATTATCTAGCAGCAAGCAAAATACCAGCTCACTTTTCTCCAAAAGAAAAGAAACTGTTAATTTCAAGAAAATTTTCAATTTTTCATGGATTGCAAATTGTCTGTTTTATACTGGACCTAATCAAGTTATGCGAAGATGTGTAAGAGAAGATGAGACTTATGATATCTTGTATGCTTGCATTGATGAACCATGTGGGGGACATTTTACAGCAAAGATAACATCCATGAAGGTTCTTATAACATAACACTATTGGCCAATATTACACAAAGATGTTGTGGCTTATACAAGGAAGTGTGATAGATGCCAACTTAAGGGAAGACAAACCAGGTCAGATGAAATGCCACTGTATCTATAGGTAATTTTCACCCCCTTTGATAAATGGGGAATGGATTTTATTGGACCAATTGATCCACCATCAAATGGTAAGTCATACATTCTGGTTTGCACAAATTATGTAACAAAGTGGGTTGAAGTAAAGGCAATGACTCATGCTTGGGATAACAAGGTTGCTGAATTTCTATATGAGCAAATTTTCACTAGATTTGGAGTTCCCAGAGAGCTTGTAACTGATCAAGGAGCTCAGTTCACATCCAATTTAATCACTGTACTAATGAATGACTATAAAATCAAACATAGAAATTCCAACCCCTATCACCCTCAAGCCAATGGTCAGGAAGAGGTTACAAATAGAGAAATTGAGGCAATCCTAACAAAGACAGTGCAGCTCCATAGGAAAGATTGGAGCAGTAGACTTGCTGAAGCAGTTTGGGCCTACAGAACTACATGGAAGACAACAACTGGGTTTACACTTTTTGAACTACTTTATGGGAAAACAACCATGTTACCCATTGAGTTTGAACTTAATACTTTGAGGACAACTTTCAAACTCAATATAGAAATTTATAAAGCACAAAAGAAACATCTCCTATAGCTAAATGCCTTGGATGAAATGAGAAAAGCTGCCCTACAACATACAGAAGTTGTCCAACAGCAAAGGAAGAAATGGCACGATGAACACATCAAAACCAGGCAATTCTCTGCTGGTGATTGGGCTCTGCTATATGATTCTAGCTATCAAGAAAATCAAGGTAAGCTCACAACATGCTGGCTTGGTCCCTATGAAGTTGAGAATGTGTTTGACAATGGATCCGTACAACTGGCCATAATTGATCCAATCCATTTCAAATTGCTAGTTAATGGACACTGACTTTGGTTATATCATAAGTTGACATCAAAGGAAGAGTTCCTAAAGAAGTTAGTTTCAACTGGTCTTCCTACAACAGAAGTCTTAGGCCTTTTTCCTGCAGCTTCTCTTTAAGTATTATGTTGACCACCCATAATAAAGTTTTCTTTTTAAAGAAAACCACTTTTCTCCATTTCTTTTCATCTATCACATCATTCATTTCTTTATCTGCCACATCATCCATCTCGCCACTCCACCTCATTCATGCATTCAATCTTCCAGCTATCATTTCATGATATGCTATTATTCTTTACGGCATTCCCGAGAAATGAATTCAAGGTATGCGAAATATTTTCATTATCGCATAATTTATTCTTTCTATCTATTCATTAATTGTAACGTGTACATCAGCCGTAATTGCATGCTTTGATTTTATCACCCTGCACATGTGAGGACACATGTCGAATGCTAAGTAGGGGGCGGGTGTATTCTAATTTGAAATTTTCCTGTGCTAAATTTACGTTTACCAAAATAGTTATGTTCTTGTACTTTCTAAAAGTATAATTGCGAAGCCATATCATAAGAACAAGCTAACTACTTAGTCTAAGTAGTTACTAAAATTATTTTATGGAAATGTCGAGCTGTTATTCTTGGAAAGGAAAAGAAAGTGCAATAAGGAAGAAGAGTATTTTTCAAGCTTTCAGCATCAGTCTGAGTTTTTGTTTTAAGGATTTTGATCATGAGTGGACAACTGGTAAGGCACGAGCCTGCACCTCATGATGCATTGGTACGGGATCCTCAGATAATGCAAGCATTTTCCAACTGTGGATGGTTAAATTATTTCTTGATAATTGATTCTTTTGATGAAGAGGCCGTAGGAGAATTTTTAAGAACATTTTTCGAAAATGAGGTTACGGTATGGGGCTTGACAGTGGCTGTGATAGAGGAAAGAATTTCAGAAGTCACTAGATTACCGACAGTTGGTGAAAATTTTCCTGTTGGAAGGGATTCTATCTCTACTAGGGTAGAGTTTACCCTACCAGCTAATGGGCCTTTGGAAATCTCAAAGCAAGGATGCAAAAGAATGTCCCTGCCTTATCCATATTCTGAATACGCCATCTTTGTTATCAGGTATTTAACTTGTGAAGGGCGCTTCTCTTACCCACATTCATATCATTTCAAATTTTTAAGTCATATGAGACATGGACTGGTAGTGAATGTTCCAAATTTCTTGTTGAACCTTTTGTAAAATAGTGCACATGAAACCCAAATGGGTAAACAAAACTATGTCACACATTATGCCCTAATAAAAATTTTGGCTGAGCAATCTTTAAGGGATGTTTCAGCTCTTTCCTAGAATGAGTTTATTGCCCGAAAAAGTCTTCAACTGCCTAAACCTCCTAGGGTATTACCCACATAGCCTAGAAGAAAGAAAATGAGAATTGAGTCCTCAAGTACTGAAACAGAGCAAGAATCCACTGCTCCTGCAGTGCCCAGTCCTGCAGCTTCCATACCGACGTCCTCTACCGGTGTGCAAACAAGGTCTACCACTAGGAGAGAAAAAGGAAAGAAAATTGTAGGTGAGTCATCTGGGGTAGGGAAGACTCTTGAGTCAGACCCACATACTCAAAGAAAACAAATTTTTGCCTCATCCTCTCCTACAAAATCTTTCCCTGTTTTTGTCTCTCCTGCAGCAACACCTGTTAATACTCCAATTTCAATTTCTTCTTCCCCTGTCAAGTCTAGATCTTCAAAACCAGCTAGAAAGAGGACTGCTAGGGAAGCATCCTTTGTTGTTGCTCCTCCTACAAAACTACCAAGAAGGAGTTCATTGAGAAAACAGTCTAAGCCTGCTACAACCTCTGTTCAAACAGAAACTGTCATAATATTGGAGGACTCTACTGAATCAGGTCATGATAATTCCTTGGATATATCTCTAAATGTTCCAAAAAGCTCCTCTGCTATTCCTGAAGTAGCACAACCCAGTAATGTTGATAAAGGGAAAATGCTGAGTCTAGACGACTTGGCTTGTGCAGCTAAGAAAATTTCTCAGGAAGGACAATCTTCTTCCATGCAACAACAGGTTTTCCTATAGCAAGAGGATTTTGTTCTACAGTAAGAAGAGGGTGTTCTTGAATTACCTAAGATACCTTATGATAATCCATTTCCCACTAAAGGTTGCACAAATTTAGTTGTGTATAAAAGGACTCTACTGATTGCATACTTGGAATTTATGAGCATTAAGAGAACGCCTGTGTCATTCCAAACTTTATGGTTTTCTCATTTCGCCGAAACTAAAGTCCAGCAAAGTTTATGGGATTAGAAAAAGAAAAAGTTACAGAGAGAAATTGAAAGGAAAAAGCAAGAAATTCAAGATATGCAGACACAAATGGATAAAATGATGAAAATAATTGGATAGATAATGGAGTGTAGGCCACCACGCAAAGTATATGCAATGTGCCTCAAAGAACAGTTTCTTTGGTTCAAATTAATGAGGATCTCTAGAAATTTGGATCCCGATATTGAAACAGCCAAGAAATCCTATGTTGCTTATAAAGTGGCCCCTAATTGGTTGAAAAATTCCATGTGTGAACTATATTTACATGGTTATTTAATTCCTGCAGAAAGTGAGTGGAACCCACTTCTTTATATAGTTGATATCCATTTAAGAGCACTTATGTCTTGGGTTGCAAATGAGATCAATTATGGTAGACAATTGGAAACATATGGGGAAGCAGAAAGACATGAATCTATTCTCCTAAGAGTTGAGATTTCAGACCCACGCACTGTTTTAAGAACCTGGTTTAGAGTTACTTATGGATGCAATCAACCTGAGGAAAGAGAGAAAATTTTTGACATTAAAAAATGGGTATACAATGAGTTCAAAGAACAAAAATATACATTTTAGAAACTTGCCTCTTCCAGGATTGAGACAAGGTGGGAGAGATTGACAGTTGGTCTAAGAAATACAGAGCCTCATAGCCCTTTGAACTTCACAATAGCACTCAGGAGAATAGAAAGGTACATGCAACTGGGTTTGCAAAGTGGATTTGAATTATGGATGCCACTGACCTTCCAACCCCTAGTTTTAATGTGGCCACTTTATCCTTACCAAGCCAAGGAAATCAATGCAGAAATAGAGAACCGTAGATATGAAAGATGGGAGTTTACCAGAGGCTTTTACTACAAGTTTGGAACTTCGCTATAGGGTCATGTTACTCCAACCAATTTTATGGAAATAACAAAGAAAGTCAATGCTAGAGGACCAACATTATGATAAGTAGGGGGTAGAATGATGAGCCTTAAATATGCTCATAGTTTGAAACTTTTGATACTCTTACTTTTATTATTAATAGTTGTTTAAACTTGTTAATTAAAGACTTTTTGGGTGGTATCCTGTAGCAATGAATTCCATATTCCTGAAGCTTGACAACTTCATTAATTACCTTTTTGACCACCCGCATAGCTGATGTATGCTTATAATTTTTGGATAATGGAATAGGATTAACATTTGATTAATGAATAGATGACGTGTCACTTGTGTGTATGCTTTCCTTCGCCTCTGTCATTTATTGCAGGATTGTTGGAGGGAACTAAAGCTGATCAAGTGCAAGAATCTCGACTCTATTGAAGAAGTCGTTCTAGTAATAACTCTTTGACTGAATCTTTGGGAAGAAGTTTTAACGGTCCTTTGATCTAGGGAGTGTGTAATGCTATATTTTCTCTGGGTCGCGTTGAGCAGATAGACTTTCATTTATGAATATTTGTTCTGCAGATTCAGAATGTATTTATGATCATGACTCCCTCTGTTAATTAGTTAGTTGTCTTTTTTATTTAAATAACTGTTCCTCCTGCATGAGTGAACGAAGATGAAACAATATGTGTTACAATTAAATTGAATAAGCAATAGAGTTATGTGTTAATTTTTTATTTTTCAAATAGAGTAATCGATGTATCCTGCTTCTAAATATGAATAAAATTTGATGAAGCTTTGAGTCAACTTCTTGTGTAATCTAGTTGATGCTTGCTAAGGGGGCCCACTTAGTAAGTATTCTATAGCAAGTTGTTGTAGTTAACTGTTCATTTCATGTCGATTACTAGTTAGAATCTATTTCTGTAGATTTCAACACAAACTCAACTTTGTATTGTTCCTACAACATTTGGAATCCATCCCTGTGTCTATTCCTGCAGCATAAAGCCAGTTCATAGTTTGTCCTTTAATAATAGCTACTATGATTTCTATTTTAGCTGAGTTGTTTTTGAGTTAAAAAGCGTTACGTTGCATTACTTTTAATCATTTTATTTCTGTAGATGGTGACTGGAAACTAGTTCTTAGTGCACATACTGTGCTGCTCCATTTCAAGTATACGTTCCCTAGTTTGATAAAGTAAATGAATGACCATGAGGAGATGTTAGTTGCCTGTTGGAATGTCCAATTCCTAGGTTTAGTTCTGTTGTGACTTTTATATCCTTTTATAGGCGTGACCAGGCATGTTCTCATTAGATCGGATTCGTGTATATTCTTGAAGTCCTAAATTTAGAAAATCCAAAAACATCAGAAAATCTCAAAAGAATCCAAAAATATAAAAAAAATCACAAAATCCAAAAACATTCAAAACATATCAAAATCCTACAACAAGTCAAAAAGTCATTCAAAAATCAAAAATAGAGTTGTCTTGTCGAACTACAGGTCTCTGAGCCTTGAACGTAGGCAAGGTTGATCTTTGATCATCGCCTGAGACACTTAGGTCAGTCCTTTAGGAGTTTGTCATAATAAAATGACATTTCATCATGGATATCTTCATCTGTAAATCGGTCAAGTCGATAGTCGAACTACGTGGTATTTGCATGTATAAAATAGGCAAGGATAATCTATGGATTAGCCCTCGAGGCCCCTAGGATAGGTCCTTAGGTTGGTCTCTTGGTCAAAATCTTGGAAAACCCTAAAACATTTGAAAAATCAAAAAGAAAAACATTCATAAAATCTCAAAAAATACCAAAAACAACCTCAAAACATTTCAAAACTCCAAAAACATCCAAATATTTGAAAAAAATTATCTGTCTCATCTCATTTTCACCTGCAATAACATCATTCATAATAAACAATCGTCATCCTCAACCTTTGGTAAAACAATTGGAAACAAGTCTAGTAGGTTAAAAAGTGAAAACTCAAAATGTCAAAATCTCAAAATCTAGGTTAGTGTGTAAACAAGTTGGTCAACTCTTTGTGTCAATAGCCTATCATCGAATTAGTCCCATATCAAATCATCTAATATCATCATGTCTTAGGATGCATCCTTCGTACAATGGACATCAACAATAGACATTACCATAGTTTAGTCTTGGCTAGAGGTATTGAAGAACATTTACTTGTTTATGTACTGGATCTTTTCTTTTGATTTATCTTATTTTACTCATTCCAAGGACCTCTTAATGATGTCCCCAACGAAGGGATTTAAAGAGATAGGAATGGGGCAACGATCATTATCTTTTTATCTATTGTGCTTGTTGGACATTCTTGCAATATAACCTCGGCAAATACTTGCTTTATTTAGGTATGTACAGAGGGTGTTTTAGATATTCTGTTGACCACATAGGAAGGAATGCCTTCCTATGTTTTGGTCCAAGATGTTTGAAGTACCTGAATTGCATCTTAGCTTAAGGTTTCTGTATGCCAGGTGTGAACAAGAGTACTTCTATTTGATTGATGAGTCAAAGTCCATCACACTAAATACAACATCATCCTTGTTCTTAATACCTTGATGCATCATATTTATGTGTGTTATCGAACATAAGATAATTGGCCCTTTGAAAACCCCAACTCCACAGTAGATGTTCATCATCATCATCATCTTTTGTCTTGTTGAAATCTCTTCTTTCTTCCATTTCTTCTTTCTTTTTCATGCTAACAAGGTACTATGACAGTTAATCATCACCATCATTTATCCTTCATCCACAAATCGTCAACACAATGCATATCATATAGAAAAATTGATCATCTCATACACATTATTTAATATAGATTTGTTATTCTAAGCATCTCATAATCATAACATTACATACACATTTGCATATATATAAATAATCCATCACATAATCCATAGCATAATCATATAACCACCATTGCATCGCATCATAGATTAGGAATTTGCATCCACTTGCATAAAGCATCATCATATAAATATACATATCATCCATCATCCATCTGTATCATATAGAAAATCTCATAAATCACCACATCGCAATCATTTTCCATTTCAAAAATCATTCCATATCATTATAAGCATCAAATGCATAATCAAACAAAGCATTATAGGTACATAAGCATTATAAACAATTCATCGCATTAAGTGCATACATCCATCCATAATCATATAAAGAATCTCATAAAAGCATTCATTATGCCATCACATATACATCATAAGGTCATTATTCACACATCATTTTTCATATACACCATAAATCATCATCTCCATACCATTTTGCATAACATATCACATCATATAACATCACATCATAACATTGTCACAAGTGCATATCATATAGGACAGATCACATACATCAATGCATAGCCACATATCATGATCACTGCATTCACATCATCATCACCATCATAATAGAAAAAGGAAATTGAAAAATAAATTAGTGCATAAATCATTGCATGTGCATCAACATACATAAGTCATCATATAGATTGCACCATCATATAAACATACATATCATCTATCATCCATCCATATCGCATATCATATAAATCCATTTGCATATCATATGTCATCATTCATTAGAGGCATAATATAGATCTATTAGTCACATAATCATCACATAACACATACATCATCAGAGAGAAATGCATCCATTTATACATCACATAATACCATATCATTATTGCGTAGCATATAGAAATAGAACCATCCATAAATGCATAATAAATAAATGGTACATGACACATCATAACAACATCATCATCTCATATATATCATAAGGGAACTATCATAGTACAAAATAATTGGATCACTTTACATGTGTGTATATCAATAAGTACAAAAAGGCGCAGCAGGCTATAAAAAATGAGCCCATATGGCACGAAAGAATAATATCTCGATCAAAATGAGGTCTAACCCTCCTCTTTGCTGCCCTTGCCTCTGTCACCATGAGCCTCTGCTAGTCTTTGTTTGGTCTGCTATGAGAAATTTGTGGCCTAGGATACTTTAAGTGAGGCTTGATGATATTGCAAACGATAGTAATCCACCTCCTAGATGGCCTCCCTGTATGAATGAAGAGGCATTGTGCTCTAAGAGGAGGAGGCCACCATGCTCTCTAGCAGCTGTCTACAACCCATCTCTACAACCGCTTGTAACTCTGCGGCCTGCCTGCGTAGAATTTCTTGATCCCTCTCCAAACAAACCTAGTCTCTCTCTGTTGTCAAAGCCTAGACTTGGGCCTACAACTATGCTATCATCACGTCCCTTGAATTCGGCTAACCTGTCGGCTGTCCTAGCTAGGGCTGCACGTGAGGCTAGTCCTCACCCCCAACTCGTGGTGGTGTGGCAGCCCAATCCTGGTGCCCACCATGTCCACCCACCAGCCCTTGGTCTCAATCCTGCATCTGTACATCAGCACGAGGCTGATCCATCTGAACCTGTCTTGGCTAGACTTGTGCGGGCTAGACCTATGTGGGCTGATCTTGTGCTGACTGTCCTACTGGAGGACTACCACCTCCTCATCCTTGTCCTACCCCCTACCCCTAGCTCTCCATCAAGCTATGGATGCACTTGGAACTATCAAACATAGAGGCAGTTAGAACCAATCTTTGTATGCCTGAGTCACTCCTAGATCTGTGATCCCTTGATCGTACGCCCATTGCCAGGCCACCAACTTCCTAAAAGTGTCAACTACCTCAAAGGTAGGAATATATCACCCATGGGCACCTTGCTGTACGAGAAAAAATGGCCACATAATCATCATCTGGCCTATCATGTACCTCCCCAAACTGATGTTGAACTCTTCTGGAAAAATATTGCTCAATCATGGTATGCTCTCGCCCCTGCATAAATCAATCCTGGTGAGCAAAGAATAACTGTAGTACATCATCGGATCATCTGGGCTGACCAAGGTAGGGACTGCATGTAAACACTATCATCTTATCAATAACCCTCCTCTAGTGAGGGATCCCATGCTCACCGGTGTGTGTAAAGGACACACCACCCCTATAGTACTAAACCACTAGATTATCTGGTCTGAAGTTGGCACTAGAAAAATCCACGGTCGAAGAACAAAGATGTGCTACCATACCCATACGTGAAGGAGCATGACACTTGCACCAAGTGTCTAGCTGTCCAAGTTTGCATACTCGTGTAAATCCCTATAAAGGGAGGCAAGAAGAACCAGACCCCATGCAAAACAGACTGGCCTACCATGAACCATCCACTCCCAGCAAAGCCCCTAGCTAGGACTAAAGTACTAGCCTCATCGATCCAGAGCCACAAGACCTAAAATGATAACATCTATCACTAGACAGAATGGTGATGTGAGCAACCGATGACACTCGAGTTCTATTTGGTCCTCACAAAACATGACCTCATCTATGGTGAGGATTGCATGGAAGGCATCCTGTTCGACATCCATAGCATGAATAACTCACCGACCATGTATCGGCAATCTAAGGATGTGCCACACGTCCTCCAAGGTAAGGATGGCCTTGCCAGTGAGAATAGAGCTCCCTTGCCCCCTCTTGCATCAGGGAAGATCACAGTATTAAAATCATCAAGAAATTTTATCCCAAGCATTCAAAAAACCAATCCAACATTAAAAACTATGAAGGCATTGTAGTTTAAAATTTGCAAACAATGATGTTGGGGTCTCAAAATCCCAAACTTCATCGCAGTGGTGCACTTTGCTTAAACACCCCAAACCCTAATTCTAATGTCCACTACGGTGTTAGAGTTTGAAATTCCACCGCTCCATTTCATGAAGGCGTTAGAGTTTGAGGAATATTTTCAAACTAAAAACTCCACCACGATGATCCATCTTATGATGGTGATTAAGTTTGGAGGACCGAGCGGTCCAATTTGAAATTTGAGTGGTGCTATATAGCACCGTTGCAAATGGACTAGTTCTAAAAAGCAATAAATAAACACGTAAAATGAAAAACAAAGTTCAAGTAAGGATCACATACCAGTGCCCCAATGTCAGGAGGTCACTGGTATATCCGTACTTGGTCAAAGATATGCAAAGGGACCTATCATTGCACCATCTCATTAGAGTATCAAGGCTCGAATCACAAAATATCTTAAGGTTGAATGTGTTCAAATGAGCTGGAAGTGGCCCCTCAAGGCCTATTTAAGCTTTAAAAATAGGATTTTTTGACCGTGTTCGACCATCCTGCTAGGTTTCTAGACCCTGAGTTCTGTTTTTGTCTATCTAAAGCTCATTTTACATTATTTTTTGGTGTTTTACCTCATTTTTGACCTCCCAGAGTCTTTTTGGAGATTTCAGGTACATTTTCCTCTTTTTTGTGAGATCACCCAAAAAAATTAGAATTTTTGTCTAATCTCTGGAGGGGGCAGTATGCTACCATAATTTCCTTCATTGGGGTAGTAGGAATGCAATTTTTAATTCAAAAAATTTTTGGCTTTTGATCGAGACTGTTTATTCTTTGAACCAATGCAACAAGTGCACTGCTTCAAATAGGGGAAAAATGTACACACATAAAATGTACTAATTAACACTACACATCTGATCCCAACCACTAACATCGCTTCATCCTAAATCATCCCTCGGTCTAATTATTTAATCAAATACCTTTATTTGATTAAATTCATTAATGTTCCTCTCTTAATTGAATAAACCATTTATCTAATTAAGTCATCCTTTCTTGTTAATTAAATCAATTAATCTGATCTAATTATCCCTATTTAATTAAATAATCAATTTTATTTGATTAAATCCCTAAAGTCATCTTATTAAATTAAATAAAGTAAAACCTTATTTAGTTTAATCTAACTTCATCTCCTTGGTTAAATTAAATAAAAATCTTTATTTAATTAATCTTAAAATCATGTTCTTCTCATATTTTGATTTAAATCAATCCATAAATCTAAATCAATATGTCACATCATTCTAATCTCTCATTAAATTAATTAACCTTGATTAATTTAATCTCTTCCCATGTCCCATCCTCTAGCTTTTGCAACTTGCACAAGAAAATAGATTTAATTCATTTATTAAATCTCTATTTTCTCTCAAAAAGCATAATAAAGGGATATTCCTCAAATTTGATTTCAAAAATCCAAGTGGAATTTGTCCTTCCAACAAGGCATTTACTCCACCTAGAAATTCATTTTTCCTTGAGCCAAGTGGCATTCAATGCACCTTCTTTCCCTCTTACATGTCATTTCAACAATTTCAAAATTCAAATATATGCATTTATTGACACATTCTTCAAAACTTGCATATCCTCCATCCACTCACATGTTGACAAGTGGCACCTTGCTATTTGTTGATTCTTAGTCCCACATTTCTCTATTTTGGACATCTCCTCAACTTGACATTCTATAAATAGGAGGCTCCATTCCTCAATTGATCATCCACAACTTGATTAAACTTACTATACTCAAATTCATAGCAATCTTCATCCATCTTATTGAGTTTTATAACTAGGTTATGCAAATTTTGTTTTGGAGCACTCATCAATCTTCAACAAAGTGGATCACAATCTTCATCAAATCATCAAAGCTAGAATTGGAGTTGGGAAAGGGCCAATTTTCACATCAAATTGGCACCAACTCCCTCAAGAGATCAAGAGTTTGTTTTGTTTTAGAATAGGATTTGATACTTTAGCTTTAAGTTTGTTGTGTTCTTCATGTTATTTCTTTTCTCTCACATTCAAGTAGATTTCTTGAGGGATCTATATTCTAACTTGCATTGACCTTATTAATGTGTTGTTTATTGTGTTCTTGTAGGTGTGGGGTCTAGGTTCATAGAGTGCAATGTAAGGGGGAGCCCGTGCTTCCAAGCTTCTAGATTCACACACTAAGAATAAGTGTGGTTAGGGAAACCTACATGTAATCTCGCAAATACTATTGTTGCCTAACCTAGGATTGTTCTTGTCTTTATTGTGGTTGATCAAAGACAAAATATTGTATTTTACAAGTGTTTTCTCAAACATTCAAACAAACAAACAAATATTGTGGTCAAACTTGCAAACAAACTAGGTATTCATTTTTCCTGCAACGCATTTGTTGTACTTTGCAACACATTCGCTTCATTGAAATTCATTTGAATCTTTTTGTGTTGCATTTACTTAGTTGCAACACATTTTCCACTTTTTGAACTATATGTGCTTGACTGAACCACATTCGAATCTTCTAAGGTGCATTGCCATAGCTCATTTCTGCTTTTTGAAACACATCTATTTTCCTATGCTGCATTTGACATTTCCTACAATTCAATTGCTCTGCTAAACTACATCTGACATATCTGGAGATGCATCTGCCTATGTTAAACTACATTTTCTTAACAGAACATCACAATTGCTTTCCTGAGTTGCATTTGCTTCCTGAAAAACTGTATTCATTGGCCCCGTGACACATTTGACACACTTACACGCATTCAAAACTTGGAACGATGCATTTATCTGACAAAAAATAAAAACCTTGTCTCAAACTAGAAACAAAAGTCAAATCTGTCCAAACCATCCATAAACATCTTTTTCTAGAGGATTCTGTCAAAAAATAGATAAGAAATTTTCTCAAATCTTCGATTTCTTGCATTCTTTAGTTTGCATTTACCCATAGGTTCATCCTTGCAAAATTTAGTCTCATCCTTGGAAATTATCATCTTCATTTTCAGTCATAAGCTAGTCCTTGCATCCTTGTTTCTTTTCAAGATTTTGGATTAGGAAATCTTACCTCACTTAGCAAAATCATTGGCTTCAAGAGTAGGTTATCATTGGACTTAGTCATCATTATTTCTTTTAGTCATTATCCTTTTGTGAGACCTTTCCAACTCATAAGTCAAGTTAGGAAAACTCACTTAATCATCTCTTCATTGCCATTTAGTCCTTCAAACAAGTCATTTGATATTCCAAAATTGAGACATAGGTCAAGCTTAGGGTGGTTGAGTAGCTCCTTTTTCCAAATTACTTAGACCTTTTCATTTGCATACCTTAGACATTCAATTCATCTTAGTCCTCATTTTGTATACCTTACTCTAAAAATACAAAAAACAAAAAAAAAATAGTGTCATAACTTTTCATCTTAGCCTACATTGTCCTTTGCATTTTTCATCCCCTTTAGACAACATCGTCATAATGCATCCCTTATTTCAAAAATCCAAAAAACATAGCTTACATTTTCATCCCTCATTCAAGAACATCCCAGAAATATATTGTCATCATCTAGTTGTCATTTTTATCCTCTTCCTAATTTGAGCAATACCTTATATGGTTAAGACTAGGCTTCAAAGAAAAAGAAGAAAAATAGCCAACTTTGGACAAGACAACAACACATACATATTTTCCAATGACATGAATCCAAACATAAACCAAGAGACATTTTTCATCAAGCCTTTTAGTGAAATTAACATGCCTTCTTCATCACAAAATCCCTTTGAATCATTTATGCATAGGGACAAACATGGACATGTGTATATGGAAGACATAGAAGGTGCATCCCAAAATCTTGAGGTAGCCTCCTTTCTGGAAGAATTAGTCCTACATGACCCCAAAAGATATCTTTCCATGATATTGGACCAAGGGACTAAACTACCACATGGATTTGACATTAACTCTTTGAGACCTACCTCTCCTAATCACAATACCAACCACAATAATGCCACCAATTCATTCAACACAAGTCAACTTCAAAACAATACAAATGATGCCTTTGTTGGTGCTACCTCACAAGTTGCCACAAGCACTATTAATGCCACTTCTAATAACACATCCTATCAAAACAATTCCAACTCAATCAATGTAACCACCATTGGAGGGACACCAACTATTCCAACAGTGTCGACAACATCTTCACAATCAGTTGGAGCTACCTTTGGGTCCTCATTAATGGGGGACAGCTCTTCAAATCCTCTCTTTGGAACTTCATCTATTGCCATGGGTGCATCATCATCGAATCCCTTCATTGGTACCTCATTCAATCCTCCCTTTGGAAGTAAACGACACATTTTCATTCAAGGACCACAACCAAATGTTAACACGTCATCACAACTTAATATCAATAATTCCCAAGGACAAAACAAGAACATTCCCCATGGACAATTCCAAAAATTTAGAAAAGGAAAGTATCATAATACACAACATATGTCCTCATTTTGATACCAAAATATTCATGGTCAACATACCCCACAAATTTTGACCCAAATGGCTAGAGGGCACATTCCTACATATGCATCACATATCCACACTCATCAACAAGCCCCTAATCCAAACTTTCAGTACCAACAACATAAAAATCAAAACACATCATACATCTCGCAACAACACATCCCACAACAAAACACCAACATCTCTTCACAACAATGGGGACCCATGGGATATCTATCACTCCCATGTGTGATGCAACAAACAATCCTATAATTGATTCCTTGCTAGATCAGGTGGCTCAATTGCAAAAGACCATAGAGACTATGCAAATGTTCGACAAAAAGTCTCATATGTCAAATGACCTATGTTTATATCCTTTTTACATGAGTCTAGATACATGCCACCATTTCCTCTTGGGTATGTGGCACCAAATTTCACCAGGTATAAGGGCAATACAAATCCTATTGAACACATTCGAGAATTCAGAACCAACTGCATAGACATTGCCTATGAGCACACTTACTTGATGAGACTCTTCCCCAAGAGTCTCACAAGACCCACACTTGAATGGTTCTCCACTTTGGAGGGAATAAAAACATGGGACGAACTTGAAGATAAATTTGTGAAAAGTTATTCCTATAACATTGACATAGACACCTCCATCACTAGCTTATGCACACTTACACAAGAAGACGTTGGTGAGAATTTTATTCCCTTCTTCCAAAGATGGAGAAGCCTAGCAATTCATTGTCATATTGACATACCTGAAAAAGAAAAGGTCAATATGTTTGTTCAAACACTCCTAGGACCATTAAAATATGGCTTGCAAGTCCATTGCTACACAACTTTCTCAGACTTAGTTGAGAGAGGTGTCCAACTTGAGAGAGCCCTTATTGCTAAAGGAGAATTGAAATATGGTCCTAAAAACACAAACACAAAACCTCCTTTAGACAAGAACAAGTATTGGGTCAAGAATAAACATGTTAATAATGATGGCATTGTTGATGCTAAAGCAGTTAACATAATGGGTCCTATCCTTACTCTTAAAGTAGTCTTCCCACAAAACACACCAATGAACACATAGAAACCTACCGCTAATTCCATTCAAAATAGTCACAATAATCAAAAAAATTAGAATCAAGAACAACACCATCAAATGAGGAAATTCCCAAAGAGATGCACATATACTGCCTTGGGGGAACCCATCGAAGAAGTCCTAAAGAAGCTCCTTCAAAATGATGTCATCACATTAGAAGACCCTAAGCCATATAACCCAGGATAGTTTAAAGCATCATGGTGGGATGACAATGCTTTCTGTGATTACCATCGTACTAAAGGACATAAGACCTCCTCTTATCAACAACTAAGAAATCTTGTCCAAGACCTCATTGAAAATCGCACCATTCACTTAGATGGACAACAGTTTTCCTCAAATGTGGACCATACTATTCACAGAAACCCACTGCAAGACCATGGTTCGAACAAGCCTTCTACACTAGGTCCTAAGACTAATAAAAACCAGGATAATTACGCTCGAGTGATATATGACTATTCTGGGGGAACCATTATCAACAATGTCTGAACTAATGATGAATGTGTCAATACCATAACTGTCAAAAGAGCACCTAAATGCAATGTCACTACCCATGGTGGAAAAGTCACCATTATAGGTCCTTGTCCTCCTAGACAACTGAGAATCACAATACCTGGTCCATCTACTAAACAATCATAACATGGCCTATTTGCTAAAAAACCACAGTCTAAGGGACAATTTAACCTTATTGATCAACTCGGAAAAACACCCGCTCAAATTTCTATACTTGAGTTGCTATGTATTTCTCCCGCGCATAAGGCTATACTTGATAAAACCTTGCAAGAGTCCTTTTTACCCCAAGACATTGATGTCAATTAGTTTGAAGCCATGGTGGGATACCTCACTATTCCTCATCATATAACATTTTCAGACCAATATTATTCATCACCAAAGTCCAATCATAACGACGCCTTACACATTGAATTGTTTATCCATAAGAACAAGGTGATACATGTTTTAGTAGATGGCAGATTTGGACTAGACATTTTCTCCTTAAAATTGGTTAAGGCTCTAGGATTTTTTGATGCTTGCATAGATGCCACAAAGAGTATTGTTATAAAGGCATATGATGATGAGGAACACTCCTCTTGGGGAATTATCGCACTCCCTATCATAGTTGGGCCAATCATTGTGGACACAACTTGCCAAGTCCTAGATCTTGAACTACCCTATAATATCTTGCTTGGTCGACCTTGGATTCATGCCCTAAAAGCTGTCCCATCAACTTATCACCAATGCCAAAAATTTCCTTTTGATGGCACTGAAATCACCATATATGGAGACCTTGATCCCTTTCAATATTGCACCAACCTAAGGGGTGCTTTAGAACATCGAGTGCCCATTAACAGGGAAGCTTCGACCTCCTCATCTTCTAAATTCATCAACCCATCCAAACTCACTAAACCATCCATGACCATATCTCCTTCGACCTCCACATCCACCTCTTTGACATCCACCACTTCTTCCACTTCCACATCTTTTGTCACACCATCATCCTCCATCCCAAGGGTTGAACTTGATGTCAATATCTAGGACCTAGGCTACAGAGAATTCAAACTAAACACCGCATATTACATCACTATAATTCCAAAGCCTCCTAAGGTGTATGGTTGACTATGTTTCATAATGGAACCTAAAGAAATCTTCAAATTTCCTTCAGCCATAGTTTTCATAAAATGTGGTGATATGAACAACGAAGACCTTGCTGACATAAAAGGATGGCTTTACAAAGAAATGGAAGACTTACCCCCATTACCAGTTAAGATATATGGAAAAGGATATGGCATGATGAAGGAAAAAGGCTATGATGGAACTAGTGGCTTTGGAGAAATAAAACTGGGCAAAAAAAATATATAGCACCGTCAAAATTATCAAAGTATCTTGGTTTAGGGTATGGGCTACCCGACAATGATGATCGACGTACCTTTGTACTTTCAAGTGAGATTTTGAATACTTTGGAAAGTGTCGAGACTATTGAGGAATCCTTTATCAAAACTGACTCCCATGAATGGGAATTTGGCCCCCAATGATCCCTAAGTGATTGTTTCCTTGATGAATTGTTCCTTGAACTTGGAGAACTTACTATTGAACAAAGATTTTGGAAAACATTTAAGATTGATCTAGCATCACATAATGCCAATCTTGACACACCACAAAAAAGAGAATAATAGGGTAGAATGTTTTGCACTAGCAACAATGATAAGTTTGAATCATCTTGAAGTCCTATCAGCCACAACCCCAACACATCTTCCCAACTATATGACAATAATGACCCCCATTTTGATCCATTTGACTCACCACATGATGCTACCAACCCCAATGCCAATCCTTTCATCCCCTACTTCATTTTCAATGTTCTGAATCTGTCTGCATGCTTTCTGCATCCTTTGCACCATTCACCAATACTAATGATGGTATTTCCTTAGTCTACCTACAGTTAATCGATTGGAACCAACAAGGCCCACCTATCATGGACATATTTCAGAATGATGAGGCCATTGTAGAATTCATGGGACTATGTGAGGGCATACCAAGTGGTGACCGTAAGGTTGGATTTAATATTGACCTAGATTGTGTAGCTTACTTGGGGAGACTACTCCGTCCTCTATTCACAAAATGAAAAAAAAAATAAAACAAAAAATGACACGTCTTTAAGTGAAAATCGAAATGCACCTTATGACGATAAAAAAGTAAAAATAAAGGATGTATCTGAAGGTAAAAACCTTTTTGAGGAACCTAAGGATGGAGGACTGAACTTTTTCCCCGTGACTCAGGAAAAGTCAACAATGCTTATTTAGGACACCATATAAATCAACATATCCACAATAGAAGATCCTAAAATGGTCCTCTTTGTAGCATCATTAATGGAAAAAGAGAAACTTGAGTTCCACAAATTCTTTGCAGAGCGTAAGATCAACTTTGCATGGTCATATGTTGATATGCTTGGGTTGGATCCAGAACTAGTCTTGCACCATTTTCCCTTACTTCCAGATGCTAAGCCAGTGAAACAGAAGCTACAAAAAATGCATCCTTAGATCACATTGTTAGTCAAAGCAGAACTTAAGAAATTGCTAGACGCAGGATTCTTACAATCGATAGACTATGCTGAGTGGATATCAAATCTTGTACCAGTCACAAAGCCAAATGGTCAAATCTGTGTTTGCAAATATTTTAGAGACCTGAACAAAGCATGTCCAAAAGATGACTTTCCATTTCCCAATATTGATATCATAGTTGACCTCACAACAGGATACAAGATGTAGTCCCTCATGGATAGTTTCTCAGGTTATAATCAGATTTGTATTACCCCTAAAGATTAGCATAAAACAACATTCTGTTGTCCTTGGGGTACATACTATTGGAATGTCATGCCCTACGGTCTTAAAAATGCAGGTGCCATGTATTAGAGAGCTATGACAACAATATTCCACAACATGATGCACAAGATAATGGAAGATTACGTGGATGACCTTTTGGCTAAGTCTTTGACACAAAAAGATCATTTGAATGTGTTATACAAAATTTTCAGGAGATTGGAAGAATACAAAGTCCACCTGAATCCCAAGAAGTACGTCTTTGGTGTGACATTTGGAAATTTTTTGGGCTACATAGTTTCTTGAAGAGGCATTGAGGTCGACCCTACCAAATTGAAAGATATATTAGACATGCCACCTCTAAAATGGATAAGTGAACTTAGAACATTGCAAGGTAGGTTGCAATCTACCTGACGCTTCATAGCACAATTGGCCAACCAGTGTCAACCATTTCAATATCTCCCATGCAAAAGAATTCTCTTTGTATGGATAGACAAGTGTCAAGAGGCCTTCGAGCATATAAAAGAATATCTATTGTCACCACCTATTCTAATGCCACCAATTGAAGGAAAACCATTTATTTTGTACATTTTTGTAACTACTTTAGCACTGGGGGCATTACTGGCACAAAATGATCATGAATAAAAAAATGGGCAAGATACTATATCGGTCACACTCTAGTCAAATATGAGTTAAATTATATAGCCATTGAACATGCCTATCTAGCATTGGTTTTTGCTGCTAAAAAATTAAGACATTATGTGCTAAATCATGAGACACAATTGGTGGCAAAAATTGATCCCCTAAAATAGCTCCTCAGTAGAGCAACATTGACAAGACACTTGGCAAAGTGGGTAATGATCGAAAGTGAATATGACATTCAATATGTGGAAAGAAAAGCTATAAAAGGACAAGTGATAGCAGAAAAATTAGTAGATGCACCTATACAAGGTGATCATCCACTGGTGGAAAACTTTCATGATGAGTTCATATTCCATGCAGAGCCGATGTCACCTTGAAAAATTTATTTTGATGGGTCTCACACTAGTCATGTTTGGGTGTAGGAATACTATTCATCACACCCCAAGGAGACTCCATCCCGAAGTCATTTTGCATTGCCTTTCCATGCACAAATAATATTGTCGAATATGAAGCACTTGTTATAGGGCTCTGAATGGCTATGAAGTGGAAAATCCAAGCACTTCATGTTTTTGGAGACTCTCAGTTGGTCATCAACCAAGTCAATGATGAGTATGAAACCAAGGATGACAAATTACTATCCTATAAGCATGAGGTGGATAAATTTCAAGAATATTTTTATAGGAATTATTTTGAATAGATCCCGAGGGCACAAAATAAGGTAGCATATGCAATTGATACAATTGTCTCTCTCCTAGACATTCCTTGCAATCTACGACAACTTGAGTTCTTGGTGGGACAACTCTTGGTCCCTGCATATGATATTCCAAAATTAGAGATGGTTTGCGAGCTTGTTGGTCCCGATTCTCCCTAGTATCATGACATTTATGACTATCTCAAGTCCCAAACCCTTCCCCCTAACCTATCCAACAACCAACGAAAGTCCTTTATCAATAAGGCCACTAGATACACCATCATTAGTGACACCCTCTACTGTCGTAGCTTTGGCAACACCCTCCTTTGATGTCTCAACACTAGTGAAGCAAGAACAACCTTACGTGAAGTACGTGAAGGTATATGCGGGTCTCATTTGAGTGGTCCTACTTTAGCCAAAAAGATAATGAGACTTGGGTATTACTGGCCAACCATTGAAAAAGATGCACTTGACTTTGTTAGTACTTCTTGCCAATGTCAGACACATAGTGATTTGATTCATGCTCTAGCACAAGAACTTCGGTCGATTATTGCTCCTTGTCCCTTCACACAATAGGGACTTGACCTTGTGGGAAAAAATCATCTTACCTCTTCCAATGGCCACAAATTCATTATCACCGCCACTGAGTACTTTACTAAGTGGATTGCAGCCATCCCCCTTACCTACATAACTATAAAAAAAAATTCAAATTCATTCTCAACTACATAATTTTTTGGTATGGTATTCCATAGTCCATCATCACAAACAACAGAGGTCCATTTAAAAATCAAGATATTCGTGAGTTATGTGAGCAATTCCATATCCAACATCATTTCTCCACACCATACTACCCACAAGGAAACGGTCAAGTTGAGGCAACCAATAAGACAAATAAATAAAATTCTTAAGAAGAATGTCAATGACGCTAGTCATGACTGGCATATCCAACTCAACCATGATCTATGGGCTTACCACACCAGCATCCGCATGCCTATAGGAGCCACGCCATTTGCCCTAGTCTTTGGAGCTGAAGCCATATTTTCCATCGAGGTTGAAATTACATCCTTAAGAGTCTCCATGAAGGGTTTGATTGATGATCAAGAATATAGACAATCATGAATGCATGAGTTTGAGATGTTAGATGAAAGAAGACATAATTCCCTGAACCACCTATAGGCGTATCAGAACTGTCTCTATCATAGTTACAAGAGAGTCATGGTCAGGAAGTTTGACACTGGCGATTTAGTCCTCATGCAAAATCCTAAACATTAGGCTGACAAAGAAAAACCTAGAAAGTTTGAACCTAATTCGCTGGGTCCTTACATCATCATATCCTCTTTTGGTTCTGGAGCATATTAGCTAGCTACTCCAGATGGTGAACAACTGATAGAGCTGATCAATAGTCTACATCTTTGAAAGTTCTATGCATAGCATCAGAAAGTCAGGCTGAAAACCTTAAAAATGCCAAAATAAAAAATCATGACCTTGATGAAAACCTACCAAACAGGCATCTTGGTGACACCAAAAAAATAAAAATGACAAAAATAGTAAAAAGAAATCATTTCTCCAAAAGTGAAAACCTAGTAAATAGGCGCTTTGGATAAGTACCATGGTGAAAATCTGGCAAACAAGTGCCATAGTCAATCATTCATCTGCCATTTATTGTCACTCTATCTGCCTTAGTCCATAATAAACATTCACTTCTCCGACATCACCTTTCCACCCATCACAAAAACCCATCATTTTCTTCCATGGATGATAATGATTGACATCAAATCATGCATATCACCCATCCGTCACCCCACACACGTCCTTTCCACATTCATCTAGTTGGCTAGTCCTAGGATTGACTAGAGGAAAATCTTATTACCTGATTGCAATGGGTATCGTACATGGTCCAGTCACTCGTAAAAGTCTTGAAAAGGATAAAACAATCATAAAAATTCCTAAAAAAGAAAAGAAAAAATCATAAAAAGTCTTGAAAAATGACAAAAACATCATAAAATGTCTTGAAAAAGGACCTAAAAATTGAAAACACAAAAATAGAGTCATATCTTGTCAAGTATGTCATGTTAGTTAATATTAGTCAATTTTTGAACTACATTGTCTCTGCGCATTTTCTATGTACGAAAGGCTCACCTTTGAGCCCCCGAGGCATTAGGTCAGTCCTTTTAGGTTGTCAAAATAAAAATCATGACACAATCTTTGGTCATCAAGACAAAGTCATTTGTTGTGTCAAACTACAAGGTCTCTAAGTGTATGATGTAGGCAAGGCCATCAATCGATAAGCCCCCGAGGCTGCACTAGGCTAGTCCATTAGGGTTCATGACACTACACTAGCACACACATCAAAATGTCTTCAAGTCAAGCAAGCCATTTCAAAATAGGAAAACTCCCAAAACATATTCTAGCATTTCCTTAATAAACACGTCAAACACATCAGCATGTCAACATCAACATGTAGTCAAACTTAGTTCAAAAAAGTCAAATTGTCATAACTAGTCAAACTATCAACTCTTGGTTATTCTTCAGATGAGTCCTTCGGAAGAACAACCTCTATCATTTATACCTTAGGATGTGTCATTCCTAGGTACTGTCACTGTCATCTAGCATTTTGAGGGATCCTCTTAGCATCTGAGGATCGACGCTCTTGACATCGACATTATTCAGGATGTGTCCTTCCTAAATTTGGAGAACTTTGACACTCAACATTCGGACATCATCAAACATGACACCTTTGGCATTCGAAATTGTCAAACCTAACATCTAGACATAAAAACACCTGACATTCAGACACACTTTCCAAACACTTGGCACTTGTCTTTGGCTCTCTCATCATGCTACTAGCTTCTCAGCGATGTCCTGACAATAGGATTTAGAGTAGTACATCGTATCATGATGATTGTATTGTCTTGTATTTTTGGCAGACATGTTTCTAGTTCCATGAGGATGTCCTAATAATAGGATTTAGAGGAGCAATGATGTTTCATGACTTGTCTTTCTTGTCTTTTTTATGCTTGTAGTTGGTTGTGACAAAAAGACTAGGGAAATTGCACTCTTAGTATGAGTCATGATCATCCTTGTCTGTGACTGCTTGTCTCATGTGATGGTATGACCCTGCACACCATGACTTATATCATATCATGGTGTTTGTTAGCCATTACAATAATCCACCCAATGATGATTAAGAGAAATAATTGTTAAAGTCTTATGATAATATGTTAAAGGATTTAGTCTTTGTGCTAACATTCATCTCCTTTTTTCTTGTCACCCTGCCTCGTCCATCTCATGATGATATCCTGATCATATAGGCATTGTATTTACATTGCATCACATATGACATTGTCCATACATATAATCCTACATCAACATGCATAATTATAAATATGATATCCATTACAATCAAAATATTATAGGGTATGTGTATGATCATCATGGAAAAAACAAGCCCTTAAGTGGCAAAAAAATTCAGAAAAATCAGTGTTAGGCAACTTGACGTAAAAATTTGAATAAGTTATCTATATTATTTCAAAAATATGTAAGAATAGAATCTGTAGAAAATTGAATTTAGTTTCTAAATTACTAGGTTTATTTAAAAATAAATGAAATCTATTTGGTGAAAATTTGAAATTTCAATACAGTAGTACTTAAATTTCAGGGAAAAAATAAGAAGTAGGTGTCTGTCTGACCACCCTAACCATAGTAAAATGGTAATATTTTTTTATAAGATTTTATATATAAGTAGATGACTCATGTCCAGATGTGATGCATAATTTTTTTAATTTTTTTCCAAGTAAATAATTAATTATGAATTTTTTTATTACAAATTTTAAAAATATATAAAATCTTGTATGTCTGACCACCTTAACTTGGACAAAACTTCATGAAATTTATTTTTTCTTTTTTTAATCCTATAGTATGTGAAGCATAGAATGTGATGCATGTTTCAAATTTAAAAAATATTATACTATTTGAAAGTTATAGATGTTTTTCAATCAACCTATTGATTAGGACTTTAGTCATAATTCTAATAGAAAATGGATAGCAATTATTTATTAAATTCAAATTAAAGCATAATTTATATTGGTGGAAAGCTGAGAATCTCCTCTAAAAACCCTTTTCATTTCATCAATTTTGGGTTAAAAAAAAGTCGTCAGCCACCTACCCTACAATACCCACAATATTGCCACTTTTTGTCCCATTATGATCCTGCACATGCCCTATACATATCATTATCATCCTCATGTAAAAATCATCCATAGCATCATCAGGACGTATAATCATAAATAAACATCACATCATCATGACATTTTATCATAAATAACCATCATAACTGCATACATGGCATGGCATATAAATAACATCATCATAGGAATCATAAATGCACAAATTACATCACATAGTCATCACATAATCATCAACAGATAAGCATACATCATAAAACACATAATTCATCATCACATAACATAAAGCATATAGGCCACATCAAAACTGCATCATTTATATATCGTCTCCAAAAATCATGTCACAAGATAGAGTCACGAGATATCCCAAAAATAAGAGCTCGGAGGATCGATGGTCAAAATATAACTGTCATAACATAAGTATCTAAAGTGTCCTAATGCAAGATAATGGTAAACATGTCTATGTCGAGCTCTCCTCATCCCCTTGAGGAGAAGATCTAGGGGATTGATGCTCTATCAAGGGAACTGATGTTGTCAAAGTCACTGTGGCCTGTGCCTGGGAAGCTGAGGGATTTGTCACTATGGCCTACGTCTGTGAAACTGAGGGAATTGTCACTAATGGCATCACCTTTGTAGTAACATGAGGCTATGAGGACACTGCGACTGATGGATCTATCACTAGAGGCTGGCTATGCACTGACCTGTGCCCTAACCCAGTGGAACCATGGTTGTGACTTGACCTGTGACTAGACGAATTCCTACGAGAGTGGATAGACCTATGCCCTAATGAGTGTCCTAAGGAAGTGGATCCCCTTACACTACTCACTGTCCTACTACTGCTACCACTCCCTATTCTACTCCCATTGCCTATCCTCATTTGAGACCATCTTAGAGTAGGATCCCATCTCTTCGGTGGCAAGGCCTGCTCATATAATAAACTGTAACATCCTTTAGTCTCACTGACTCTGGCCAGCTCTCTCGCCATGTCCCCTAACAGTCCTATACATAGTTGCACAAACTCTATGCACCATCTAGCTGACTCCTGTTGTTGGAGCACCACCTGATCCCTCTCTACCTTGGCAACCTCTAGCTCTACCTATAGGGCCTTAACATAAGATGTACTCTCATTGAGCCTCCTCTATAGGTTTTCCACTCGCCGATATGTAGTCACATCATTTGGCAGTGGTGGTCTTGTAGGTGCATCCTCCTCCCCCTCTACCATCTGCCACCTTAGTAGTCACTCTGCCTCATCTATTGCATCATCATCATCTCCAAAATCCTCCTCCTCTCCCATGTCCTCCTCCCCTGGCATCTCAACCTCCATCTCCCCCTCTTGTCGAACCTCCATCACTGGCATCTCTCTCTCCTATCTCTCCTCCTGCTGGACACTTCTGACAGTAGGTGCAGCATCTGGCTCTCTCTCTCTCTCCCTCCCGTCGTTCAACCTCCACCTCCCTCTCTTCCTCCTCGGCTACCTCAGGGATTAGCACTAAGGGAACTCTATCCACACACTATCTAACCCTCCTAGAATACCTCCCACTATCTCTGCCTCTCCTCCTCCTCCCACCATCCTCATCATCATTTCTGTCATCTCCATCCCTCCCTCCACCTCTCCCTCCATCCCTCCCTCAGCCTCAGCCTCAACCCCTGCCTCCATCTTTGGCTCCCCTACCACCTTGCCATACCCATGGTATCACTAACCTCCTTTCAATTGGTGCCTGTCCATCAGGATCTGTCAAGGGGACTAGTCTGACTCTACCACCAAAGATCAAAGTTTGATGTGGTCCTTGGATCCGCAAGTCCTCCTCTCCATCCCCACTGCTGAGCCACTAGCCCATTAATCTACTGCTCTGTGAAGGGAACTGCTATCGGTGGACCCCATCCAGACTCTCAAGATGATTTTGCATACTTGGTTGTACCCATAGGAACACCCTATTGCTCGCCAAACTATAGTAACACCCTCTAAGACAAGTACATCTCAATGATAAGATGACTCTATATAGTATGGCCAATCTGGTTCGTGAACTATCTACAAAAACTAAGGTGATCTTGTGCATCCTTCCAATCCCCATAGTCCTTGTATAACCTCTAGATAAAAGATACCATGGTGTCAATATGATGGCACCACTAGCTTGTCTTTCCAACTCAGGTCTGCTAAAGCAGGCTAACATAATAATATAGATATGGCATGCCATCCGCCAACTATGGTCTCTAGATTGATGGACGAAAGACAGTGATGTCCTCCCATGCCCAGATCATAAGAAGTGTCATCCCACAACCAATACTTTGCGCTCTCCTATAGGCAATTTGATGAAGCTGATGATATAGCATCCCCAAAAGGTAAGGTCCCCAGGCATACATAGTCCTGTCTCGTCTCATCCCAACTAATACATTGCCCCATCCAATTGGAAATTTGTATCCTTGATGGTCGGGAATCAGTACTCCTCTGATCAATGTCACCAATAGGGCATCAAACCTAGAGTAGTGCTTTGCCACAAACTCCCATCGTATCTCATACCCCTCAATCCCTAGTCCCGCACTAATCTCATCATGATAATATGTTGTAAATGACTGGTACCCATGCTGTGGATCATACACAATCCGCTTTCCTCAGATCGACAAGCACAGGATCTGGTACCTGTCCTCAAGAGTGACTGTAGCCTCCCCCATTGGCAAATGGAAGGAGCATGTCTCAGAATGCCACCTCTCATAAAGTGTAGTCAAAACTCCCCTATTTTCCTAGATAATGGGCATATAGGTAACATAGTATCTAGTTCCAGTCGCAACAATCATTGTCACTCCTTGTCCTACAACTGGTCCTAGAATCTATAAGTGGGTGGCTTGCTCTCTCGTGTATCAATCAATGCTAACTATCTCTACACATGTCAAAACATGCATTAGCACCTTGTTGAAAAACATCATTAACATTTTTCTAACTCAAAATCATTTCAAAATATGAACCTAAACAAATTTAGCCTTAGTCAAAGTTAAAGTCAAATGCATCACATTGACTTCATTTGCATCTCAGTTAGGCGTTTGCATTGTTTCATACTTCAATTGCATTGCAACTTGGTGTTTGCATTTTTATAGCTCGCGTATGCGTCACGATTCTTGTCACACATGTCACTTTGTTCAATTGCATAAATTGAGTTAGAAAATGCATCACAACCCTTCGAATGTGGCATTACATCCCCTAATTGTAGCACGATTTGGAAAACACGCGGTTTTCTACAAATGTGTCATGCTTCCTTGACCTATCCTAATGACCCCTTGCACTTGCATCATGATGCATCAAATATGTCAAACGTGAATGTGAATGCAGCTTATGTGCATGCACATGCATCGCGGTGCATTCGTTCGTGGACTTAAAACCCTAAAAATGACACGTGAAATGATGAAATGACAAAGTAAATTAGATGTACGTATTGTTGGCTTTGAGCCCTCTAGCCATCTGCAAGTCCGGACAATCTCCCTATAGTGTTCAGTCACTAGAATCACCATCTTCACAAAAGTCCACCTCGCTCTGAGTTCTCAAATTCGCTATGGTTAAATGTGAAAATGAATTGACTTTTACCCCATTTTCAACCTATTTATAGGCTCAAAGTGGGATTTTTCAAAATCATTTCATTACTAGAGGCTCTTTTTGACCGACTTTGACCAACCCTTTAGCTGACTTAAACTCCTCAAAATCTGAAACCATTTGTGCTATCGCTTTTCTTGTCATCAAATTGACTTATTGGGACACTTTCCAAATTTTTCTCTCCCCGGGCCAAAATTTGAAAATATAATAATACTATATTATATTATTATTATATTATATATGTATTTTATAATATAATATTTAATAATATTATATTATATTAATATTATGTTATATATGTATTTTATAATATAATATAATAATATTATATTATATTATTATTATAGTATATATGTATTTTATAATATTATATAATAATATAATATAATATTATCTTATTAATATTATCATATTATATTTATATTATAATGTATTTAATATTATATAATAATATAATATAATATTATTATAATATTATATTATATTATATTATTATATAATATAATGACGACCGAGTTTCCTATCAAATTTTCCCATGCTCGCTAAAAACTGATTTCAAAATGGAATCCAAAAAAAGAACTACAATACATAACCCACTTTTGCACAATAATAATTATATTATATTATATATTATCATGGAAACAAATCATATTATTATATAATTTGTTTCCATAATAATATATAATATAATATAATATAATATATAATAATATTTTACCTATCACATTTTCGCTTTTCACCACAGACCCACTCCTCCTCCTTCAGTGTTGTGTAGTTGTGCGGTATATAATAATATATAATAATGTAATATTATAAAATATAAATATTATATTATATTATTATATAATATTATAAAATACATATATAATAGAATTATAAATATTATAATATTTTACCTATCCCATTTTCGTGTTTTATCATAGACCCGCTCTTCCTCCTTAGTGGTGTGCAGTTGTGTTCTATATAATAATATATAATAATATAATATAATATTATAGTATTATATAATATTATATTAATATTATTAATATTATAATATTATATTAATAATATAATATTATAATATATTTAATAATATTTATTGTGAAGCAAAGAAATATTGATGGTAGAGTAGAGCCAGAGGCCCGAAGTGGCACAAATCAATGAAGGGAAGGTGTAGAAAGCTTCTGCAAAGCTGGTTGATGGTGCTCTAAATGGCAGGGCCACAAAAGGAGACAAGGGAAGTGGTGGAAATCCCTCTTGGGGAACCGAGGCAACTAGGGAAGTTTCAAAAAAGGATGATCTGGAGCATGCTCGATAAGAGGGCTAGTGTAGACACCCTTAGGAGCACTCTCAACAGTTTTATTTTGGTAATGGTCAATCTGGGCTGCAACGGAAGGTCTTCAATCATTTTCCCAACAAGCACAATAGGCATGGCTCATCGAGTGGTCAGTGGCAAGAAGAAAATTCAAATTTTGGTGGGAAAAGGAGCACCAGCCATGGTAGAAAGGAAAGCTCTAGATCCTATCTGAGCCCTCCTAGAGATGAGTTTGGGCACTCGGATCAGCAAACCATGGTCTTGGGATCTAAATTCTTGGCTCCTTTAATCAAGCAGATGGAGAGTCTAGGTTTAATCATGAAATGGTTTTGTTCCAATTTGAATATCAGGTGAATGACTATTTTCTAGTTGTGTGCCCTTCCCCCTCTATTTGGGAAATTTTTTTGGAAAGGGTTTGGTTGATGGACGGTTTTCGATTTTATATGAGGAAATCAGAAGTTGGTTTCAACCCCCTTCGGCATCAGATGACTTACATTCAAGATTGGCATAAGCTTCTGAACCTCCCCTTTGAGTTATGGAAAGCTAAAATTCTGGAGGAGATTGGAAATTATCTTGGTAAATACATTTATGCATATGAATGGATAGAAGAGAATGACATAATTACCTATGTGTGCCTTTGTGTGGGAAATTACCCTAACAACCCTAGATGGAAGGAGGTAAATATTTACATGGATTGGGGTGTTTTGTCGCAACCTTTAGTCTTTGAACCTAGACTAGATGAGTGTTGGGTCAACACTTTGGGCTGGCATTCCTGGGAGGCTCCTCTTGGGTGTGGTGTTGATGTTAATCTGGGCCCTAGGCCTGTCGAACCTATTATTGGGGGTTCTGGGGTTCCAACTGGCTCTCTAGGTGATGGTTGCAGTCTGCCCTACCAAGAGATCAATGGAGTGGGTGCCTCAGAGGCGGAGTTGAATTTGCTATATGTAAATCAAGATGTGAATCAAATGCTCAACAACAAATTATGTGATGTTCTGGATTTAATAAACAATAATTTCAGGGAAGAGAATCTTGATTCATTAATTGAGGTAAATAAATAAATAGTGGAATTGGCCCAAGAGGTGAAGGCTACTTCAAATGGGCCTTTCAACAGTGTTACAAAATTGGAAGATGACTAGTTGGACACGACAAGAATGGAAGTTGTTGCATCCACTCTGGTGTTCAAAGATGGTGGCTACATTTTTCCAAGTCCTGATGGATTAGGGATCATGGAAAAACAGGTGGGAAAGACATCCCTAGACTGTGGGGAACACAAAAAGTAAGGGAGAACTCCCAATGTGGAAAAACTAAAGCTAGATGGTGAGGCCTCTAGGCAGAAGATCTCATAAATTCTTAAAGTAGGGAAGGGGGATCCCCTTCCTGAAGAAAAATGAAAAAATTAACTTAGAATGTTAAGGGCATCAATGCCCCTAATAGGAATTGTCTGGTGAAGGATTAGATTTATTTTTCCTAGGAAGGAGTGTGTATTCTTCAGGAAATTAAGCTGGATCAAGGGGACATGGTGTCATTTGGTAAAAGGATGAGGTCTTGGAAGTTTTTGTCAGTCATTGTGGATGGGGTTGCGGGTGGTTTGATGAAACTTTGGCGCCCCAACAAGGTTTCAGTGGAGCAAGTGGCAGTAGGCAATAGATGGCTTGCTTGCAAAGTTGAGAGTTTCTCATCAAATCCATGTTTCCTTCTTTACAATACGTACAGTTCTCATTTGTGCATTGAAAAGTGGAGGACCTGGCTAGAAATTCAAAATTTGTGCTTTGAAGCTAGTTTTGAGTATTATTTGTTGGAGGGGACTTTAATGTGATCTTACATTTAGTTGACAAGTGGGGTGGGGTGTCATGAAGGATTCAATCCCAAATAGACTTTGAAGCTTTCATAAGAATAAATCATCTCTTTGAAATCCCCACGACCAATGGTTCTTTTACTTGTACAAGTCGACGTCTTGAATTCTACTCTATTGCAGAGAAATTGGATAGATTTTTCTTCAAAGGAAACATGGGTGCCTTTCCCTTCTCTATGGAGAGCAACATTCTTCCTTGCCCTAGGTCAGATTATTTTTTGGTTCTTTTGGACATTTTGGGTGAGAATCTTCCAATAAGTTGACCTTTCAAATTTGAGGCAATGTGGATGAAGGATCAAAGTTTTTTTCCATTGATCTTTGTATGGTGGGATGAGGTAGGGTTGGTGGGTTCCAAAATATTTACCTTGGAAAAAAAATTGAAACATGTCAAGCACAAGTTAAAGGACTGTAAAAATATTTGTCTTAAAACCATTTTCAAAGAAAAACATATAATTGAAGGGGAATTGAGGTCCCTGAATGAGGAAATCATCCAATTAGGCATGGACAATGCAAGGTTTTTACAGGAGAAGGAATTGCTGTGAGAACTCAATGAGATTGTCTCGAAAGCAGAAATTTTCTAGCACCAGAAGTTGTGGGAGGTGTGGCTAAAAGATGGTGATAAAAACACCAAATTCTTTCATAATTCCACAAATCAGGGTGAGAGGTCAATAGAATTTCTCATATCATTTCTGCAGATGGTCATTCTTTGGACAATCTAGATCAAATTGCTAAGGAGGCCATATTTTTCTTCCAAAATTTGTTGAATGATTGGGATGGCTCAAGGTTAGGTGCCAAACAAAGTCTTTTAGAATGCATCCAAAATTTGGTGATGAATGGTCAAAAAAATGGTCAAAAAAGAAGAGATTCGGGCAGCTCTTTTCTGACTCCATCCAAACAAATCTCCTAGGCTAGATGGTTTCCCTTTGTCTTTTTTTTAGCACTATTGGAGTATAGTTTGGATAGATGTCATTGATACTGTAAAAGAATCTAGGGCTTTGAGGAAAAATTTGAAGGAACTCAACAATACTTTCATATCCTTAATCCTAAAAAAGAGAAACTATAAAATGGAAGATTTTCAACCAATTTCATTATGCAATACAGTATATAAAATCTTAGTGAAAGTGGTGGCTAACTGGCTTAAGGTATTATTACTTGGCTTGATCTTTGAGGAACAAACAGGTTTTGTCATGGGGTGATCTATCTACGATGGTGTGATAATTTCCTAAGAAGCCATCCATTCAATATCTCGAATGAGAAAGCAATCTATGATCATGAAGCTGAATATGAAAAAGGCACATGACAAAGTAAATTGGCATTTTTTCTTCAAATTTTTGGAAAGTTTTGGCTTTCATCCAGCCTGGCTCGATTAGATATTTAGTTGGATTGCAAGTCCAAGGTACTCAGTGTTGGTTATGGTTCATCTCATGGTTTTTTTGAGGTCTCTCGTGGGCTCATGCAGGGAAATCCTCTCTCCCCATTCTTGTTCATAATCATGGTTGAAGCTCTTGGAAGATCCTTCTCTAGAGCCATCTCAGCGGGAGAGTTAAAAGGGATACAAATTACAAGTAGTCTCCCCCTTATGACACATCAATAGTTTGTTAACGAGAATATGTTACTTGGTCAAGTTGGGTTGAAGGAGGCACGAACTTTCAAAAGGATATTGTCTAACTATTCTCAAGCTTTTGGGCAGGAGGTAAGCTTGGACAAATCTGAACTTTCTTTCTTTTTCACTGACCCTTCCTTGGAAAATTGCATCCTTCAATTTTTCAAGTTTCGTAAAGGAAAGCTTCCATGTAAATATTTGGGCCTCCCATTGGCATTGGGCATACAGTCAGGAAAACTGTGGGATCTGCTAATAGAAAAGGTTGAAAACAAGCTTTCTTCTTGGAAAGGCAGGTAGCTTTCTTGGGTTGGAAAGTTAACGCTAATAAAGACAATGTTGGAGTCTCTTCTAATTTACATGCTTTCTTATCTCCCTTTGATTGGTGTTTCTTGCACTAAGGTCAACCAAAAGATGAAAAAATTTTGGCAGGGGAACTCAGATTAAAATAAGTTCCCCCCTGATTAAGTAGGAAAACATTTGCAGATCGTGGGAGGATGCTAGTGCAGGGATAAAAAATCTAGCTCTACAAAATAAAGCATTGGGGGCCAAGTTGGCCTAGAAAATGTATGCTAGGAAAGAATTAAAATGGGTGAAAAATATGAAATATAAGTACTTGGAGGAAGGGGAGGCAAGCTTTTTCACAACTAGACAACTCCCCAAAGGATCGGGCATTTGGAATTTCATTTGTAGTTGCAAGGATTTGATCTCGAATTCACTCTCATGGGAAGTGAGGGATGGAAATACAACTCTCTTTTGGGTAGATTCATGGGGTCGGTTTGGTAAGCTAGCAGAGAATGGTGATCTAAGGAATGTAAGGGAGGTCACTAAACTTGCCTAGGGATGCCAAGTGAAGGATTACTTGATCACTGAGTGAGTGGATGGTGTGTTCAGATGGAGATGGAAGGATCCTAGGATATTGGCTCTCAACATTACAGAAATCAAAATCTTTGAGGAATTCCTAAAGCAACATCCTCTTTGCATTAGGGATGGGAAGGATGTGCTTAGTTGGTGTGGTGCAGCTTTTGGCATCTATAGTGCCAAGGATACAAAAAGATGGTAAAGCAATAGGAGCAAGTTTTGTCAATTCCAAATGATCTATGTTGGAATCATAATTTCCTCCCCAAAGCTGGTATATTCTCATGGGAAGCCATTCAAGGAAGAGTTTTGACAACTAAAAGGTTGGTGAAATTTGGAATTTGTGGTCCCTCGAGGTGTGTGCTTTGTAAGGCGACAACATAAACCAACAATCATCTCTTCTTCAATTTCCCATTCATAGCCAAGTGTTGGAATTGGTTGTGTGCCAAACTCAAATTTTGTACTTCTCTGCTAGAAAACATTATGATTTGGTTCAAAATTTGGCCAAAGTTGGGTGGAAAGTCTATGTTTTCCTGCCTGTGGTGGCTATGTCTGTCAATGATTCTTTGGGAAGTCTAGAAAGAGAGAAATCGTTAAATTTTTAAGGATGAGGTAATGTTTCTTCCATCTTATCTCAACAAACTGGAAGCCTGTATAGTGGAGTTAGCAAACTCGAGGGTGGTCAGGACTACTAGTTCAAACTCTTCTTTCTCTTGTTGGGATTCAAAGATGCTGAAGATGTGGAATGGCTTGAAGGTTCCTTTCGCTTTGGGCTCTAGGGGCTCCTCAAGCAAAGCGGATCAGGAAGTAACCAATTGGCAACCTCTTGCCCAGGACTGGTATAAGCTAAAATTTGATGATTCTTCTAGAGGTAATCTTCGGTAGTTAGGTGCTAGTTGCATTATCAAAGACTGGTAAGGGGTTGTGGTGGGGAAGCTAGCTTAGCCACTGAGTTGGGGAACAAATAATGTAGCAGAGCTCCAAGCGACTCAGCTAGGAATCAAATTATGCAATGAGTTGGGGTTGAGGAATGGGGTAATTGAAGGATACTCTACCATCATTATAAACACATTGAGATTGGGGCATCTTCAGAACTAGAAACTTCCCAAAATTCTAGAAGTCACGCTTTCTCTCTTGAACAAGTTTGAAAACTTTGAAATCAATCTCATTCTCTAGGAAGGAAATTCAGAGGCAGATTCTCTTGTGAATATTGGAACTGACGACACTCTCTTAAAGGAAATATCCTCTAGCAGGAACAATTCTAGATGAGTGGCATAGTGGGTGGTAGGGTGGGCACCACTCCATCTCCCATACACTTGGATGGAGTGGCTAGGTCGTAGTTAGTTGGGGCTCTCAGCTGAGCTAGTGCCATGATTCTCATGTGGATTTGGGGAACTTTCCAAATGGGGTAATAAACATGATTGTCTATTGGCATAGAGAGAAGTGCATCATCCTTCTCCAAATGTTTGCTAGCCCACACATGCTTGTCGCCGAGTATGTTGCATTGGCTTTCATTACAGTTGGTGGTGGTTATATTTCCTAAGTGGAGTGGAGGATTTTTGCATTCACATTCTGCTTGGTTTGTTTCATGTCTGGCCTTGAATAGGTTCATTCTATTGGTCTTGTCAAAGGAGTTGGAGATGGGTGGCACGGATACACGTATGAAGTTGAAGAGCTCAAAGGGGAAAATGGCCTTCAAAGGCCCAGTTACTTCCCTTTGGATGCAACGAATTATTTGGCACTCGAATTATCTAACATTTGCTGCAATAAAATGCATTACCAAGAAATTTTTTATGGTGGATGCAGATGGCTATTGGTTGAATTCTGACATCTCTTCTCACATCTTGGGTGGATTACTTGACATTGGGGTTTGTAAAGCAGATTCATAGGTGATTACGAGGAGGTTGTTTCAAAAGGACATGATGGTGGGCCTAGATAGAGCTTTCATTATTGCCTCATTGGGCAATGCCATTCCCCACCCTCGTGATTTGGCTCTTCTTAATGACCTAGAGGAGTTGGTGAAGTTATTCCCCTTTCTCCTAGATGTCAATGGTTTGGAATTGGCCAAGCATTGATGCTTGGTAGTTGCAAGGGAAGAATTTCTAAGGAAGAAATTTCATCTAGCTTCGGTTGTAGACTCATCCTGGAAACCAGAGTTTTGTACGTTTGAGTAGTAGAATGTGTGGTAACTTGGGTTGGGGTGGTGGGTGGGATCTATGTCTCAGTATAGGATTTTTTTTTTGGTAGTTTGTTTAAAACTATGCTCTCTCAGTGGAAAGGGATACTATAATTTTTTTTGATAGTTTTGTCTCTAGTAGCATGTTCAAAGAGGGTGGTAGTCTGGTATTATGATTTAGTCATGTTCATGGGTGGTAATCTGGTAATTTTGGGTTAGAAGTGTAATGGGTTGTTTTGAGTTTTTGTTGGCTGCCCAGGTTGGGCTTGAACATTGTATCACTGGTTTTTTTTAAATCAATATAATCCACCTATCTTAAGTTTATCAAAAATAAATATTTATTGTGAAGGAGATGATGTATTATAGTTTATTTATTTTGAATTCCAATTTGAAATCCAATAAATGAGGGAAAATAAAAGAGAGCAAATACAAGTGGTAAAATTTTAACCAGAAAAATTTAAACCTAATTTTTCATTTTAATAACCATAATTTTTATTTTAATAAACATAAGAGCTAAAACAGTAAATTGGAGAAGTGAAAGGTCAATACAAGCAAGAAGAAGAGTTTGGAGGAGCTAAAACAAATAGTGGTCAGGGCTCTCTTAGCTCACCTTCTCCAAACAATCTTGGGATGTAGCTCGACACTGGTAGCCTTCCCTCGTCTAGTGATGGATGACTTGGTTGGGTGGTTTGGATGGGACCAAATTTTGAATTCCCATGACTTGGGTGAAAATAATAGAGACTTCATTTGCTTGGACAGTGAGTTTGACTATTGATTTCTTTCTTTTGAGGCTGTAATTTTTAATTTCTACATTATTTTCCTTTATGATGATTTTTTTCTGAATGTTGTGGCCTCCTTTTATAGCAGATCTAGGAAACTGGGGTGATTGATCTCCTTTATCTTATGGTATTTCCTTTGACCTATCTATGGGACTTTCTCATGGTGGCAATAATACTTTGCATGTATTTTGTTGGGGCTTTCTCATGGCGGTAGCAATACTTAAGTACTTAGCGTAAAGGATGCCATTATGTTAAATCCTAAATGTGCTCATTATTAGGTTCTTGGTCGTAATTTTCATTTTAATAAACATACTCTAAAACCCTCGTTGAAACCTTATTTTCAAGTTGCAGCTCACCAAATTGGAGAAGTGAAAGGTTAATACTAGCAAGGAAGAGTAAATACCATGATACTACCTACACAAAGGAGTACTTGGAAAATAGAAATGGAGGGGAGGATTCTTGATTCCCAAAAAATTGTTTCCTTAGCCATTTGATCTTTCCTTTTAACCAGTTTACTACATTTTTTTTCATATTCTTTTTTATTATTATCGTCTTACAAACCTGGATTCTTAGATTGCCCCACTTTAGGTTGAAAATAATCAAGCTTACAATTTTTTCTTCAAAACAATTGTGACTAACACACTTCCCTTAGAGTTTCTAAAAGAATCTTCAAGAGGCTTTGTAAGGAAATATTTGCTTATATTTTTGAAAATATTGTGATCAAATCTAAGATTTCCTGTGTAGTGGGTGCCCTATATACCATATCCATCACCAAATTTGTGCTCTATTTCCTTTATTTCATCATTGAAATAAATTGTTAAAGAAGTACCATCCATTCTTAGTGTATTTCATCATTTTCTCCATTATGTTGTTTTGTAGGGGTGGTCGTGGTAGAGGAAGAGGTTGTGGAAAATTAGAATTATAATATATGAATGCCTGCTCTATGATGCTTTGAATTTTTTTTTAAAAGTTCATTATATTTTTGTAAATCTCAGTTGTCACTGAGTTTTTTGTAAATCTCAGTTGTCACAGAGTTTTTTGTAAATCTCAGTTGTCACAGATTTTTTTGTAAATCTCAGTTGTCACTGAGGTTTTTGTAAATCTCAGTTGTCACTGAATTTTTTGTAAATCTCATTTGACACTAATTTTTTTGTAAATCTCAGTTGTCAATGAGTTTTTTGTAAATCTCAGTTGTCATTAAGACATTAAAGGTAAGAGGTTTTGATTTTCCAATGAGACTTAATGAAATAAATTTTTAGAGTGGTTTTTTCTCCACTCATAAATACTATGTTGTGGCTCTTCTTGTGTATGATCAATCATATTTGTTCAAACATTTTAGTCTTCATTTCATGGCGCTTCTCTCAACATTTGAATATCTATGATACTAATTAAATTAGATTTGATTTGTAAATGACTAAACCAAATAAATAACTAAACTATGATGAAATAAATGACTATCATGACTAAAAAAATGACTATCATGACTAAAATAAATAACTATCATGACTAAAATAAATAACTATCATGACTAAAAATAGATGACTACAATGACTAAATAAATGACTACAATGACTAAAATGAATGATGGCCATCACTAAATAAATGACCACTATGACTAAATAAATGACTACCACAACTAAATAAACAACTACCATGAATAAATAAGCAACTATCATGACTAAATAAATGACTACCATGACTAAATGTGGACATAGAAAAAGTATCCCTTCTACTTTTTCTCAATTTCAGCCCCTCCTAGTGTACTTTTGCTTATTTTTCCTAGATTTAATGTTCTAATGTGGTCAACACATTCACATTAGGTCTTGGACCCTTGAGAATCATTAAGAATTATAGGTTGTCTTGTAAAAGTGTTGTAACCCACTTTCACACTTTTATAGGACCCTTTCATTATAATTTACTTAAATAATCTCTTTTGATCACTTACCAAGTCTTATTTCAAAGTGTTGTAAAGAGTTGTAACAAACTCTCACACTTTTTTAGGCTTTTCATCACTAAATTTACCCTTTCTTATGTTTAAATGACCCCTTAATGCACTTTCTAACCCTACTTAAGTGTATTTTTAAGGATATTCCCATTAAACCTTATTTAATGCACTTCAATCCTCGACACCCAGTAAAATTTCCCTTGTGGGACCAAGTCGCCACTTGGGATGACTTAGTCCCACTTGGCATAAAAATCAAAACAATTTTAATTTTCTAGCGGGATTTTATTCTCTTACCCTTAAGGTTGGCCTGTGATGTGTTATTTTTGGGAAATAATGGAAAATAAAGTATAAATAAAGGGTTTTTCCTCTCATTTTAACCCCCATACATTCAAACATCCATTCACTTAATCAATCAAGCAACTATTAAGCATTCAAGAACTCTAAGCATAATCAAGTCATCCATTGGAGCACTTCATTGCATATCTTCAAATTTCAACATCAAGGATTTGGTGATTTTATGAGATTTCATGTTGTTTATTCATAATTATATCTTCATTTTATTTCATTATCTAGGGTTTGATTACCAAATCAGGGTTTGACCAAGGCAAACCCCTATACTCTAACCCTTAACCCTTTTTCCCCTCTTTGCATGTGTGTTTGCAGGTATTGTATGTAGATTTGTCAAATAATTTGGTGTTAGAAAGGTGTTTTAAATCTATCAAATTCATAAAAGTTAACAAAGCCCTAATTGAAGCTTGGAGACCAATTTCAACCTGTTTTATGTAGAATCTGAACTAAACACTTGTCAGAAAATGAAGTGCAAACTGAAAGCTACATACTCCTATCCTGAATTTCCCAAGATTCCCAGGTGGACTAAGTCACCATATATGGTAGATTAGTCCCACTTCCAGTCCTGAAAAGTGGTTTCTGTATTTCTGAGTACCCATTTCACAGATTCTTGTTTCAATAGATTTTTCCTGAAACTGGACTAGGTCGCCCAACTTGGTGTAAGTGTCCCAATCAACATTTGTAGTCAACTCTGTAGGATTCCAAAACATTCCAACATTAGCTTTCAAGATTCAGGTGTATCTCATTCAATTTCATCAAATTATGTTCTTGTTTGTCTATATTTTTAGTTCATGTTTGCATACAACACTGTGTTTTCAAACACTTTGCATTTCTTAGTTTTGCATACATAATCAATAGCTTTTATCAGTCCTTAAAATTTATATCATCTCATCTAGGCATATTGCATCCATTTTACTTTATTCTTTGAATGTTTACATTGCATTTTGGCTCATCTTTCCCCTTTTAGGTGAAAAACCCTAGAAGGGCTAGAAAGCATTTGGGTGCTAAAGTCTTTGTTAACATTTTGGTGAACCTAAATTTTGAACATTTTTTCTTCTAATTTCAAGTGCATCCTATGTTTAATTTGCATCAACATTGCATTAGGTTTTTCATTGTTTAAATTGCATCCTAGGGTTTTAAAAATTACATTAGTGAAAAGCTCATATAGCTTGCATTTTTGCATCATATTTCATTGGAAAAAATCCAAATTCTGCATTTTCATATTGTAGTTGTATCTGTGCATCTAAAAAACATCAAATTGCATTCAATTTTTTTCAAAATATCAAAAAAATCATCACTGGGACTAATTCACCACAATGGGTGACTTAGTCCTTTTGCACATTTTGCACTATAATTTTTGGCATTTTCTAGGGATTTTCTACATTTCATTTTTTTGTTATTACATTCTATCATAATTTCCAGATTTGTTGTTTTCTTCTATTTCTTGCATATAGTTTCCTTTCATCATGGCTTTTTGATTTAATAAGTTTTGGATGTCATTAAAATTTTTTGTGGACATGTCAAATTGTGCCTTTGGAATTGATCCTAATGACCTTGAGCTTCCTCATGCTCCTTCAAATCCACATGAATTTCCTCCCCATGATGTTGTCATCATTGGAGAATATGATGACAACATGAATAAGTTCTTAAACGAATGTCTTGACAAACTTGAAGCCAATGCAACCTTTTATCCATCCATGAAACAACAAGACCTTCCTACAATCTCACCTCCTAATATGTTTGGTCACCTACATCTTGAAATAAATGAAGGACCTAAGTTTCCTCCAACAAGTGGACCTAGTTTCTCTAAACAAGAAACTCCTCAACCATTCTACGATAAAAAAGATACAATTTACACACCAATCAACATTGAAGAAACTTATGGCAAAGGTTTTACAATCTTAAGAACACAAGGATGTGACACAACAATTAAACATGGCATTCATCAACTTTTAGAAAAAATACTAACAGATGAAAACACAACCGGGTTAGGCTATCAAGATCCTCCTCATGAAAACAAGCCTCCTTTAGAATATTGGAGACTTCGTGATGATGGCACGATGATCTTCGATTGTCCCCCTGATCTAAATATCCTCCTTCCTCACGAACAACCCTTGCATTATACCAATGACAAGGAGGATAGGATCCCCATGGGTGCTCTTCCTCCTTCAATCCATGAAAAGGGTGAATTTAGTAAACACAAATGACCTTACAAGTTGAAAAAACCACAATTTCCTCTCCATCCACCACCTGAATGTGAAAGGAAATTGCAAATCCTTCTAAACAAAGAACTCATTTTATTACCACCTATGAATATGTTGGTAATCTATCCTAAAGATGCTAATGTTCCACATTGTGCATATCATCATGTTCTTGGACATAGAGGTGATGAATGCCATCAATTGAAAGAAATAATGAGCAAGTATCATTTTGATGGCGATAATTGTTATCCAATAAATCCATAAACCTCTACCAAACACCTCATCATGCAATAGTTGTAGAATCTTCCATTCTCACCATTGCATGACCATTCCCATCATCTATCTTGGTTCATTCTTGTCTTGCACTCAGTGCGGGTAAGAAGTTGTTAGCTTTGTTCTAGTAAAGCATTTGTCATTGTCCCTTAGTTGCATTATTCACCTTCCACTTATACCAATTGAGATTGGGAGGCAAGTGACTTGCTCATCAGCTGACGCGCCTCTGCCTTACTAGCCTTTTGCATTTTTCTTTTTCTTTTGTGTGCATGTGCATATCGTGTTCCCCTATAATGTGGCATTTGATGTGCTCCTCTCTTTGTGATATTCTTCTATTTGTACCCTCATTCTTCTCTATGTCATACATCACTTTGTTTTGTGTTTTCTTTGAGGGGATGACACAAAGTGTTGAGATGCCCTATGTCTCTTCCATGGTGGCCCAAAAGGTCTTTCTATTTTCTTTTTCACTTTGTTTTGTGTTTTCCTTTTGGGGATGATGCAAAGCGTTGAGTCACCCTATGTCTCTTCCATGTTGACTCGAAAGGCCTCTCTTTTCGTTTTTCTTTTCCTTTTATCTTTTCCTTGTGTTTTCCTTTTGGGGATGATAGAAGGCATTGAGACTGAAATGTCTCTCTCATTTTGACCCAAAATATTTTCCTTTTTATTTTGCTTTTTCATTTTCATTTGCTTGTGTTTTCCTTTTGGGGATGACACAAAGCGTCGAGACGTCCTATGTCTCTTCCATGTTGATGAAAAATGTATCTTTATTTTTTCATTTTTTTCACTCTCTTTGTGTCAGTCTTCTATTTCTATATGAATTGGGGGAATAATGAAAGTTCTGAGCTCCTTACAAAACATTGCAACAAAGAACATACTGACCCCAAATCCACAGATCCCTTATGTGTTTGGTGTTTTCCTTTTGGGGGAAATTCCTTTCTTTTCCTTTTGAGGGAAATTCCTTTCTTTTTCCTTTCCTTTGTTGGTATATGGCTTTGGGAGATTTTTTTTGGTTGCTAGTGTTGTCATTGATGGCAATTAAAGTCAACAGTGGGGTCCGCAGTTTAGAAGTAGCTCATACCGACAAAAAAAGTAGAAGACGATATTCTACTAGTAGAAAGCATGAAGAATAGAGTATTTGGTTGATAAGTTGGTTTGAATACTTGACCAAATAATTATTTTGTTGTGTGGATCCCCAGGGAAGCTTGTCGAGCATGTATGTTACCTAATTGGTAAGTTTTGTAATTTTGCATTGATCGGTGTACGAGTTTAGAGATCCAGAAGAATGTTTTTTTGTCTATCTTCTCATTATGACCGACATGTTATGTATAGCATGTCGTGGATGTATAAGGAGTAGTTGTTTTAATTATTTCTTGTGCTAGGAATCTTGATTTGGGTTCCTACTATATTCTAGCCGACTTGTGTGGGTATGCACTAATTCTAATTGGTGATTTAAGCTGACATGTGGAAGAATATTATATTTTGTTTGAAGCTGACATATAATAATGAAATCTTGTTAGCGGATATATATGAGATCGGTTGATTCGAATGTTTAGAGTGAATGTGTGTGTGTGTGGATCAAGAAGTGAGGTGTAAGTGCAAAAAAGTGTAGAGCATTTGTATGAGCTAATATTAGAAGATCTGTTGAAGTGAATTTTGTTTGTGCAGCAGAAGGGTTTTTATATAGGAAAGTAGAGCAGAGCAGAATAGAAGTACGAATTGGATAGAAGGTCCAAAATCTGTTTTATGTGCCTCATTGGAACTAAATTGAGGCATTTGTAGATGCTATATTCTCAGTTCAACATTTTTTTGTAATGTCAAATATTTTGTAAGGCAGTGAGCCTTCCTTATTTTGAATAGTGAGCTCTAGGCAATGTACCTGAATGCAAGTGCATTCCCTTTTGATAATACTTTTAACAGAGTATAATTTGCGGAATAATCTCCACCGTGGTTTTTCCCCTAACAGGGTTTCCACTTAAAAATCTTGGTGTTATGGTCTTCACATTGTCTCTTTAATGTGTTTGCATGTTTCCTTCTATTTATATGTTGTTGATAGTTTAAGATTTGATTTGAAATTCAAATATTGTGGAACACTGATTCACCCCCCCTCTCAATGTTCCTAGTGTCCAACAATTGGTAATGCCTTGACATCCAAAGGGGGAGTAGTGTTTTATTGTGTTTTGAAGCTTTGAGTTTTGGTTCTGACACTTAGTCATTTCTCACTAGGTGTTGCCATCAATGCCAAGGGGGGATATTGTTGGCATATAGATTTGGGAGATTTTTTTTGGTTGCTAGTGTTGTCATTGATGGCAACTGAAGTTAGCAGTGTGGTACGCAAGTTAGAAGTAGCTCATACTAGCAGGAAAAGTAGAAGACAATATTCTACCAGTAGAAAGCATGAGGAATAGAGTATCTGGATGACAAGTTGATCTGAATACTTCACCAGATCATTATTTTGTTGTGTGGATCCCCAGGGAAGCTAGTCGAGCATGTATGTTACCTAATTGGTAAGTTTTGTAATGTTGCATTGATCGGTGTATGAGTTTAGAGATCTGTGAGAATGTTTTTCTGTCTATCTTCTCATTATGTCCGACCTGTTGTGTATAGTGTTTCGTAGATGTATAAGGAGTAGTTGTTTTAATTATTTCTTGTGCTGGGAATCTTGATTTGGGTCCCTACTATAGTCTAGATGAATTCTAATTGGTGATATAAGCCGACATATGGAAGAATATTATATTTTGTTTGAAGCCAACATATAGTAATGAAATCTTGTTAGCAAATATATATATATGAGATAAGTTGATTCATTTTGGAGTGAATATATGTGTGTGTGGATCAAGAAGTGAGAAGGTGTAAGTGTGAAGAAGTGTAGAGCAGCTATATGAGCTAATATCAGATCTATTGAAGTGAATTTTGTTTTGTGCAACATAAGGGTTTTTATATAGGAAAGCAGTGCAAAGCAGAGCAGAAGTGTGAATTGGATAGAAGGTCCAAAATCTGTTTTATGTGCCTCATTGGAATTGAATCCAAGGATTTGTAGATGCTATATTCTTAGTTCAATATTTTGTTGTAATCTCAAATATTTTGTAAGGCAGTGAGCCTTCCTTATTTTGAGCAGTGAGCTCTAAGTAGTGTGCTTGAATGCAAGTGCATTCCCTTTTGATCATACTTTTATCAGAGTATAATTTGTGGATTAATCTCCACCATGGTTTTTCCCCTAACAGGATCTCCACGTAAAAATCTTGGATTTATGGTGTTCACATTGTCTCTTTAATGTGTTTGCATGTTTCCTTCTATTTATATGTTGTTGATAGTTTAAGATCTGATTTGAAATTCAAATATTGTGGGACACTGATTCACCCCCCCTCTCAGTGTTCCTAGTGTCCAACATCCTTCACATGATGCAACCTTACTCAGAAACATATGACTTGGCATAGGGCCTTTCAAGTTGGCTCTCATGTCTTCTTTCTTTTTTGAAATTTTCTCATTTTCTACTTTAAATTAATTTCTCATAGAATGGTGTGTAGCAATTCCTTTAAAGTAGGGGCATACATTGGCATTATTCATTTTGCATTTTTCTCTTTTTCTTGGTTCTTAGTATATCCTTGTTACTTCATACGATGTGTTTTTTCACTTTGTGGATGACATTGGGTGTGATGTCCTTCATAAGCGTGATCTATCTTAGCATATTACATTCCTCTTGGTGGCCTAATGCGAAGCACTGATTCCCCTAAGTTGTGAATATTCTATTCTTTAATTGGTCCTCTCTTGGAGACATTAGACACAATGTTCCCTAAGCTAAGACCTCACATGAACTAAAAAAGACTCCTTTGAACATCTCTTGCATGTTGCATTTTGCATTTGTTATATGGCCACCTTGCATAACACAGCTTGCATCCCTGTAGTGCCATCACATTTGTTCATGAGTTCTAAGCATACAAAGCTTTGCTTGTCTCATGAAGCATGAAATGACATTTCCCTTTATGGTGCCTTATTAAAGTTATTAGGAGGTAAAACTTTGGTATGGTTGAGCGGGAAGCCCATTCTGAGGCATGAATTTTTCCCATAGCCACCTACATGTTTGTGAGTGCATACCAACCATAAGTGTATGTTTCTCACCTTTTGGTCCTTCTCACCCGGTGATCAGCCATGAGTTTCTTTGCCCTAGAGTGAGTATGCATTTTTTTTTTCAGACAAACAACCTAGATCTGATCCACAATGGGCTGGACAAACAATGGAAGCTTGATCTGAATTTCCTTCAACTTCCCTCTTTCATTATTTTTCATCTTTTTCATGTGTGTTCCTTTGTATTTATGTTTATTTTACCATGGGATCTTCATCTTGGGGGCTCGATCATCCCTCTTGATTGTTGTTGCCTCATCTTTCCAGCATCAATGCATTTGGACCCCTCTTGATTGCATGATCGACTAATTGAGTGTGAGTTTGAAGTAGGTTCATCCTCTCACTAAAGTGGGGGCTAACTGTGGACATGAAAAAAAGTAACCCTTCTACTTTTTCTCATGTTCAGGCCCTCCTAGTGGACTTTGGCTTTATTTTGCCTAGATTTAATGTTGTAATGTGGTCAACACATTCACATTAGGTCTTGGACCCTTGAGAATATTTAAGAATTCTATGTTGTCTTGTAAAAGTGTTGTGAAGTGTTGTAACTCACTTTCACAGTTTTCTAGGACCATTTCATTATAATTTACTTAAATAAAATATTTTTATCACTTACAAAGTCTTATTTCAAATTGTTTTGAAGAGTTGTAACAAACTCTCATGCTTTTCTAGGCTTGTCATCACTAAATTGACCCTTTCTTATGTTTAAATGACCCCTTAATGCACTTTTTGACCCTACTTAAGTGTATTTTTGAGGATATTTTTGTTAAACCTTATTTAATGCACTTCAATCCCTGACACCCAAAAAAATTTCCCTGGTGGGACCAAGTCACCACTTGGGGCGACTTAGTCCCATTAGGCACAAAAATCAAAATAATTTTAATTTTTTGGTGAGATTTTATTCTCCTACCCTTGAGGTCAGCCCGTGATGTGTTATTTTTTGGGAAATAATGGAAAATCAAGTAGAAATAAAGGGTTTTTCCTCTCAGTTTAACCCCCATTCATTCAAGCATTCAAGCACTCTAAGCATAATGAAGTCATCCATTGGAGCACTTCATTGCATATCTTCAAATTTCAACATCAAGGATTTTGTGAGTTTATGAAATTACATTTTTTTTATTCATCATTCTATCTTCATTTCATTTCATTATCTAGGGTTTGATTACCAAATAAGGGCTCGACCAAGGCAAACCCCTATACTCTAACCCTTAAACCTTTTCCCCCTCATTGCATGCATGTTTGTAGGTCTTGTATTTAAATTTGTCAAAGAATTTTATTTTAAAGAGGTGTTTTTAGTCTATCAAAGTCATCAAAGTCAACTAATCCCTAATTGAAGCTTGGAGACCAATTTTAGCCCATTTTCTATAGAATCTAAACCAAACACCTTCCAGGAAAGGAAGTGTAAATCGAAAGCTACATATTCTTGTCCCCAGATTCCTAGGTGGACTAAGTCACCATATATGGTAGATTAGTCCCATTGGAAGGCCTAAAAAGTGGTTTCTGTATTTCTAAGTCCCCATTTGGCAGATTCCTGTTCTGATAGATTTTTTGTGAAACTGGACTAAGTCGCCCAGCTTGGTGTAAGCATCCCATTCAACATTTCCAGTCAACTCTACAGGATTCCGTAACCTTCCAAGGTCATCTTTCAAGCTCCACGCGCATCTCATTCAGTTTCATCAAATTTTGTTCTTATTTGTCTATACTTTTAGTTCATGTTTGCATACAACACTATGTTTTCAAACACTTTGCATTTCTTAGTTTTGCATACATAATCAATAGCTTTTATCAGTCCTTTACATTTAAATCATCTCATCTAGTCATATTGCATCCATTTTACATTAATCTTTGAGTGTTTACATTGCATTTGTGCCCATCTTTCCCCTTTTAGGTGAAAAACCCTAGAAAGGCTAGAAAGCATTCAGGTGCCAAAATCTTTTCTAACACTAAATAAATGATTAGTTAACACAAATCAATGAGTAAAATAACAACTAAATACACCACCAAATTGATCAACAAAAACAACCAATAAATGACTAAAAAATGGTTTAGTCATGAATTTGGTTGTGTTATAAATGACTAGCAATAAACTACTAATGGTCATGTGATCAAACTACTGATCACATGACCAATTTTTAGTAGTTTTTTAAGTCATTTATTTCTATTTTTGTACTAGTGTATAGACTACCTACTTTTCCAGACAAGGAATTCATTATGAGTATAGTTGTGGTGGATACCCTACCCAATTATGGTATGTTATTGTCAAGAAAATAGAGTGCTTCCATGGGAGGCATTATGCAATGTGACATGCCTTTTTCCACATTTCCAATCAAGGGAAAATATAATAATCTTGTAGGGGAGCTAAGGGCCCCACACATAATTGAATTTATGGATCAAGAGGATAAAATTCACTTTGTGGATATTGGTATTGAAAGCTTCAAGGTTGAAGAGTTACAAGAAGAAGAGGATAGACAACTTGCACCTCTTGGAAAGGAGGTTTTGCAGCAAGCAAATAATGATGACCTATGGAGCATATTTTTTTATGGTTCTTGCTCAAAGGAAGGATTAGGTGCAGGGTTAATACTCATTTCCTCTATGGGCAGGACTTTTAAGTTTTCATTTTCCTTATTATTCGCATGTGCAAATAATGTAGCTCAATATGAAGCTTTGTAACTAGGATTAAGATTAGCTGAGAAACATAGAATCAAGAAGTTAAAGGTTACTAGTGATTCAAAACTTGTTGCTTCTCAAGTTAGATCAAAATTTGCATCAAAGAATAATAGGTTGAAACATTATATGAATGTTTCTTGGGACTCAGTAGAACAATTTAATGCTTTTGGTATTGATTGGTTGGATAGAAACAAGAATCAAGTGGCAAATTTACTTGCCAATATTATACTTTTCCCAAATGACATTATAATTGCAAGCATTTCAAAATTGGAAGTGTAGGTCAGACCTTCAATTCTTGATAATATATGGAACTGGCAGGTTTTTGATGATGATGGGGACATTTTGAAGTTCTTGTGGTGTGTGGATGAGTATGAACGTTAAGAAATTAACTTTGGAGCTTTCTTGGAAGAAGTGGATGGCAAAGAAACAATAGTTGGAAATAAAATTATTCAATTGAAGACCAACAAAATCCCAATGGGGTTAGTTTCTCTAGAGAGGGCCTTTGATGACCCTGAAAAAACCAATGCAAACATCTGCTCATAAAGAGGATCTGGAAGAGGTCAACCTTGGCAAAAAAATGATTCAAAGAAAGTCTACATTGGAAAAAAAATGAAGCCTCAAGTCAAAGCAATGTTGATTGCTTTCTTAAGAAGATATAGGCATATGTTTTCCTAACCTTATGATGATCTAAAGGCTTATAGGGAAGAACTATTTCAACATGAAATTGCCTTAAAATATGATGCTAATCCTTTTAGGCAAAAGCAAAGGAGAATCAATCCTATATTTCCACCTAAGATGCAAGAAGAATTGGTCAAGTTAAGAGATGCAGGTATCATCAAACCAATTAGGAATTCTACATGGTTGTCTAACTTAGTGACAGTGAGAAAAAATAATGGTGATATAAGACTTTGTGTGGATTCCAAAAACCTCAATATATCATCATTAAAAGACAACTATCCACTACCATCATAGAATCCATGTTACAAAAGGTAACTGGTTGTGAGCTTTTGTCTATGATGGATGGTTTTTCTAGATACAACCAAGTGGTGGTTAAGGAGTCCAAGCAATACAAGAATGAATTTGTGACTCCTTGGGGCACTTATGCTTATGTTAGGATGCCTTTTGGCCTAAAAAATGTAGGTTCTACCTTTCAAAGGGCTATGGATGTGGCCTTTATGATTTTATTGATATCTATTGGGTAGTTTATAAAGATGACTTGACAACATACAACAAGAAAGAAGAAGACCATTGTATGCACCTAGAGAAGATATTTTTCAAGGAAATTGAATATGCCATATCTTTGAATCCCAAAAAATGTGTGTTTGGGGTGATAGAAGGAAAGTTTCTTTGCCATATTGTATCAAAAGAAAGGATAAGAATTGACCCTGAGAGGGTGGCTACAATAGATAAAATACCAGAGCCAAAGAATGTCAAAGGAATCCAGTCATTCTTTGGGAAGATCAAATTATTAATGAGATTTGGGATAAACTTTGCAGAGATTACCCATCCAATCTCCAAAATGTTATAGAAAGGAGAAAGTTTAACTTGGAGTGAAGAGCCTCACAAGGCATTCAAGAGTATCAAAGAATCTATAAAGGAGGAACTAATATTGAAGTCTCCATATTTTTCCAAGCCAATGCAATTTTTTTCCTTTGCATCATTTCACACAATTGTTGGGATATTGTTATAGAAAAATAATGAAGGCTTTGAACAACCTATTGCATTTTTCAGTAAATCCTTGCATGCTGTAAAACTTAAATATGATATGATAGAGAAGTAGGATTATGCATTAGTCAAAGCAATAAAAAAAATTAGAACCTATTTAGTGGGAACTATAATAATTGCTTATGTCGTAAGTGTTGCAGCAAAAGACATCTTCACTCAACAAGAAGTCATGGGTAGAAGATGTAGATGGATTAACATAATCTAAGAATTTGATGTCCAAATCACCAAATTAGTGAGAGGATAGGGTTTAGCCAAGCTGATGGCTGAAAGCAAACTAGAAGCCAACCAAATTAACCACACAAAATGTGTAGATGTTTCACCAATATGTGATATGCAAACATGTGGTTAGTATAGGCATATTGTCCAATATTTGCAGATAATGTAGTGCCTTGAAGGAATGACATATAATGAAAAAAGAACCCTCAAAGTATAGGCTATTAAATATATAATCATTGACAATGAGATTTGGTGGAGGATTCTAGAAGGTGTGCTACTTAAGTGTGTTGATGGTAAGAAAGCATTGGAACTCCTAACAAAAATGCATAGTGGAGTTTATGGGGATCATTACATGACAAAGACAACTTCCCAAAAAGTGTTGAGAGCGGGATTTTTGGAGCAGGGGAACCTTCACCTTGTGATGAAAGAAAATTGATTCTTGAAGGTCCAATAGGTCAATTTGAAAGTCTTTTAATCAATAAGCAACAAGGAAGTTTCAAAATATGATAAAAACAATGTAAATGTGTCAATCAAGGTCATGGATGATGAAGAGGTCTAGGTAGGTTAATGTTACTTTTCAAGTATGAGGTTATGTTTTTTGGTTCAATAAGGTCTAGATAGACCATTACCAATGCTCAAGGTGGTTAGGGGGTTAGAAAATGAAAATATTGCAATAATATGTAAAATATTATCAACAAAGCAAGTAAAAGTGGCAATTTTGCATTGCAATGGTCATAAGGCGTTTAAATTTTAGTTCAGAGTTAGTTGGTCAATTTTTTTGGAGTGGAGAATCCTTTAAAGAGGAATAGAAACTCGTTGTAATGGGTTGCTAATAAAATTGGAGCATTGACAATAAGATTATCTATGTTTTTCATTATTTTTTTTTAGTTTTCTTGAAATTTGTAGGTCTATATGAGCCTGTACAGTCTAATTGTGCCATGTAATTCATTTAATTTTGTGGTGGAATGTGTTAACAACCTTTTGGAACAAGTTTGAGGGAAATACATTGTGATTTGTGGTAGATATTATTGTTTTCCTATAGTAGGCCGATAGTACCATTTTTAAGGGTTTTGCAATAAAAATCATGTTCTAAAGGACCCATACACCGATTGTGATTACTGTGACAAGTACATAGTGGGTCCTAGGGAGTTAGAGTAGATGGTAGGATTCTTTATTTGAGTTGTGGAGAAAGAATAAGGGAGATAGTGTTGTTTCCCATATTGTTTTTGTGAAGAAAATGCATGAAATTAGTGGTTTTGACCTAGGGTTTTGAGAAATCGTTGAGGAAAATCAGTTCTTATGAGTTTTTGAGTTATTATAGAGAAAATGAAAGGTGTTAGATGTATTGATTTGGTCTGAGAAGCCATAGAGTTGGGTGTTTGAGTAAAACCTTAGGTTTTGGGGTGTAAATGGAGGGTTTCATGGATGTATGGTATAGAGGTTCTAGGTCTGAGAAATAGTTGGAAAATTTGAAGTTTTGGGGCACAATTAATACTATCTTAGGATTCTTTGTGATTACAAGGTCTTTAGAGGTTACTTTGTTTGGAAATAGGGCTAATTCTTGTAGCCTTTTTGCAGGGCAGTTTGATGTTTCTCAATGTTGGTACACGGAAACCTTATGAGGTCTTCTAGGACAATGTTTTTGAATTTGAGACAAGTCTAGTCTAATGTTTGGATGGATATTGTATGGATTTCTCTAAAAGATAATATCTTTTTCTGAGATTTGAAGGATACAAACCTTTTGTTGTTAGTTGATTCAATTTGGGTGATTTGATTTTTTTTCAAGGGTTGATGTCTTATTGAGGTCTGGTCATTTTGGGTCTGGTTGTGAGTTTCTCCACCTTGATCTACATCAAAGTGGTATTAGAGCAAGGGGGTAGGTTTCTTGTGAAAGAAGGTTGAATTTTTGTGTGTAAGAAGAAGAAGGTAATTGGAGGAATCAAAATGCCTCCTAAGTGGAATGTCATTGCAAGGAAGATTGACAACCATGACAAAGAAATAGAATCCCTAAAGCAAGAAATTGTTTTGAAGAAAGCTAATGGTAGGGTTCTTTTGAAAGAAAGTGATTTTAAAGAGGAAGAGACCTCTAATGAAGAAGAGGAGATGGATCTAGATGATGTGAGAATGATGAAGCATTTGAATGTTGTGAAGAAGGATGGTCATAGAAAAATGGATGTGCCTATGTATGGGGGAAAACTTGATAGTGAAGAGCTCTTGGATTGGATAGGTTCTTTGGAGAACTACTTTGAGAGTGAAGAGATTGATGAAGAGCATATGGTGAATAAGGCTAAAACAAAACTGAAAGTATATGATTTGTTGTGGTGGAATTCTATGCAAGAGGAAAGGGAGAGACAAGGAAAGAGCAAGATCACTTCTTGGGAGAGGATGAAGACCAAACTAAAAGGTAAATTCCTTCCTTGTGATTATAATGTTTAGTTGCTTAATAGGTTACAAAATCTTATACAAAATTATTTAGATGTGCACTTGCATATACTAAAGAATTTTGTAGGCTAAGTACAAGGACCAAACATGAAGAAGATGAGGAAGAAATGGTTGCTAGGTACTTGAATGGTTTGAGGTATAACATTCAGGATGAAATCAACTTGTTGGCACCAAAATCAATTGAACAATGCTTTCAAATGGAAATGAGACCAGAAGAAAAACTAAAGAGGAGACAAGAGAAAGAAACAAGAGGAAGAGGCAACACTTCCAGGGGTAGAGGCACTACTTCAACATCAAGGAAGACCAAGGAAGACCTTGAAGATGCTGATAAGAATAAGGAGCAAGCACCTAAAGCAAGAGGATGATGGAGGGGTGGAAGAACTAACTTCAAACAAAGGAGAGATTTCAATCAGTTTGTAGGTAGGTGTTATAGATGCGATGAATTTGGGCACCCATCTTTCAAGTGTCCTCAACACCAAAGTTAATTTTCAAGTGGTGATAGGAAGAGTGAGAGAAGAACTCAACTAATCCAAGAAGAAGAATGTAAAATTTCAAGAAGACCTACGAACCCAGAGGTGGGAGAAGCACTCATGATGAGAAGGACTTTTTTGCAAGCACCTATGGAGGAAGACATGAGCCAAAGGAGTCTATTCAGAACTTCATGGAAATGTAAAGGTAAAGTGTGTCAAGTTGTTATTGATTCAGGTTCTCAAGATAATATGGTGTCTAGGGAGATGGTAGACAAATTAAACTTAGAGAAGATACCTCATGTAGCACCTTACAAAGTTTCTTGGGTGAATGATAGTCAAAATTTAGTAGTGAATGAACAAGCCTATGTGGATTTCCAAATTGGGGAGTACAAAGATAGGGTCTTGTGTGATGTGTTACCAATGGATTTCTATCATTTTATATTGGGGCGACCATGGAAATTTGATAGAAGTTCCATGTATGATGGCAGGAAAAACAACTATAAAATTAGGAAGGATGACAAGAGTTTCAAGTTAACTCCTTTGCAAGGAGGTGGAAGAGATAAAGGCAAGTCTAAAGTTGTGATTTTTGGGAAAAAAGATCCTTTAAGGATTGAGGACAGCAAGGACAATATGGTTGTTGATTTGAAGTATGGTTATGATGTTGGGACAGCAATAAAGACACCTACAAATGGTGCTAGGACAGTGGAAATTTATTTTTTGCAAAAGGTAGAGAAAGAACTCATGCCTAGGTCTGATTTAGGAAAGGTAAATGTTGACAAGTTTGTAGGGAATCATAAAAAATAGGGTGAAATTGTTGTTGGGACCATGGTGTGTCCTATAAATATGAATGATATTGCAAAACAAGTGGAACTTGCTAGTGCAGGGGTTGGTAATTCTGAGCAGGCAGAGAAACATGAAAAATGTAGGATGCAAGGTCTAATAACAATGATGAAAAGACAGTGTGAGCAAAGGAACAAAATTTTGATGCAAGAGATGAGAGGGAAGAATTTACAAGTGAACATGGGTGGATGCAAGTGTGCAGATGGAGTCAATAAGAAAGTAGAGCATGGTATTGCTAACTTTTGTTTGTTTGCAGGTACAAAGACTAGGAGAACTCCAAATTTTGATCTAGGTGTAAGGATGGGGAAAACATCATGTTTGAATATGATAATGAAGAAAAATTTCAACATGAACACGGTCCAAAGGGTAGAAAAACTCAAGGAAACTCCATGTTTGAACCTATTGAAGAAGGTTGTAGAGATGAAGATGCATGGAGCAACAATGTTGAGGGATGGAGAACACTAGAAATCTTTGGACAAGAGTCTTTTCTATGGGGCGTGTATGGTACAGGGGCACCTACACCTTGTGATGAAATAAAATTGATTCTTCAAGTTCCAATGGGTCAATTTGAAAGTCTTTTCATCAATAAGAAACAAGGAAGTTGCAAAATATGACAAAAATAATGTAAAAGTGTCAATTGAGGTCATGGATGATGAAGAGGTCTAGGTAGGTTATTGTTACTTTTCAAGTGTGGGGTTATATTTTTTGGTTCAATAAAGTGTAGATAGATCATTACCAATGCTCTAGGTGGTTAGGGGGTTAAAAACCATCAAATATTGCAATAATATGTAAAATGTTGTCAACAAAGCAAGTAAAAGGGGCAATTTTGCATTCCAACGGTCATAAGGGGTTTAAAATTTAGTTGATAGTTAGTTTAATTTTTTTGGAGTGGAGAAGCCTTTAAAGAGGAATAGAAACTCATTATAATGGTTGTCTAAGAAAATTGGAGCATTGGCAATAAGATTTTCTCTATTTTTCATTATTTTTTTTAAGTTTTCCTCACATTTGCAGGTTTGTACAGGCCTGTATAGTCTAATTGTGCAATGTAATTCATTTCATTTTGTGGTGGCATGTGTTAACAACCTTCTGGACCAAATTTGAGGGAAATCCATTGTGATTTGTGGTAGATATTCTTGTTTTCCTGTAGCAGGCTGAGAGTACCCTATTTAAGGGTTCTGCAATAAAAATCATGTTCTAAAGGACCTATACACTAACTGTGATTATTGTCACAAGTGTAATGGGTCCTGGGGAGTTAATGTATATGGTAGGATTCTTTATTTGAGTTGTGTAGAAAGAATAAGGGAGATAGTGTTGCTGCCCCTATTGTTTTTGTGAAGAAAATGCATGAAATTAGTCATTTTGACCTAGGCTTTTGAGAAATCCTTGAAGAAAGTCAGTTCTTATGCATTTTTGAGTTTGTAAAAAGTAGATGAAAGGTGTTAGATCTATTTATTTAGTCTAAGAATCTCAGGAGTTGGGTGTTTGAATAAAACCCTAGGTTTTGGGGTGTAAATGGAGGGTTTCATGGATCTATGGTATAGAGGTCTAAGGTCTGAGAAATAGTTATAAATTTTGAAGTTTTTGGGAACAATTTAAGACTTTCTAAAGAGTCTATGTGAGTACAAGGTGTTTAGAGGGTACTTTGTCTAGAAACAGGGCTAATTCTAGTAGCCTTTTTGTAGGGCAGTTTAATGTTTCTCAATGTTGGTACAAGGAAACCTTGTGAGGTCTTCTAGGATAGTGTTTTGGAATCTGATACAAGTCTAGTCTGATGTTTGGATGGCCATTGTATGAATTTCTCTAAAAGATAAGCCCTTTTTTTGAGATTTGAAGGATACAAACCTTTTGTTGTTAGTTGATTCAATTTGGGTGATTGTGATTTTTTTCAAGGGTTGACGTTTTATTGGGGTCTAGTCATTTTGGGCCTGGTTGTGAGTTTCTCCACCTTGATCTAGATTCATTTTGGTGGCCCTCAGTGTTCAAACATTCCTACAAGTGTGTAAAAACTTGTGATGCTTGCCAAATATTTTTAGGAAAGCTCAAATTTTTAAAAATTTACCACTCAGACCAATTTTAGTTCAAGCACCTTTTCAACAATGGGGTATTGATTTTATTGGTGAGATCTCCAAGAAATCTAGTTGGGGACACTCTTGGATTCTTGTTGCTATAATTATTTTATGAAATGGGTAGAAGCAATCCCCACAAGGAAAGCAACAAGCAAGGTTGTGGTTGATTTTTTGATGAATAACATTTTGATCAAGTTTGGAGTCCCAAAAAAATTATCTTTGATAATGCAATGTTTTTCAGATCAGATGAATTCAGATATTTTAGTGATATGCATGGGATCCAAATATCTTATTCTTCTCCTTATCATCCATAAGTAAATGGTCAAGCCAAGTTAGGTAATAAAATTTTGATGAGGATCATCAAAAGGGTGATTGAGAAAAATAAGAAGGCATGGGACTCAAAAATAAAGCTTGCACTCTAGGCAAATAGGGTTATTGTCAAAAAGGCTACAAGAAATTCTCCATTTGGTTTGGTGTATGGTTTGGATGCAAGATTGTCTTAGAACAATTTGCTGAAGTTTTTTTTAGGAGTATGATGGAGATATCTATGATGAAATGCAGCATAGGGTTGATGCTCTAATAGAGTTGGATGAGACAAGAAGGAAAGCTCAGAGTAAGAATGCTAAAACACAGCTACAAGTCAAAAATTTGTATGAAAAAATGGATTCTCCAAGGAAGTTTTAAGTGGGAAACATGGTGATAATGTGGAATGCTATAGCACAAGATAAGGGAAAACATGGAAAATTTGATGCATTGTGGTTGGGTCCTTATTTGATATCAAACACTCATGGTGAAGATTCATACATTTTGTAAAGATTAACTGGATAATTTCTTTAACCGCTAGTACATGGACAATTGTTGAAATCATACTTATCTTGAGGTATGTTTCTTTTCCATGTACACTATAATGTTATGTATATTCTTTCTAGGTTTGGTGTGTTTCTTCTTTGGTTTGTTTTGTCTTCCTTTTTTGGGCTCCTTGTTTTTGTTCTTTGGGTTTGTTCTGCTTCAACCATGAGATCTGGAATCCCACCATGCTTGCATGAGGCATGCAACCTAGAGCTAGAGCCACTAGTGGAACCTTCAAAAAATTTCATGTTTCACTAATTTTACATTCATATTTGGTTGACTACTTGGTCTATTTGGTCCATTTGCTAAGGTTTTTGTCTTAGGGTTTAGGGTTTTTCAACCTTTCATTTCTAAAACTTAGTATTTTGTGCTCTTTTGGTTTGATCCCTTCTCGACCTACTATTTTTGGTTACCAGTCTTCTAATTCATATCTTGAGTCATTCAACCCATGTGTTTATTGGCCCCTATGCTTAGGAATTATTGAAAAATACCCCAGATGAAATATTCTTTATTTCTAGCCTTATGTCTAAGTCTTTTCCATGGTATGGTGTTTTGAGATATTTAGCCTTTTATCCTAAGGTTAGACCTATGATTTGAGTATGTTATGTCAATATTTCTTGTTTGACCTAGGTGGCCCCCCTTTAAAAACATCTTTTATTCATGTACAAAATTGCTATAACTTAAGTGCATTCATCACATGCCTCATGAACATCACGCTTTGCCTTTTTCCCATCGGTTTCATTTTTGTGATGAGCTATGGACTATTCTTTTGCACCAAACACTACCTTTGTATCACTAAAAGATTATTTCCATTCATCTCATTTAAACAATGAGTGATACCTTGCATTTCCTTTTGCATCATTGATCTCCTTTGTATCACTGAAATAACAAAGCATCACTAGACTCTTCACACGATGTAGTAACCGGAAAAGCATCTTGTTTTCCTTAATTTGGGAATAATTGATAATAAATAATATTAAGATTGCCTTGATTTAGTGTTGTAATGTGTTTTACATATTTACATTAAATTTAGGGCCCTTTTTAACTAAATGGACTTAATTGTGCCTTATTTTTGGGTGTTGTAAAATGTATATTTACACTTTCAAATTAATCGAGGGATTTATTAATTAATTCAAGTTAATTATTCCTTAATTGTATCCTTAATTTAAATCCAAACCTTATTAATTACAAATTGTGAGGGATAAAGCCCGACATTCTTAAATGATGTTACACAAGACTTAATTTTTGAAGGTATGTGTTCTAGGTTAGTGACCTAAGATCCATTTTCCACTTGGCAAATGGGTCCTCACTAGGTCCGAGCACCCTATTTTTACATGACATTACACATTGTCCAAAGTGTGTCCTAGCTAAGTGAGTTAGGACCCATGCACCACAAGGTGAATGGGTCCTCACTTAGACCTAGGAGCCCCCCTTGGGATATGTTTTTGGTGATTTTTTAATGATTTCAAATACTAGATCTGATGTCAGCTTGTGATATTTAAATTTTGAGATTTAATATTAAGATATGTATAAATATAAGGCTATTTCACTTAGTTTCACCTAGAATAATTTTTATGCAAGCATCCTAATAGAAAACTTATGGTCAAGAGTGTATTCAAGGCATTTCTAAGGCATTCAAGGGAATATTTGAAGAAGATTATTGTAGCAATTAATATCCATTTCATCAGGTCAAAGGCATAATGCATCATGCATGTTTTTTAGCTAATGTGTTGATGTAGCATTGAAGATAAAGTCAAGCATATTCAAGGTGTTGTTTCTAATCAAGGTTCATGATCAAGATCTACATTCATTGAGGCCACTTCATTCTAGTTTTCATATCTACAATCTAAGTTTTCAAAATAAGGTGTGGTGTGTTGTGACTTTGCATTTTATTCATTCATCATTCCATTTAAGCATTGTTTCATTCCAATGTTTAATTACCAAAATGGTGTTTGACCAAGACGAACCCTTATTCCCTAACAAACAACATTTTTCTTCTCCTTTAATGTGTGTTTGCAAGTTTTAGGTTGAATATCATTTGGAGAGAAAAATTGCAAAAGTTTTCAAAGTTGTCAAAGTTGCTAAGAAAGTTGTCAAATCACAATAATTGAGCTACAGGATTTATTTTTGACTTTTTGATAATCTCCAACTAGGATCTTGGGGTGTATACATTAAAGAAAAAAACCCAAAAAATGTATTTCCAAAACCCTAGTGAAGACCCATTCACCATAGGAAGAATTAGTCCTTAGTGAGGCCTAAAAATGCACTTTTTGCAATAGGTACACAACATTTGAGCCTCTTAAAACTCACCTTTTTACTAGTATTAGGGTTAGTTTTGATTTCTATAACTCAATTTCACATTATAACCCTCATAATTGAATGAAAAATAGAGAAATATAAACTTGGTTCAGCAATTCATTTCGGTGAACTCATTTTTCTATGTTTCACATGATACACGATGGCCTTTCTCATACCTTTTGTATCGTGTTGAACCTATACATTGTGCTTTTCTTTATACCACTCAATTCATTACAACAATATGTGATGAGTGATAAGGAATGAAGGACCGTGATTGTTCCACATGTTAGAATCTTATGTCATCACTCATTTCTATCATATCACTTGAAGCACTCTCACTCTCAAGTATACTTTAGTGATATGCGATAAGCAATGGGGAACTATCTATTTCCTTTGCATCACATGATCTCAATGCAGTGCTATAACATTGTTTGACCTATGGATCATTTCTATGATAAGCGATGGGAAATGGAAGGATATCCTTGTGAATATTTTTTCCATCGAGGGAACTATTCACATCACAGTTTCACTTTGTCAAGTGGGAGACAATTTTGCAATATGTGATGGCTTCACAAAGGGAAGTGGTGGAAAATGTTAAATTAGCTCTACATGGCAATATTTTAGAGAATTGCACAAATTCTCACATCACTAATGTAGGGAAAGGTACCAAAGGTAGAAAGCCTTATGTGAAGGTGATGGAGAACCATTGATCGTGTTTTAACTCAAATAGATCGATGACTAAATTTTAAACTTAAATGGCTAAGTGTCAAAGCATTCATGTTCACTCATGTGAGCCTTCTTTCACCATTAATGGTAAATATGCTTGATCCTAAGGCCATTAAAGGGGTGAATTTTTTATTTTCCTACCATTTTCACAAGAATTCAAGAGTAGAAGGGAAAATGGGAGCTTTAGGCAAAGACAATTTGAAGAATGGAGCACTTGTTTTCTTAGGTAAGTAAATTTTAAACTCTCTTATGCAAAATTTTTGGAGAATAGGGTTGATTTGAAAGCTAGGGTTGTAGAATAGGGTTTATAAGCGTAGGGTTGTCAATTTCTCTATTTTATAAGGATAATTTTATAAGAATTGTATTGGGTTCAAAAAATAAATTGGTTAATTCTAGAATTTGAACCCTACAATTCTGAAGATAGAGCCTTAGTTCTTCTTTAAATTTTAAACTCTAGTTCCCTTAAGTCTTGCAAAAATAAGTCAACCTGGTGAATCCTCTAAGTTAGAAGTGAAGCCTAAGCAAAAAATGTATAGAAAGGTAAATACTAAGGATGATTTACATAAGGTAGAAGTATCAGAAGCATCTGAGAAGAAGAGGGAAGTGAAGAGAAATTGTACTAGGTTCATGGAGCAAGGAGAAAAAGATTCATCTCCTAGTGCAAAACCAGTAGGGAAAATAGAAATTGGTGAAGGATTTCTCACAGGTCACTTCTAGGATTTGGCATGTGGGGTTGGTGAGGTTGTTGTACCTCAGAGTGGGTGGGAATTATTTTCCTATGGTTCTAATAGAATATTTGCTAATTGTCCAACATGTCATTGTGGGCATGCAACCTTGCAAAAATTATTGTTCTGAATTTCTTTGTGGAGATATATTTGATTCTAGATTTAGATAGGTGTTATGACCCCCAGGGAAGGTTGATCAAAAGGTCTATGAATGGAGCCCATTTGTTGGATATAACAAGAAGTTAGATTGTGGAAGTTTTCAACTTGAATACTTCTGCAACTCTCTCAATTACTTTTGGTGTGTTATATCAAGAATATGAGTAGAATAAATATGGATATAGGAGAAATGTTCTACCAAGGCATAGAATAAATTATCAAAACAAGAAGGGTGTGTATTTTGGGTCCAAGGATGTTGAACCCTTTAGCTATGATGAATTTGAAGACTACTTCAGGAACACTGATTATGGGTTATGCCAAGTTATTACCAAGAAGTATGACATAAAGATGAATGTCCCTTTGATGGTTATGGTCATGGAAATTTTGAAAATAAAATATTAGAACAAAGGGTTTGATTATATCTCTTACCTTGCAAAGGATATTGGCAATGACTTGGTAGGCCTGAGAAATGCAAGACCCCCTTTGAGTTTCAAACATTATTCACTTATGATGCATTTGTTGTTGTGGAGAGGTAGGAAGGTCTGGATGAATTTCATGAGGTGAAGAGAGAAAGATAATCAAGATAATGACCTACCTATGTAGATGTAGACCCACGTTTGGGACCAATATTGTCTAGATTCTAACTATCTTTCTTTTTGCAATGGTTTCAAGTTTGGTGTGTTGGAGCAATTGGGTTTACAGACAATTTATCAAATTTATAGAGTTGTAAAGGAGATTCTGAGGCCATTATTGTTTTAGGATAATACATCACAAAAGCACAATTTGGGTGATTGGTATTTACATGCCAATTATACTACTATTAGAGTTTATGGAGCTTTGGTGCCACCCCATCACCTACAGGTGTATGTATCTGAGAGATTGGCTTTCATTGAAATAATGTAGCAATTAGATGCCATGGATAAAGATAATTTAAAACTTATTAGGAAGGCATCCCTCATTTTCCCCAAATGTGCTTTCTCATATTTTGTGGTCACTTCAAAGGAGGGTATTGAGAAATTCAGTACCCTAATCAACAATTATAGAATGAAATAGGATATAATAAGGAATTGTGACCCTAAAGAAGTCATTGATAGGGAGAGGAAGGCAAGAGGAAAGTTTGGGTTTCATCACCATTTCCTTTATGAAAAATATGTAATAAAAAACTTGTCATCGGATGAGGTAGTGGCTAAGAAGAAGAACGAGTAGAGAGCCATATGTTTTGTTGAAGAAAAAATATTAAAGAAGAGTCCATTTTATGTAAGTCCTTATACTTAAATAAAGGATCCTTATGAGAAAGCTATGGTTTTGTTGGTTTCTTATAAGCATAAAAGTTTCCTTGAGAAGGTGAAAGAGGTTGAGGCAAAATCCAAGATTGCCAAAGATAAACATGGTACAAAGCTAAGGAGCTAGTTAGCTCAATCTACGACTCATGGCACCCAAATGCAAGTAATAGTTAAATAAGAAGTGAACCACCAGTTGAACCTTTGGTTGTGTATTCTAAACCAAAGAAGGATGGTGGAAATGAAATACAAGAATAATCTACAAAACACAATCATACAGAGCAAGAGGTGGAACAAAGGTTCCCCTTCATCATTTAAAATGAAGGTATTTTGGCTCATGGAAGAAGTATCTTCATCGACTAAGGAGATTTTTGGAAGGCGGGAAGTATGTATATTGACAAATAGAAAATAAATTTTATCAGTTATGAATAATCCCCCTCAGGTTTTGCAAATATAACGGTCTTTGAAGTGTAAATGTAATTGTCAAATGAAAAAGTGACATGTGTACATTAGCCTGAGGTTTGTTTTACTCCCTTTTTTTGATAAAAGGGAATTAGGGGCCAAATGTAGGGTGATTAGTTGATCAATCTAAGTGAAATTTTGTAACCATGTCTACATAATAGAAGTCTGAGTCTTCTTCTAGGTTTTTGAAGGTTTAAAGTCTTGTAGTGGTGAATGTTGATAACAATACTGTCATATTTTGAAATATAAGTGGCATATATTCAACTAGCCAACATTCTCGTTTGTATACTTTGCATGGATTATGGATAAAAATGAGTCAAATATTATTTATATTCATCTTTATTATCTTTCCTTCGAATGTTTATTCATTGTTAATGCACTTGTTCAAAAAATGAGTTAAATTTGTTTTAGGATGAATAAAGGTTTAGGTGAATGTATGCATGGATAATTAAGTATTGTTGGTTTATTTTCTAAGTTCAACGGTGTAAGGCACCATTAATAAGCTTTGTTGTGATAGGTATAATGTTGTTAGATGTTTGCAATTGCATGGTTTAAGATTCTACACCCTAGGATAAGCCACTGGTCACCATAGGTCATGTTTATTTTACAGTTTTCTAGATCTTTCATAGAAAATACATTCAAATCAAATTTAACCTTCATTTTCCATATAAATGTATTTTTGGCTGAAAGTATACCATTTTATCATGATTTAATGTGATATCATCATAAGGATTAGCTAGAGCTTTAAGGTTTTCATCGATTAAGCAATTAAAAGATAATTTATCTATTGAATTTACAATGTATATGATAATTGGCACAAGAGTATCAAAAAATACATTGTAGGGATCACCCTCCAGGGTTTTTCAAAGCCCAAAGTGTAGAGGGGAAGTTAAACAAGCTTTCACCTGTTCGTTGGCCAATCCCTCAAAGTTGCTGATAATTGAATTTGGCACATTCATAGATAATTGGTTTAAGATAAGCTTGGTTCATTAAAATAACAAACAAGATGCCCGCGGAGTCTATATTTGTGGTGATTTAAAACCAATGGTTGCTTTTAGTTGTCAAATGTACACTTTATTTCTCCTTTTTATTTCCTCTTTATTTTTTAATTTTTTATAATTTTTTATTGAACTTAAATAGATTTTAGGTTATTAAAGTTTAGTCTGTAATTTTTATAATGAAAGATGAAGCTTGTTCATGATTTTATTGAAAATTTGTCTTTGATTATATTTAATTTGTATAAAATTTTCATAATTATTTTAAAAAAACTTTTAAAATAATAATTTTTATTTATTTATTTATTTTTCTCATTTAAAATTTATTATAATAAATTAATCACTTTGCAATTAATTTTTCTTGAATTTTATGGGACCTCTTATAGTATATTATATATTTTACTACAATTTATCTCATCAAACCAAGACTTTATGACCCCTATATCTTGGGGTGATTATTCAATCTTTTTTCAATAGAGGTGTTGGCTATCAACTACTAAGTTTGAATCCATATTATTTTCTAGGTCAACAAGTGTTTTTCCTTGTACACACAACTTGTTAAAAGTGAGGACCCCCTCTTTCCTTTTCCTTGGTTTTCCCACTTTTGGGTTCTTAGGTTAAGTTATTCTAGGTTATTTTTCCTTTAAGCATGCTTGCTTGTTTGGTTTTATGCCTTTGTTGAATCTATGGTCAAGAATTTGGAGATTATAGAGATTTGACTAGGCTACTTTTTCTTCATTTTTGTGTAGAATTAAACATATATCATTTCTCCATAGAGTCAAGTATACCCTAATTATCTTGAAAACCTATGAATCCCTCATTTTCTTGGAAAAATCAAATTGCGTAGATTCAATAACAATCTAACCTCACATGAACACTAACTAAATTTTAATAATATTGAAGATTCTAATTTTTTGCAAAGTAGGGGACTTCAAATTCCCCACAAAGTTGAATGATCATTGAATTTTCACATTCTCAATGCTCACCATCTTCTCATTTTGAAGCATTAATGGTGGTAGGTGGGTCAAGGTATTTATGTGATTCAAGTTTCATTTTGAGTCATTTATAAATTTTCAAGGATCAAGCCAACACTATGGAGCTCATTTCCTACTTTGTTTGTCCCTCACAGAGATTTCTAAATATCTCATTGACACAACATCAAATTCCATCTTAAATCACTGGATATGTTATTTGTTCACCCTATTTCTATTTGTGAATTATTAAATAGATAAAGTTGAGGGTTGGTATTTAATATTGGCATATATTTAGGATTTATTATGGCATGTTGACCACTTTTGAATTTATTTTTGAGTGAGTATATAGGTTCCTATAGAAAATTGTAAATGGTAGTTTCCTCTTCTTTAATAAAATAAAAAAATTCATGCATTACCTCTTTCTTTTTTATTGCTGCAAAAATTTGTTCATCATTAACCTTAGTTCGATCTTTGTGTTCATCTTTCCCCATGTCTCCTAAAAGAGAGTTTTCAACTACAATTTTTTTCTCCTCTATACTCACTTCAATGTTAGCAACAAAATCAAATTCATCCTTCCCATCCCTCAACAAACTATCAGTCATACTAATCCCTTTATCAAAAATAGGTCATCAAATAATGCAAAGGGAAGGTCACCAAACATCCAAACATTCACTTTCTCATCTCCTTCCTTACATTCAACTATAGTACCTTCATCTACGAATAAATTCATTGCTGCAATATCATCTTCTACACCAATCTTATCATGCTCAAATAAATTAGTTTCAACAACATTCTCAAAAAAATATGATTTTACCTCTTTTTTCTCTATTAAAAATTTCACTCTATTTGTCTTAAATGCAATGAAGACTATTGCAACTTGCATTAGTAAATCATGATCTTCATCCACATTCTCTTTCACTAGCTTTCTAACTCCATTAATCAAACAATTTCTAGTTCTATTGAATATTGCTCCTTCTTCATTACTCAAATGCTTCAACTTGTGCCTGATTCCATCCTTCATCAAGGAGTATGTTTTGGCATACCCATCATGCATTGTACACCTATCAAATTTCCAAGGTCTTCCTAATAAAAAAGAGACAAACATCTATATAAATTATTGTTGTAATTTTTCTACAAGTTTTTTCATTGATGTCAACAATATGAAGATGGTTGGATATGGAGATTGATGGAAGCTTGTGTATGCTACAGATGTTTTCATTAATGTATTATGTGAAGATATAGTTGAGTAGGGAGATTAATGAAGATTTATAAGCATAACAGTATATCATGTTGTCACTAATGATAACATGTTGAACTAGATGCATAAGTGTTGGTCTAGAGAAGATCAAATGATTTGGACATTTTCCTAAGTCTAGAGTGCAGTTGATTAGTGATCAAAGAACCCGTCTTTTGGTCTACATTTCTCAGCCATGAAGAATTTGGTTATGTATTTTTTAGGTAATGATGGTGTATGTTGGAAGAATCTAAACCCAAGTTTCCTAATGTGATGTCTTCTATAGTCAAATATAATATTGGAATTTAGTATCTCTTTGAATATACTAGTGTAACTATGACAGTGTGTATGATTGGAATTCTCCACACAACACCAAAAATTATTGTTTTTCTATGTGGTTTTGAGGAAATATTTATAGGTGTCTTAAGTGTATTTGTTCCAAGTGGCAAGTGTTTTAGTTATCACGTGTCAAGATGTGAGTGAACATATGGTTCATTCTATTGTTACTTCACTAGTGGTGCTAACCTAAGTATTTTGGGCTCCCCATAGATAAGTAGAGTTTGCAGCAAAATTATGGGAATAATTATAGGTCATGCCAACCTATCTTAATGTGTTATATGGTTTGGTTCCTTTTCCAAGGCATGTATGAGTGATTTTTGAGCCGACAAGATGAAGTATTGCATGATACATGTTTTGGGTCGATTTAATTTATTTTTTGGTGGGTTGTTGTATATATACAAGGTTAATCCCTTGTGTGATAATGTAAGAGATGTGAGATAATTAAGTGTGTGTACAAGTTTTAGAGTAGAGAATTTTGAATTATTTTGAGGTGAAGAATGAAGCATGTTTAGTATTCTGAGATTCAATGGAACTATATCTTCAACATAAGTCAAATGCATTATTATAATTTCATATCTGGTAGTGAGACACCTTTCTTCTATCTCTTTCTATTCTAGGAAATGAGCCACCAACAATGAACCTTTACACTTTTGGGAAGTGAATCAACCAATTTTATTAATCTTTGTAACCAGTTATAGTATATATATTGTGAGCTAATCCTCACTATGGTTTTTCCCATTTTGGTTTTTTCATGTAAATCGATAGTGTTCTTGCATTCTTTGATGTTATGCACACTTTCTATGTAGATTTCCATTACTACAAGATTAATGTGATGCATTGAATCAATTTTTAAGTTATTAAGAATACTGATTCACCCCTCTCTCAATATTTTGAGTGTTCAACCATTGGTATCAAAGCTTGGTTCGTTAAATTGGATTGACCATTGAGGTAGATCTTTGAGTTGAACACATGGCTACAAGGAAGTATCCTATTCCTCTAGAAGAGATCATCCTTGAAGGATTTATTGAAGAAGATCTGAAGAAGATTGCATAGTGGACATGGAAGGAGAACTCAAGTTAGCTCTTGATGATTTGGACAAAGCAAAAGCTAAGAAAAGAGATCTAAAAAAGGATCTTAGTGATGCACATAAGTGCATTACGAAGCCTAGAGATAAAATCAATAAAGCTACATATAAAAAAGGGAAACAAATGAGTAGCTCAAGAAATCAAACGAGACTATCACCAATATGAAATTGCAAATTGAAGAAGGTAAAAGAGTTGAAGACTGCTTAACTTTTAAATTGAAAGATAAATATAAAGAATTTTCAAAGCTTGAAAAAGAAATTGTTACTTTGAGATCATATCTAGAGAAAGAAAGGATTCAAGAAGACAAATTCAAGAAGAGCTCCACGCTGCTTGATGAGATGATTGTTAGATAGAAGGATTCTAAGGGAAAAGTTCAAAGATAGATAAGACTCCAAATGATGCTAAAAAGAAAGATGACAAGGGAAATGTCAGATAGATCCAAAACAAGAAGAAATATGTCAAGAGACCACCTATCAAACAACCAAATTGACCCATTACTTAATGGTTAAATTGTTATTACTGCAATAAGTTCAAACATAAATTTGTAGAATGTAGAAGTAGAATGTATTAGAATGCTCAATCATTTCCCAATCAATGCTACACACGCAATAGATTTGGCCATAGATCTAGTGAATGAAAAAATAAGATGATGAATGGCTATAATAATGGCATGATATTTCAATCTTTCAATGACTACTATTATGCATATAATAGATTTGGGCATAAGGCTAATGAATGCAGATCTAGAATGTGTTGAAGTAAGCTTGTTCAAAATGGTGTCATATGTCATAAATGAAATAAAATAGTACACAACAAAGTTTTGTAGAATCAAGAATGTGAAACCCTTTATTTCACAAAATAAGGTTGCTTTGGCAAAGAATGTGGATCTAGTGGAGATGAAGAAGGAAATGAAAAATATCTAGAAAAACAAAGAAGAAAGTCAAGTGAATGATGAGTCCCTATTGTATATCTTTCCTCTCGAAAGTAATTGAAGAGCTCTGGATTAATGGGATTTTTAGAATAAGATCATTAATCCCCCACCAAAGTTGTGGTGTTGATGTTCTCAACACATTTGTATGTGTAGATAAACATGGAAAATCTACTGATGGCATTTTCAGTATGAAAATTCCTATTGAAAATATTTGTGGAGTGATTGAAGGTGACTATGATTGCATAGTTAGGGTTTGTCAAATTTTTGACCTATTATTATTCACTATAATGAATACACTTTAGGTCTTTAGAAAAAGGTGTTTATATGTAATTTCACATATGGAAAGTTCATCTATAATCAATAATTTGAATGGTGAAGAGCAAAGAAGAGGCCACTTGAAGAGATTTGAAGTTGTTGTGTGAAACCCTATTGATAGAAGAATTTGAAGGTATTTATCATTTCCTACTAAAACCCTAGTTTTAGAAGTGGTTCATAATGTGTACTCAAGTAATTGATGTCTTGGAGTGGAAAAGACCTATATTTAAGAAACATCCCTTTAAATCCATGGAAATGGATCTAGAAGGCACCTTTTCAAAAAACTTTTATGGTGTAACACATACTGAGGATGTGAAAATGTACATTCATGTGAAAATGGAAGAATATGATCATACCAAGAGAACGGATTATTAGATAAATTAGCTCATCAGAAATTTTTTTGAGTTGAAACCAAAATTTGAGAGCCTGGTAGAGAATAAGTTGGATGTATGGAACAATTTTCTAAACATTTGTTATGAGAATGCATGGGTTAAGTATGTGCAGAGCTGTGTCCATGACAAGTTTATGTGGTTGGATATTATGCACTTAATCAATAAGAAATCTATCAAGGAAATTGTTATGAAGAATGAGTTTGTTATGAAGCTCTTTCAAGAAAATTTTGACAAGTGTACCATCATAGTGAAGGATATAAATGATGTGGTAGCTAAATATGCATCCATGATGATAGCTGATGCATGGAAAAATAGATACCTAGAGATATCACTCTTTCTCCACTAATCATTCAATAATGTCCTAGGAGTCCCAATTGGATTGGCTAACAACCTCACAAGGTGAGTCAATTCTCAATTAGGAAGGACCTAGGTGGGGGTTCTTTGAGTTCTTAAGGGGTTGAGCACCAAGCAAATTCTTGGAAAAGAGAATGTTGGAAAACATAGTGGGATATGCAAAATGACATAGAATTAGAAATGCAAGGTAAATGAAATATGCAAATAATGAAATTATGCAATAGGGAGATATAATATGTGTACCTGGGAAGTTTGGAGATACTATGAGGATTTTGGAAATGTAAACATGCTTCCAAAAAGTGTTGTGGAGGACTAAGACACCCAAGATGGCATATTAGTCCTACTGTTGTTTTTTGGGGCAAATGCAGAGTCTTCAGGTGTCAGAATCAAATCTGAAGGAACCTTTGAAAAATATTCCCAGGAGGATTGGGATGCCCAAGATGGCATATTAGCCTTGTTCTAAATTCCTGAAAAACTATGAACAAGATCCTAAGCTCCAAGGTCTTCACTTGCTTCTCTTCCAATCTTAGGTTATGAAATTTCCGAATTTAGCTTGTAGGTGAGTTTCCATGAAGATGACAACTTTGTAATGCAACTTTGCAACTTTTACAACTTTTCACTCCAAGTGATCTAGTGGGCAAGGTCATTGATGTCATAACTTGTATCATTTAGTCCTTTAATTATCGAACTGGGTGTGTCTCAAAGCTATATGTGATAAGGATGTTTGTCATAGATTTTTGGGGGGTTTTGCATTGTAAACAATGACTTTTGGTTTCATTTTGGCTCCTTCAGGAGCTTTCAAGAGCTCTCAAGAGCTAAACTTTAGTGACTAATTCCTAAGGATTAATTCTATCTCATTTCCTAATTTAAGGTTTTGTTGAATTATTTCTTACTTTGCTTGACTTGATTGAGACCGATTCATGGAAAAGACTAAATTAATCTAATTTTTAATCTAGAGTTCAAAATTTAAATTCAATTCTAATCTAATTCAAAGGAAATATATTTTAAGAGTTTCTAGAAAATAAATGCTTATTTAAAGAACATAAATAAATTGAAAGGAAATAATTATTGACCTAAAAAACATAAATACTAATTTCTATGAATAAATTCCAAAAAAGTTTCAGTTTCATCTTTCCATAAGTTTCCATCATTGCTTAAATTAAACTTAAAAGATAATTGTCAAACTTAATTCTACAAACAACATATAAATCTTAATTAACCCAATAACTTTATAATATAATAAACCATTCTAACCATGATGAACTTTAGCTTAAAAGCGATTAATCACAACTGTTGAAAATGATTCAAACATAATTAACATTCTAGATTCAATATCCATTGAACAAGCATAAAATAAACTCAAAGAAATACCACACAAGGTCAATTCCTTTGGTTGAGCCAGCCCTGATCTTCCTCTGATGGGACCTCTAACATAGTGATTCGAGTTATCTTCTTATTTTCATTCAAATTCACCCAGACAAGGACACAAAACATAGTAGTGCAATAATTACAAATTCTAATTGAAAATTATCTAACTCCTTTCTAAAACCTAAAGATGGATATTTATAACTATCTCCTTATTGAATTCAAAAAATCACGTTAACTGCCAAGATACAAGGCATCTAAACTAAAGAATAAAACATAATTGAAAATAGACTGAGGGAAAATTTTAGATCAATGCTAGGACGAGAAGTTCCTAAACCGACTAAGAGGAGCTGGTTTGAAACTTTAGTTATTCATCATCCAGCTCGAGCGATCAGTGGTGTGATTGTCTTCATGTGGTTAAATAGGGAGTTTAACTTTATCCTTGAACTAAGTCAACAATCATCAATCTTAAATACCATGAATAAGATCCTTGAGAATAGGATATTAATTATGGCAATAAGAGATTAAAACTGCATAATTAACTCATCATTAACACCACAAAAGCAATGCATTCAATGCAAGGTATTACATCTAATATATTTACTAATTTAGCAAAACATAAAGTAAACAATTAAATATATCATCATATAGTCTACCTCTAGTCATGTTAATTAATTGAACCGTAGATTTTAGGAACCCGAAATGCTTGCTCTCTTCCTAACATTTTTCACCTAGAAAGAGAGAGATTAGGCTCCTAAAATGCATATGTTTCATTCAAATTAGGATGTGTGAAATGTGATGCTATGTAAATGAACTAGGCTAAATGTAATTGATTGATTAAAATGATCTAGAATGAATGCAAAGATGCAATTTAAGCTATGTTTGAAAACACAATGTGATATGCAAACAACTATGAAATATTAAGAAATTGAAAGAAACATGCAGAACATAAGGTACAAGGTTAAATATGAGTGCACCTAGATTATGCGTGAGCTTTCTGGAATGTCTGGAATGTTGATGAAGATTTCTGATTATTCACAGTGGGACTCATTCGCCAAGGGTGGTGAATCAGTCCTCTAACTGGTGAAAAAGTGTCAGAATCTGATTTATGACAGCCAAGAGTTGATTTTTGACAAAATGTTGATTTTTAGATTTTAGGTGGACTCATTTGCCAAGGGTGGTGAATCAATCCTCCCCAAGATTCTTGAATATTCAAAGGTCAACATTACTTCTCCAGATCTGGAAATGACTGAATATCAGGTTGTCGAGGTCAATTCTGCAGAAAATGGGTTGAAAGTCACTCAAATTGCTTGAATAGATGATGAATTGATTTGAAGAGCCTAGTTGACTTGAAATCCACTTTTCAATACCTTCAAACCTATCAAATTTGTAAAACAAAGGCTACAAAGACACATGCAAAGGGGGAAAATGTTGGAGGGTTAGTGAATACCATGACATGCAAAGGAAATGATAAATGAATACCATGAAAGTATTGGAAACTTACCACATCCTTGAATATGCAAATATGAAGTGATGTCAATTATTGCTCCAAGGTGCTTGAAAGTGCTTGAGTGCTTGAAGATTGCTTGAATTATGAATTCTTGAATGAATGAGTGAATGGGGCATGTAAAATGAGGTTAAAATCACATATTTATACAAATCTTGTGCCTTACTATCCATTCATACCTCATCACAGGCCAACATGAAGTGAATTTGAGTAAAATCCTAAAAGAACTTTTGAAAAATTTTGAATTTAGGGCCAAGGGGGACTCATTTACCACCCTTGGTGAAATGAGTCCCACCTGGGACTTGTTATGCCTTGCATAAGCACCCCATTTTAAGTTTGATTAAAATGGGACCCCCTCTTTTGCTTTTGCTCTTTGTGTTTTGGCCCCCTTCGATTTTGAGGTTTTGCTTTACTTTGGCATGTGCTTCATATGTTTATCTTGCTTGCCCAAGTGTTTTTACCAAGTTGATTATTGAAAATCCTATGTTTTGAGTGAAGTTTGGGTTTTTACCCTAGTTAAGGATTTTTTGGTCTGGTCGAATTTTCCCAGTTTTCTTTGAAACTCTGGTTTTCGTTGTTGTTTAGGTTTTTGAGCTAGTTCGAGAATTTCTACCCCGGTCAAATTTTCCTAGATTGCTCCTGAAGTCTGGATTGGCCTGTTTTGCGCTGAGTTTGGAGATTTCTGTCCTTCGCAGAATTCTGCCTAGGTCGGATATTTCTGGATTTCCTTTTGGCCATCGAATTTCTGATTTTGGTCAAGTTTTGGAACTTTTTTCAATTTTTCTTTATCATTTGCATTCTCCTGAGTTGGGATGTTCATCTTTTTGTGCTTTAAAATTTTATGGTATTGCTTGGAGTTTGAATTCCTGTGTGTTTACGCATTTCGTGGCTTGCCCTATGCATTCAGGGTTAAAATCTAGGGTTTCATGCCTAGGGCATTGCTATTTTGTCTTGATCTGCTTTTGATTGAGCCTATGATTCAAAGAAGATTTGTAGGAGGCTGACGTTAAGTGGTTTCTGTGCCCAGGGTCCTCAAATTTGTGACCTTCGGTCTATTTGAGCGAAGTCATGGCCGGCGTTCAGCTTTTCGATCAGGTTCAAGATTTTCCTACCTGGTCGGATTTTCCCGGATTCCTTCATTTGCCTAGTTGCCTTTAGTTTTCTGAAGTTCAGAGTTCTAAGTCATCAACAAAATTTTTGTATGGTTGGATTTTCCTAATTTCTCATTCTCCCCTTCCTTTTCCCTGAATTCATGTTGTGTTGTCATTTTCGCAGAATTCCTGTATGTTCGGATTTTTTTGGATTTTCTGGGAGGCACTATGGAGTGAGGAAATTTGGTGAAATGGGTGATTTTAGTGATAAATTCTTATGTTTCCATGCTTTAATTTGGTAAATTTCATTGTTGTATGTTGCTTTTGTTCATTTTGATAATCCACTGTTGATGCTCAATGGCTAATTTAATGGTTTTTATCATGATTTTGAGCTAACACTTGATGAAATGTTGTCAACAATTGGATTCTCACATTGATGTTTGATGGATGCAGGCTGAGTCTAGCAAGCCAACAGCTGGAAAGCGTAAGAGAGACATAGAGGGATCCTCCATCTCTGAAGCAAAAAAGAAGGAATGAAGTTGTATGTAAAAAGTAGAATTCCTAAGGGCAAGATGATGTCAATCTGGTTCGAGGTTTCAGATCTAAATATGAACACCCTACAACGAGAGAGTCTGGGACAATACAATGGGATAGATCTGAAGAATGATATTAATGTTATTGAATGAAAAACTATGGTTTCACCTATGCTACTTATGGATAGCTTGCAGAGGACGTTCTTGATGACGAGGGCTCGAATAGAGCAAGGTGTGGGTGAAGTGGGGGAAGTAGTTAATGCAAAGTTGCATCAAAGGTCATGCTTCCTCATCATTTCATTTTGCCTCTTCTTCATGCATTTTGGTCTGAGTTAGGTGGAAAATCCTAGCTCTTCTAGTTGGTGCCCTTGCATTTAATGCATGTTTGACTTTGTTCTAAATTCTTCTAGGGCCAACGTGTTCTGGAACTGACTTATTTTGTAAACCCTAAACTACGTCAACGCATCTGACACATTTTGTTAAATATTTCATTTTCACCTCTTTTGTATCTATCTTTTTGGAGCGACAGGAGATATTGGATCTTTGGTTGCTATCTCTTTAGGGTTAGACAAGTTAGAAAGCCTTAGAAGAGTTAGATGAGTTAGAGGAAGGTAAGAAGAAGGATTCAGAAGGTAGAGGATGGGATATCGAAAAAGTAGGTTAGGTTTTTCCCTTTTTTGAAATAAGTTAGACATTTCTACAGTTCAGAAGGTAGAGGATGGTGATGTATTTTCTAGATTTTCTTAGCATAAATGGAGATAATTTGAAGACATGGTTTTTTGTACACTGGTGATCTTGCCAGATTTGTAAATGTTGCTTATCTATTTCATTAATAGTAGGAGTAGTGAGATTTAAACCTTCTTAACATTATGCTATAGAATGGTATTCACTTTGGGTTAATCATTTGATTTGAAAAGCTTTCAAGGAATGAAATTTTATCTTATGATTTTTTGGAATGATGATTTGCAATCTACTATTAAAGTTTTCACTGTGAATGAATGAAACTTTGTATCAATTGCAAGTTAATTTTATTCTGTAGTTCTAGTTTAGGAATTCCTTGGAAGGCAACAAGTCTGATTAGTTGAGTGAATCAACATTCCTTTCAGTTTAAAAACTTTGATTTATCTTTTTTCTATTTCTTTAAAACCCTTGGTTAAAGTAGGTTTAGATAGATGTTTGATCTTGCAATAATCCAGAAGCTAAAAACCAGTAGGCCTCTTAAACATTACAGCCATATTGACCACTTCGTGAAACAACAATGTTGTGAACCAACATCAAAGATCTTGGGAGGTGATTAGTTTGATTACTGATTGTCTCTTTCAGGAGAGGTGAGATACTTTTACTTTTATCTTACTTGCATGTTGTGAGTCAATTTGGCACATCAACAGGAAACTGGCACTAGAAGGAGGCCCATAAGAGCGAGCTGGATAACATTGGATTTTTCTCACTAGAGAGGTCCCATAGAGTTCTTCGATCAACTAAAAAACCCACCACCTTTGGTAGAACTCAAAACCCCAACAAGACACAAGATTCATAGGGAAACCATTCTACCACCCTTTTCAGCTCCACTCACTCCACCAGGATTTTCACCAATACCCCAGTGGATACCTGTGAATCCACCACCAAATCCACCTCAATTTCCATTACAGTTGGTTCAACCCATCCAACAGCTGGCTCAACCCCCACCACTGCCACCAATGGAATTTTTTGTGAATAATCCCTCTCCATTGCAGACTATTCTTGGAGGCTTTCATGATATGCCTAAGAATGCTGAAATATTGTGTCCCAAATAAATTCATGGTGAATCAAGGAGTGTTGAAGAGCACATACAAGATTTTAAGGATGCTTGTACCAAAGCCTAAATAGCTCACCATGATGTGTTTTGTAGGTTGTTCCCTTATTCCTTAGGAGATATGGTGTACAACTCGTACCTAAATCTTCCACAAGGTTCTATTCTGAGCTAGATGGATCTGGAGAATGCTTTCATCAATTAGTTCAAAGTTTATGTGGATCCATCCATTTTTTTCCATCAATTTTCTACCATTAGGAAGGAGCCATGTGAATCAATGCCCTTCTTTAATACAAGGTTTCAACGAATGTATAGGAGATTGTAGGACCCCTATCTAGTTGCTGAGAATAGTGCCATTTAGGCATATTTTAGAGTTATAGACCCTTTGCTTGGCTTGTTCCTACAAAGGACTTATTAGCTGACAGATATTGATTATCTGTCTAAAGTTTATCATCTAGCCATCAAATTGCAGCAACAAACTAGCTCTCAACAAGGGAACTTGGGAGGAGGTTTTCCTTCTATGGGGTATCAAATGCTTAATCCAACCCCTTTATTCAATATTGTCCCAAGGATGTCTCCTTCCCACTATGGACCTATGTCTGAGTTGCAGACTCAATCTTTTGTTCCATTCTTTTCCAATGGAGCTCCTAACTTCTATCAACAATCATAGGCTCATCACAGTCCACATGGTCATCATAATCAAGCTGGAATACCAAATCCTATCGGTCAACCACTTGTTACTAAGAATACTTAGAGTGAAAGGATAGTTCAACTCACAAATGAGGTGGAGACCCTAAAGAAAACTTGGTCTCAAGTCACAAATGACATGGCTCAGCTTAAACTAAACCCCTCTCAAAACAAAGGTAATTATGCTAATCAAGGTAATTACCCTAATCTGAATAATAATAATCAAGGTAATTATCAGAACAATAACAATCACAACCAAAGGAATTATCAAGGCCAAAACTTCCCTAACCAAGGTTATCAAAATCAGAATAGAGGATATAACTAGAGGCCTAATAACAACAGACAATGGAACACAAGGCCAAATAATGGTGGGGTTTCTCACAATTATCAAGCTAATGAGGATAGGCCACATACTAAAAATGTGCTTGACCTCAATTTTATGACTAACTGGTGCAGGCTACATGATACTGCAACTCATTCTGAGGTGAACTGTCCTGAAATGGAGAAGGTTGTGAAGATGGCACAAGCATATGCCCAAACGTTCCAGGGGAATTCAAATAAATAAGGTGGTTTAGTGGATACAACAATGGCTTATGACCTATTTGAAGAAGAACCTTCATTCCCAAGGCAGAATGAGAATGAACCAGAAGAAGATGTGTATGATTCCCAAGCCTTTTAGACAAAGGGAGGACACTTCCTAGGAAACCAAAATAAGGATCCGTTCACTACATCAACACCACCTAACCACATGGTGCCTCCGAATCAGAGTGCTAATAACAACCCTCCTCCACCAAATGGTCCACCTAACTTCCCTAGCAAAGGTAATTCATCTAGTGTTTTCAAATATAATGCAAGTTATAACACATAATTTAAATTTTTTTCTGAGATGCAGAAACAAAAAACCTCTTTATCATACTTTAACATCCTAAAATGGTGAACTTCCCAATCAGAGATAGTGCTGAAAGCTTTGGAAGAAGCTGATAAATCAAAAGGGAAAACCAAGGTGGCACCCGCTGCAGACATGAACGTGGCTTTGTTCAGAAACAAGGTAGGTACCCCACCATTTATTTTAAGTTTGAGAATCTATGGGAATAATCTGCATAATTGTCTGCTAGATTCAAGGGCTTCTGGCAATGTTATGCCATTTTTTGTATGTAGGAAATTGGGATTGAATCTTGTCTAAACAAACAAGAAGATCATCCAACTTGATAAAATAGAGGTTAATATAGTTGGAGAATTGAAAAATATACATGTACAAGTAGGGTCTGACCCTAGGATTCAAACCAATATGGATATTCAGATAGCAGACATTACTAAGACTTATGATATTCTTTTGAGCAGAGATCTAATGAAGAGTATAGGGGGATATCTCTCCATCAACTTTTCACATATGTGGCTACCATGGGGGGGATGCCTCCACAAATTAGGATTCAGAGTGAACCTCACCTCAAACATATCATCACTAAGTATGACTATCCCAACGAGGTAGCTTATTTTGAAACCGAGATAGGGGTTTATAAAAGAGAGGAAATTTTGACTCTTTCGGTTCTTGATTCTAATGATTCGTCAACATAATAATTTCCTGACCCCATGATTATTGTAAACTAGAAGGTATTGATCAGGAAGCTGCAACAGGATCAGCTAGTATTGGGGGAAGATATTGATTTGTGGAGTCTTCTACTCCCAAATTGGTGTAGGGTGCACTACCAAAATCATTTAGAATTGACCTACCAACCCTGCATCAGTGTTCTAAATTAGGTTTTCCAAACTGAAGAAACTATCCCAAGTCACCTTGAGACCGTTTCAAGTCACTTCTCATTTGAAGCCAAAAATTCAATAATGTTAACCAGGAATAATATACCTTCAGAGGAAGTCCTTCCTTAAACTGAACTTACCTCGGCCATAATACCGGATCAACATAGTTATGTTGAACAACCCCAGGGTTTGTTTGATACTCCTCCACTCACAAGTATACCAAAACCCAAAGGGTTAATCAAAGAAACAGATAATTTTCAGAAAGATATCCTAGGATTACATGATATATCTGAGTGGGAATTGGATATTACACCTGATGAACCTATTGAACACCCATCCCCAATATTTGATGCAAAAGATCAAGTGGCCCCACCTATGGTTCATCTTATCCAAGCACCCACAACAAGCTCAAAGAGATCAACCCCAACTCATAATCAACTATGGAACCTCACATTTGATGGATCCAAATCTAAAATAGGGTGTGGTGCTTGAATTGAGTTAACCAGCCTGAAAGGAAAAACATTTTTTGCTTCTTACATGTTACAGTTTGGATGCACTAACAATATAGCAGAATATGAAGCATTAGCTCAGGGATTGATGTTTGCACATTAGAAGAAAGTTACTGCCTTGATGGTTAAAGGAGATTCAGAAGTGATTATCAAGCAAGTACGCAGCTAGTACACATGTCACAATAAAAGGCTGGTAGCATACAAAAAATGGGTGTGGAACTTGATTGAAGACTTTGATGCTTTTGGGATTAGTTTAATCCCTAGAGAGGAGAATCAAATAGTTGATTCATTAGCTATTGCTGCAAGTACCCTGGAGCCCATGTAAGGCTCCAAGCTCAATAGATTCTCAGTAGAATTGATATCCACCCCGGTTGTCCCTGATAATGTTAGGAACTTTCAAGTCTTTGATGATGATCGACATATTCTTGCTTTTCTAGCCAACTTAGATGTTTTCGAAGGACAAATCACCAAAGATTCCGATAGGGATCAAGGAGACTGGAACCCCGAGGACTGCGATACAAAAGGGGTCCTCAATTTAAAAAGTAATAGAATTCCCAAGGGAATGGTGGCCTTAGAAAGAATTTTTGATTAAGATCCAGGGGCTTGGGAAAAGGTATCAATCAAAGATAAAAGGAGGTGAATATGAAATTGTTAACTTAGCTGACTCTGGCTCTTAAAAGAATGTTTATATAGGGAAAGCCTACCCTGAAGCAATTAGAGAAGATATATTGAGAGCGCTGAAGAAAGATATTGCTGCAATAGCTTGGGGGTATGAAGATCTAAAAACATTTGATACTTTTGTGATAACCCATACTATTCCTTTGAAGCCTTAAGCTAAACCATTTCGACATAAACAATGTCATGTCAATGCCTTGATTGAACCACTGATCTGTAAGGAAGTTTAGAAATTGATTTCTACAAGAATAATTTTCCCTATACGACATTCAATATGGGTGGCTAACTTGGTTCCAGTTCATAAAAAGAATGGGGAGATCAGGCTATGTGTAGATTTCAGGAATCTGAATAGAGCTTCAGAAAAGGACAACTACCCACTCCCTTATTTGGATGAAGTCTTGCAAACTGTCAATGGGTCTCAGATGATGTCATTCTTGGATGGTTATTGTGGGTACAATCAAGTGATCGTTAATTATTAAGACAGAATGAAGACAACCTTCACTATGAAGTGGGGAACATTTTCTTACAAGAGGATGCCATTTGGTTTGATAAACACTGGAGCAACCTTTCAGCATGCAATGGACATAGCATTCAATGATTTGATTGCTAAGTGCATCATCATCTATATGGATGACCTAGTAGTATTCTCTAAACATAGACTAAACCATGCTATAGACTTGGCTAAAGTTCTTGAAAGATGTATCCAATATGGTGTTTCTCTGAATCCTAAAAAGTGTGTGTTAAGGGTTTCTTAAGGGAAAATTTTGGGACACATAATCTCAGAAAGAGGGATATCGATAGATCCAGATTGAGTTGAGTCTATTCTAAAGTTAACCATGCCAGGAAGTAAGAAGGAGATGAGATCTTTCTTCAGAAAGATCAGCTTTGTGAGGAAGTTTATTACAGGCTTTATAGAAATTGTTAAACCTTTGAACAAAATGATGAAGAAAGATGCTAGAATAGAATGGAGTAATGAAGCAAAGGCTTTTTTTTCTCGAGTTAAGAAATCCATTTTAGAAGCGCCAGTCCTCACCAGTCCTAATTATTTAAAGCCATTTTATATTTATTCTTTTGCTTCTGAACACTCATGTGTAGCTGTCCTAACACAATGAAGAGAGGAGGGGGATGAAAGGCCAATTGCCTTCATGAGCTCTCTATTTAAGAATGCTGAAGTCAAGTACCCACCTCTTGAGAAACAAGATTTTGCATTGGTTAGAGTTGTCAAGAAGTTTAGACATTATATCCTTTGAATTCAGACCATTGTTGTGGTTTCTGATGCTATTGTGAAGTCTCTACTTATGCAGAGCAAGTTGGGAGAATGAAGGGGGAAATGGATGGCTATTTTGCAGGAGTTTGATCTGGAGATTCACCATATGAAACTTGTCTGAGGTCAAGACCTATCTAAAGCAATGGCGGATGTTGGTAAGAACATTATTTGTCAGTAGTACACAACACAATCCTTTTCTAATGACCCTTGGTATGCCAATATTATTTATTTCATGATCAATAATCGGTGCCCAGAGGGAATGATTACAACTCAAAGGAGGGCACTGAGAATGAAAAAATCCTATTATATGCTTAAAAGAGGATTGTTACACAGAAATAATTTTGAGGGAGTTTATCTACGATGCCTTGATCAACAAGAAGCTAAGCACACAATTGTTGAATTTCATTGGAAACATGGCACAGGTCATGGTTATGTGGATTCTTTAGCACATCAAATCCTCAGATCTTGTTATTATTGGCCATGTGTGTTTAAGGATTCCCACCAACATGTAAGGACATGTCATATATGTCAAATTTATGCATCAAGAGAGCATCATCCAGCCATGCCATTGCAGCCTATTTATGAGGTAAGGCCATTTTCCCAATGGGCACTTGATTTTATTGGGGTAATTAATCCAAATTCTTCTGTAGGACATAAATTCATTTTGACTACCATAGATTACTGTACAAGATGAACAAAAGCTATACCTTGCAATAATAGCACAATGGAGGTAGTAATCAAGTTCCTCATTGAATGCATCACAACCAGGTTTGGAGTACCCTTTGCACTGGTATGTGACAATGGCCCTGCCTTTTCTTTTGCCGAGCTCATTTCATGGGCTTATGATCATAGAATTGTTTTAAAGTATTCTTCAAACTATTAGCTACAAGGAAATGGAGTTGTAGAATCAACTAATAAGAATCTCCTAGGATTAATCAAAAAACTATTACAGAACAATCCTAGAGACTGGCATACCCAGTTAAGATTTGTGTTATGGGCGGATAGGACTAGGATCAAGGCTGTGTTAAAAATTTCACCATTTAAGCAAGTGTATGGCCAAGAACCTATGTTCTCTATTCACTTGAAAATACCTATTCTAAAATCTATGCAGGAATTTTACTCTAGTGATGATAGGATTGAAGTAAGGTTAGTTGTTTTTCTGAAATTAGAAGAGCAGAGAGATGTTGCTTTGCAGCAATTCTTTAGGCACCAGGCTATTGTCAAATGTTGGTTTGACAAAAGAGCCAAAATCAAGGCTTTTAGGATATCAATCCTTGTCTTATTGTGTGATAAAGCCAATGAAAAGAAGGGTGTCCACCAGAAGTTTGATAAGCCCTAGTTGGGTCCCTATTAAATTTTTGAAATCCTAGGAGAAAATGCCTTCCAACTAAGTAGTTTAATAAGAGAACCTGTTCCATTGCCTGTAAACGGATAGTTTCTCAAACATTATTTTGGGTCGTAAAAGGTCTAGTATTTTGTTGAGTTGTATATATGTAAATAGTGTGTTATTCCTTTGGTTTTGTCCTTTCCTTCTATTTTCTTTTTTGCTTTTTCATTCCTTTGTTTCTTTTTGTGGGCCCCTTCATTTTATTCAATTGGGAAAGGGGGTTGTGATCTGAAGTATACTTTGGTTGCTAGGAGAGAAGTTCATTTAGATATTTTCAAGTTTTCTGATTGGATTATTTTGTCCGAAATTCATTTTTTTATGTCTATTGTCAATGAGAGTTGTGGAAAGTCATTGAGAACAAGGTGTAAAGTAAGAAATCTTCACTAACTAAGATTGAATCTGTCACAAGTCATCAAAAACATCTCTTTTGTAATGGTATATTTGTCTTAGGATGATGGTGTTGCAAGATTTGAGTGAAAAATCTAATTCCCCAGATGTTGTTATGAGATCCATGGTAGTTTTTAACCTAGTACAGATGTTGGATATCTAACATATTGAGAAGGAATTGAATGAAGGAACTTCAAAAAAAAAAAAACTCAATATTGAATGGGTGATTCCATTATCTCTACCGGGGCTATGGATTCCTAACTGGCAGTAGAGCAATGCTGTGAGAAAACAAAGAGGTATCTCCGTCAGAGCTATGGATGCTTGACTGGCAGCAGAGCAATGCCTAGGGTATCATTACACAATAGTCAAAGGGAATCAACTCATGTATTTGAAATCTTGCGCATCATTGTTCAAAAGATGAGGAAAACTTTGTAAAAGGGTGATGCACCATCAAGCACACACATAGATTCAAGGCTAGCCAGTGTCGACTTACATTTTATATTCTAGCTCAACCTTGTTTACTACTTGAATAACCTATCTGGAATTGTGATGTCCATAAACTAGGAGTTTTGGGTAACTGAATCCCTTAGTTTCCTAAAAATGGTTAAACCATTTCCCCAACCAAGTCACCAAATGTTATGCTTTGCATAACCATCCCATTTTAAGTTTGATTAAAATGGGACCCCCTCTTTTTCTTTCTCTCTTTGTCTTTTTCCCCCCTTCGATTTTGAGGTTTTTCTTTACCTTGGCATGTGCTTCGTATGTTTATCTTGCTTGCCCAAGTGTTTTCCCCAAGTTTATTATTGAAAATCTTATGTTTTGAGTGAAGTTCGGGTTTTTACCCTAGTTTGGGATTTTCTGGTACAACTGGATTTTCTTGGTTTTCATTGAAACTCTAATTTTCGCTATTGTTCAGGTTTTTGAGCCAATTCGAGATTTTTCACCCTATTTGAATTTTCCCAGATTGTGCCTGAACTCCAACTCGACCTGTTTTGCACTGAGTTTGGAGATTTCTAGCCTTCGTGGAACTCTGCCTGGGTCAGATTTTTTTGGATTTCCTTTTGGCTATCAGGTTTCTGATTTTGGTTGATTTTTTGAACTTTTTTCCATTTTACTTTATCATTTGCATTCTCTTGAGTTGGGATTTTCATCTTTTTGTGCTTTAAAATGTTATGGTCTTGCTTCGAGTTCAAATTCTTGTGTGTTTGGGAATTTTGTGGCTTGCCTTGTGCGTTTAGGGTTAAAATCTAGGGTTTCATGCCTAGGGCATTGGCATTTCATCTTGATCTGCTTTCGATTAAGCCTAGGATTCAAAGAAGATTTGTAGGAGGCTGACGTTAAGAGGTTCTCGTGCCCAGGGTCCTCAAATTTGTGACCTTCGGTCAATTTGAGCGAAGTCATGGCCGGTGTTCAGGTTTGAGATTTTCCTACCTGATCGGATTTTCCTGGATTCCTTCATTTGCCTAGTTCCCTTCATTTTTCTAAAGTTTGAAGTTCTGAGTCATTTGCAAAATTTTGGTTTGGTTAGATTTTCCCGATTTCTCCTTCTCCCCTTCATTTTCCTAGAATTCATGATGTGTTGTCATTTTTGCGGAATTCCAGTGCGTTTGAATTTTTCCATATTTTCTGGGAGGAGCGGTGGAGTGAGGAAATTTGGTGAAATGGATGATTCTAGTGATAAATTCTTATGTTTCCATGCTTTAATTTGGTAAATTTCACTATTGTATGTTGCTTTTGTTCATTTTGATGATCTAGTGTTGATGCTCGATGGCTAATTTAATGGTTTTTATCATGATTTTGAGCTAACACTTGATGAAATGTTGTCAACAATTGGATTCTCACATTGATTTTTGATGGATGCAGGTTGAGTCTAGCAAGGCAATAGCTAGAAAGGCTAAGAGAGACATAGGGGGATCCTCCATCTTTGAAGCAGAAAAGAAGGAATGAAGTACATAAAGAGTAGGATTCCTAAGGGTAGGATGATGTCAGTTTGGTTTGAGGTTTCAGATACGAATATGAACACCCTGCAATGAGAGAGACTGGGACAATACAATGGGACAGATCTGAAGAATGATATTAATGCTATTGAATGACAAACTAGGGTTTCACCTATGCCACTTGTGGATAGCTTGCAAAGGACGTTCTTGATGACAAGGGCTCAAATAGAGCAAGGTATGGGCGACGTGGGGGAAGTAGTTAATGCAAAGTTGCATTAAAGGTCGTGCTTCCTCATTGCTTCGCTTTGCCTCTTCTTCGCATGTTTTGGCCTGAGTTACGTGGCAGATCCTGGGTCGTCTGGTCAGTTCCCTTGCATTTAATGCATGTTTGACTTTGTTCCAAATTCTTCTAGGGCCGACATGTTCTAGAACCAACTTATTTTGTAAACCCTAAACTATGCTGATGCATCTAATGTGTTTTGTTAAATATGGTGTTTTCGCCTCTTTTGTATCTATCTTTTTGGAGCGGTGGGAGATATTGGATCTTTGGTTGCTGTCTCTTTAGGGTGAGACAAGTTAGAAAGTATTAGAAGAGTTAGATGACTTAGAGGAAGGTAAAAAGAAGGATTTAGAAGGTAGAGGATGGGATATCGAAAAAGCAAGTTAGGGTTTTCCCCTTTTTGAAATAAGTTAGACATTTTTATAGTTCAAAAGGTAGAGGATGTTGATGTATTTTCTATATTTTCTTAGCATAAACGGAGATAATTTGAAGACATGGTTTTTTGTACACTGGTGATCTTTCAAGATTTGTAAATGTTGCTTATCTGTGTCATTAACAGTAGGAGTAGCTAGATTTAAACCTTCTTTACATTATGCTCTAGAATGGTATTCACTTTGGGTTAATCATTTGATTTGAAAAGCTTCCAAGGAATGAAATTTTATCTTATGTTTTGTTGGAATGATGATTTGTAATCTACTGTTGAAGTTTTCATTGTGAAAGAATGAAATTTTGTATCAATTGCAAGTTAATTTTATTCTGCAGCTCTAGTTTAGGAATTCCTTGGAAGGCAACAAGTCTAATTAGTTGAATGAATCAACATTCTTTTTAGTTTAAAAATCTTCATTTATATTTTTTCTATTTCTTTAAAACCCCTGGTTAAAGTAGGTTTAGATAGATGTTTGATCTTGCAACAATCCAGAAGCTCAAAACTAGTAGGCCCCTTGAACATTACAGCCATATTGACCACTTCGTGAAACAACAACATTGTGAACCAACATCAAAGACCTTGGGAGGTGATTAGTTTGATTACTGAGTGTCTCTTTTAGGAGAGGTGAGATACTTTTACTTTTATCTTACCTACATGTTGTGGGTCAATTTGGCGCATCAACAGGACCCACAGCCAAGTGTTAGGAAAAATTTCATGTTTAATGTTGTTTGTCAAGATAGAACCCAAAAATACACTTAGTATTAGCATATGAGGGCATAAAGAGATAATATAAAGCATGAGAAGGGTGTAAATAGTGAAAATATGCCTAGAAAAGTGTGAAATCTTGTTACAAGACTTTACAACACTTCAAAATAGGACTTGTTGATGAAGGAAAAGTTGGTTTTTAGGTGAATTGCATTAAATAGAGTCTAGAAAAATGTAGAAATGTCTTACAACACTTCACAACACCTTCACAAGACATCGGTCTTTAAGTGCTAGCACCAAAATAAGCATGTTCAAGCCAAGATACATCATAAAATCAAAGCAACATAGCTCCAACACTATGAAACAAGACCTAAAAGACCATGAAAATGGGAAGGGTCCATTTTTTGATGGTACATTAATAATATAACCAAGTCTTTTAAACCATAAAATTACTATTTAAAAGTATTTTTGAGGCACTCATCATTCTCACCCACCTAATGTGAACCATGTCCTCATGGTTCTTTATCAATTATTATAGTTTTTTCCTTTGCTTTGTTCATTGATTCCATCCATATTGCACATTCGAACACTCCTTCCCTCTATTGTGGTGGTAGTTTGGTTTTTAGTGCAAATCCATTGTCCTCCTTCAGTTTTTCATACCAGGTTCTGAAGACCTCTACTAGAATACTGTCAAGTGCATTGAGATTGGAAGCATGCATTATGATGATTGGCATCCTGAACCACATACCAACCTAGAATTCATGTTGCTTCTCTAGCAAAGATATTATGTGCCTTACTCTTGTTAAGCTCCATCTGATGTTATTTGGGCTTATAGGTTCTCTCATTCTTAATGTTTCAAGGATGGTGTAATATATTTCCATACATGCATTTATTGCCACTAGAGAAAGTGTTCCTTCAACATTTTGGAAAGTTGATATACTATTCAACAAATTGGAAACATAGATAGGGTTGATATTGTTTTTCTTAACTATTGATTGGACCCTTGTAATATACAACTTTGCATGAGGCATTTCTGGTCTCATTGGGAATTCATACCTCTTCTGTGCTTCTTTGTATTTTTCAGTTCTCTTTGACCATTCAACTTGATTTTGCATCAAAGAGACAAATGACCTGATTTGCAATTCTCTAACATAAACAATTAATAAAGAATCATCATTATCCCCCATCAAAACCCATGCTGGAAAAATTCACACATTTGGTTCTGAATATCAAGATGGTTGTGGAAATAGTCCTATAGAAAATCATTGTCATAATGATAATAAATGTTTCTTCTTAAAACCAATTGATTTAGCTTCCACTGTAGAAATCTCTCCCTCATAAATAATGCATACATCTTTGACAGCCTCCTCATTGAAAAAATTGTTGAGGATATCTCAATTGCTTGTTCAAATCTTATTTCTTTTTCATCTCTTTCTTCCTCCAATTGTTGCACTTTCCTTTTTAACTGGTCATTTTCATGTTTCAATTTCAGTGCTGCCAAAGAAAGATATCCAGGTTGAGTTCTTCACAGTACATCTGATGGAATATTAGATATAATAGGAGGAAGATCAGGGTAATTTAGTGGAGCTGAGGAAGTAGAAGCCTCTTGAGAATAAAACCTAATGGATTGTTGTTTTAATTGTTCTTCCTTCAACTATAATTCCTCTTTTAATTTCATTATTTCCTCTACACTTGCTAATGCTTGCACATTAGCCTGTTGTAAAGTTTCCTCAATGTCATTTAATTGTTCTTTGAGCCTTTCTTCCTTTTTTTCAATTTCTTTTTCCATTTATTGAGTTCTATTGAGAGATTGTTGTAATTCCTCCTCTTTTCTTTTCAAAATTTCCTCAAGAAATTGCATATTCTTTCTTTCCTACTCTAACTCAGCTTCAATATTGGAAATTTTCATTGTCCTCAACAATTATTTTGTTTCTAATTCTTCCTCATTCTCTATTTCATGAAATTCCTCCTCTCCAATTAGCGGATCTTTTCCTTTTCTTCTCTCAACAGTCGAGGAAGGTGAAGGGGATCTTTCAACCTCTTCTTCCTCAAATTCTTTTGAGGCTTCCCTTTCTTCTGACTATGCTTTAGATTCTTCAACAAAGTCATGGACCTCAATTATAGGGGTTCTTTTAGGAGATAGCATTGAGCCTTCAGGAGGGTTGTGAGGTTTTTCAGGGGACTTCATTAGAATTTGGATTTCTTCATGGACTTCAAAAGTCTCTTTATGGGTTTCAGAGATAGGGGTTTCAGATATAGGGGTTTCCTCAGGAGTCGACACAATAATTTCAACTATACTAGAGATTTCTTTAGTCAAGTCTTGTTTTCTCTTTTTGGAAGCACTACGGGTCACTCTAGTGGATTCTTGTAGCTTTCTATTTCATTTTTTCTATTCTCCTTTAGAAGATTCTCCCTTTTCTAATTTTTCCCTTTTTGTCGAGGGCCCCTTTTTGGGTTTTCCTTTTTATTTTTCAATAGGTGTAGAAAAAAATTCAAGCCAGCCTTGTTTCTGATATTCTTTCTTCAAGAAATGATATTTAATTATCAAATGAATTAGACCATAATATTTTATGGATGACTCTCCCCTATATTTTACATAGGAAATTATTGAAGCAATTTGTTAAAACAAGAATGTTGGTACTCTGATTCTAGCAGAAGTTTTTGTGTTTCCATACCTCAAATATATCAACATTCACATTCCAAGCCCTAATACAGCATTTTATTATCCCTCACATGTGAATAATTTCATTACCCACATTGTAGTAGTTCTCCAAGGCTCTTCCAAGCTGTTATGAGCTATTCCCCATTGATCTCCTTTATGCAGAAGAATCTCAGACTTCTTTTCCAATTCTTGATGAAATACCAACACCAATTTATCAAACTTTACTAGGACCTTATTAACCGGCTTCTCTTTAGTATGAATACCTGAAATTTCACTTATGATTTTAAGAGTAACTTGAACGATGTTACCCCTAACTCTTGTGACATTCATGTGGAGATTCTTTAGGAATTCCTCCATAATTTACAGCTGAAAACCTTCATACTTCATAATAAAATCCAACAATCCTTCTTCTCTCAGCAACCTCTTGTATAAGAATCAAGAGTAAACATCTTTGGTTCTACATTCCTTTTGTTTCTGATCCTTTTCTATCAATAATGGTGGACTCCACAATGGCAGACTAAACTTTCAAACAATTTCCAAAATTATTTTTCTTCTTTTTCAAGCAGCAAATTTGAAAAATGACACAATGTGTCATTATTTCTTTGGATTTAATTCCTTTACTACTCTGGACACCTTGCATGCAACAATTTTTTAGTTTCATTTCAATTTGCAAAGTTGGCGGCACCCTTGACACATGTCATTTTAATTTTGAAAGGATTTTGAAAGGACAGGCGAATCTCAACATGACCCATAATTATTACGGACATTAGTTGAATGTCATGTCATATTTATATCAACCTGTACCATAGAAAAAAGGCAACTTGCTTGACTTAGGAAATAATTGATGATAAATTAGACTTAATGAGGCATTGATTTTGTGTTGTGAGGTGGTGTTCACATCCACACTAGGTCTTGGACCCTTTCAAATGCATTTATTGATGTATTGTAAAGGTGTTGTAAAGTGTTGTAAAGGACATTCACGCTTTTCTAGACTTCATGAACCCATATTCCCTTAATTGAACATTATAAAATGTATTTAATTGCATCTTCATACAAATCTAAAAGGCTTGTAAAATAAACTTAATGTTAACCTAGTGTTGTAATGTGTCTTATACATTCACATTAGATGTTGTACCTTAAGCTATGTAGACCTCATGTTAGTGTTGTAAAGTGTATTTAATCACACTTTCACATTAAATTATGTGTCCCAAGCCCTAATTGACCTTCACATCATCACTAATAGGCCCCTATAACCCCATATTATGCATCTTGAGGAAATATTTGATAAAATAATTGACAAAGTCATCATAAAAACCTTATTTCCCTATTTCCTAGCATCTTAGCTCGCAAAATGGCCCATGTGGGACCCATTCACCATCCATGATGAATCAGTCCCATCCAGGTGGGACCCACTCTCCATGGGTGGTGAATGAGTCCCATTTGGCCCATTTTTTACTTTTGAGCAGGAAAAATTAGAAATTAAGTTTAATATTCTTTCATGTTGGCCTTAGGGATCAAATTTACAAGAAAATAAGGTGAATTGGCTATAAAATTGAGTCTCTAAACCCTAATTCACATCCATTAACTCGTTTTCGCAATTGATTCATCATCTATCTTATGTATCAAGCCAAGCAAGTTAGGGATTTATCATTGCAAGTCACCAAGATAGCTTCCTAACACATTCAAGGGAAGATTCTTCATGTTTTGTTGTAGAACTTTAAGATCAAACATCATGGAAAGGTATTGACTTCATTATTTCATCCTTTATTACCTTCTTTCATCATTTTGGTTTAATTACCTAAAAGGGGTTTGACCAAGGAAAACCCCCATGCCCTAACATCCAACATTTATCCTTCTCTTCTTGTGTGTTTGCAGATTTAGGTATCCTAGAGGCTTGGAAATCATTAAGAATCAAGTTGAAATTTTTTTCAAGTCTTCTCTTCATTGTCTAAGGAAAAACATGAACAAAAAGTCACTTTCAAACCCAAAAATCAAACTTTTGGAGGACACTTGTCAGGAAGTGAAGTGCAGATCGAAGGCTCCTATTTCCACCTTTGAATCTTCATAAATTCAAAAGTGGAATCATTCATCATGGGTGGTGAATGACTCCCATTTCTAGGCCCTAATTTTGTTTTCTGCATTTTTTGACACCCATTTGTCTGAAATGGGTTCCAGAATAGTTTTACAAAACATGGACTGATTTGCCTAGAATGGTGAATGAGTTGCACTAGGCCTAAAAATGAGGATCAATAACATTTCAGAATTCATTTCTAGTCTTCATCCATATCTTAGGTGTACATTCTCAGTTTCATCCTTTTTTGTTTAGTTTTGTTCACATTTCTAGTCCATTTCTACATAACACAATGTGTTTTCAAACAAATTGCATTCCCTAGTTTCCATTCAATAATCAATAACTTTCATTAGTTCCTACATTTAAATTATTTCATTTAGTCATAATTTCATCATACATACATTATATTGAGTGAACCACTTAGATTTTGGGTGTGGGATCTATCTCTTTCCCTTAGGTGAAAAACCCTAATTGAGCAAAAGAGACAGCATTTCACACCTCTTAAAATCTTTGGTTCATTTTGGTGAACCTAATTTGAATAATTCTCTTTTCTGATTTGTATTCCTTCATCATAGATCTAGCATTGCATTAACTTTGCATTAGGGTTTGTATTAGTTAATTGGCATGCTAGCTTTCAAATTTTTCATTCATAAAAATTGCATTTAGGTTGCATTGTTTTCATCTAAATTCATTTAAATTTTTTGAAATTCTACATTTTTAACTTAGGTCTACATCATAGCACTCAGAAAACATCCAAATCCATCAAAAAGATCTAAAAATTCTATTAAAAAATCCATATTGGGACTCATTTTCCACCTTGGGCGAATCAGTCCCTTTTCACCCCAGAAACTTCCTTTTACAGAACTGAAAACCCTATTTTTAAGCTTTTGTTTGGTGCCATTACCTAGCTGTATCAATTGGCTTCATTTTTCTAACATGTATTTCATTAGATCTAGCTTAAATTAGCTCATTTCATGCATGTTTAAATTTCACATTTGCATTCTCATATTGTTACCTAGCATAATCAATCAATTATCATCTAAAAATTACATTTCATTTTATCCTTTTACATTGCATTTTGAGTTAGCATAGATTTTTATTTCAAAATGTTAGTTTCAATCTTCTCCAAATTTGCAAATAAAAAGCTAGTTAACAAGATTTCTAGTCCTTCATTCAATGCATTCCCTAGTTATGATAGTCTCTTAGCACAAGAGAATGAAAATATTAACATTTTTCTTAAACTTACACTCCCTCCTATCTCTCCTATTGGTGTGGATGATGTGTTATAAGGGAATACAAACATAGAAAGACATGATGATCATAATTGTACTTCTCCTGATACCTTTCCTTTTAGCACTGTGATGAAGATATCTTGGTGAAAGAAGGTACAATTGTTGAGAATCATGAAGGTCTTATTTTTCCTTCTCATTCCCCTTGGGAAGATAGTATAACAATACAAGATGAATGAATTGCCACCACTTTACCTAGTCTCCATTCATCTACCAACACCTCCCCTATTTTTTATAATTCTTTTGTGAATGATCATGACAAACAAATTTGTGAGGAGGATATGTTGGTATCAAGAAACCCAATGATTGAAAGTTATAACATTATTTCTTTCCTTCCTAATGTTCCTAACAATTGGAAGGGTCTATTTGAACAAGAAGATCCCACCATTGACACACATGAAAATCCTTGTTGTCCTCCCCTTCATGTCTCCCCTCTTTGTTATGAAGCTTCTTTACAACATCTAAGCATGAAATGTGATGCACCTATTGATTCTCACATTCCTAAAATCTCTCCTACTAGGGTAGATGTTATGCCACAAGACAACAAGATTATGGACAAAAAAAAATTCCCCCTCTCCTAATATATCTCCTATTAGTGAATATATTATAGTGTTACAAGATCCAATCGATGAAAATCATGAGAATATTATGTTGGAAAACATCATAGAACAAGATAATTCAACCATGAATAGCTCCCTTACTTACAATGATGACATGTTGGAAGAACCAATCCTTGACTATCACAAACATTTAGATTCTAGTGCAAGAAAATGATATGTCTACCTCAGGGGTACATCAAACCAAGACCGCTTAGGTTATGCATGCACAATTGTCCATTAGATCCCCCTCGATCAATGAACCACATACATACCATGTGGGACATCTTAAGAATCCTCTAATTCTTTACCCACCATCACATAAGCAAAAAAGTCAAAACCAACCCGAACTCATCCTTTACCCACCTAGGAATAACATTTCATACCAAACAAGTTACAATGGCATTGCTCACCTATATAACAAAGTGTATACAATCAAATCCAATCAAGTAGAAACTTTGTTTCCTTATCCAAATAAATAACATTAGTTGTTGCTTCTTGCCATGTAATATTTGTAGAATAATCGCATATTCACTATTGAATGTTTTGCATCCATTGCAAGGGGTAGCATACCATCATCCACTCTAGGCTCACCTTTGTCCTATACTAAGTGGGGGTAAAGGGTTAGAAAGCCTTATTCTCATATATCACTTGTCATTGTCTCTTTTGGGTAATCATTAAACTTTTATGAATGTATAAGAGAAAGCTTGGGATGTGGATGACATGTCTTAATATTGACTCGCATGTGACATACTCCCTTTCTTCACAATGTAGCTTCTCAAAAACATATGAATTGGTATAGGGATTTCTAAGTAAGCTCTCATGTTCTCCTTCTTCTACTTTAAAGCAATTGCTCGTAGAACGGTGTGTAGCAACCACTTTAAAGTGGGGGGTATACATAGACAACATCCTTTTTGCAAATTTCATGGCGTGATTTACTTTTTCTTGTGACGTGTCCTCTCCTTCATGGTTTCATTGGGTTTGATTCCTTCTAGGAGTGTACGATCAACTAAAGTGGCCTGATGCGAATGAGGAATCCCATGGATAAAAATCTGACACCCTAACTTGTCCTCTTTTGCAGACATTAGGCACAATTCTCCCTAAGAAGAAGACCTTACTTGAACAAAGAAAAATCCCCTTTAGAAAAATTATTTACACATTCAAAAACATTTACAAAAAGCATTACATTGTGGTGCCTTCTCAATGTTATTAGGATCATAACTTTGGTATGGTTAGTATAATGGGAAGCTAACACATTGGCATAACTTTCACATTATATGGTGGGAAGCTAACACACTAGAGTGAATTTCTCACTAAACCACTTCTTTGGGATATCTCACCCCGCGGATGACCTAATATTTTGTGGCCCCAAAGTGAGTGCATCTTTTGCACCCCATTTTTCTTTCCTTTAGTTCTTGCCATTGCATGATTATGTATCTTGATGGTTTGACTTAGGCTCTTGTCTCCTAGGGGCTTGACTTCCTTTTTAATCTTTTTCATTCTTTGTCATCTACATTTGTACACTCGAATCTTTCTTGAATGTCTACTTTAGTGTGAGTTTGAAGCAAGTTCATCCTCTCACTAAAGTGGGGGCTAAATGTACCATAGAAAAAAGGAAACTTTCTTGACTTGGGAAATAATTGATGATAAATTGGGCTTAATGAGGCCTTGATTTGGTGTTGTGAGGTGTTTTTCACATCCACACTAGGTCTTGGACCCTTTCAAATGCATTTAATGATGTGTTGTAAAGCTATTGTAAAGTTTTGTAAAGGACTTTCACGCTTTTCTAGACTTAATGAACCCATCTTCCCTTAATTCAAGATTATAAAATGTATTTAATTGCATCTTCATATCAATCTAGAAGCCTTTTAAAATAATATTAATGTTAACTGAGTGTTGTAATGTGTCTTATACACTCACATTGGATGTTCCTTCCTAAGCTATGTAGACCTCATTTCAGTGTTGTAAGGTGTATTTAATCACACTTTCACATTGAATTTTGTGTCCCAAGCCCTAATTTACCTTCACATCATAATTAATAGGCCCCTATAACCCCATATTGTGCATCCTGAGGCAATATTTGATGAAATAACTGACAAAGTCATCATAAAAACCTTATTTCCTTATTTCCTAGCATCTTAGCTAGAAAAATGGCCCATGTGGGACCCATTCGCCATCCATGGTGAATCATTCCCATCCATGTGGGACCCATTTGCCATGGGTGGAAAATCAGTCCCATTTGGCCCATTTTTTACATTTGAGCAAAAAAAATGGAAATTATTTCTTTCATGTCGGCCTTAAGGATCCAATTTATGGGAAAATAAGGTGAATTGGCTATTAAATCAAGTCTCTAAACCCTAATTCACATCCATTAACTTGTTTTCACAATTCCTTCATCATCTATCTTCTCCATCAAGCTAAGCAAGTTAGGGTTTCATCATTGCAAGTCATCAAGATAGCTTCCTAAGACATTCAAGGGCAAATTGTTCATGTTTTGTTGTACAACTTCAAGATCAAACTTCATGGAAAGGTATTGACTTCATTTTTTCATGCTTTATTACCTTCTTTCATCATTTTAATTTATTTACCTAAAAGGGGTTTGACCAAGGCAAACCCCCATGCCCTAACATCCAACATTTATTCTTCTCTTCTTGTGTGTTTGTAGATTTAGGTATCTTAGAGGCTTGGAAATCATTAAGAATCAAGTTGAAAATATGTTCAATTCTTCTCTTCATTTTCTAAGGTAAAACATGAACAAAAGGTCACTTTCAGACCCAGAAATTACACTTTCAAAGGTGGGCACCTGTCAGGAACTAAAGTGCAGACTGAAGGCTCCTGTTTCCACCTTTGAATATTTAGAAATTCAAAAGTGGAATCATTCACCATGGGTGGTGAATGACTACCATTTCTAGGCCTAAATTTGGTTTTCTACATTTTTAGACACCCATTTGTCTAAAATGGGTTCTGAAACAGTTTTTCAGAACAAGGACTGATTTTCTTAGAATGGAAAATGAGTCCCACCAGGCCTAAAAGTTAGGATCAACAACCTTTTAGAAGTCATTTTCAATCTCCATCCATATCTCAGGTGCACACTTTTAGCTTCATCCTTTTCTGTTCAGTTTTGTTCACATTTCTAGTCCATTTCTGCATAACACAATGTGTTTTCAAACAAATTGCATTCCTTAGTTTCCGTTCAATAATCAATAGCTTTCATTAGTTTCCTACATTTCAATCATTGCATTTAGTCATAATTTCATCATACATACATTAGATTGAAAGAACCACCTAGATTTTGGGTGTGGGATCTATCTCTTTCCATTTGGTGAAAAACCCTAATTGAGCAAAAGAGACAACATTTCACACCTCTTAAAATCTTTGGTTCACAACCTCTCTGTTTCTTTTTTAAATGATTAATATAAATTTATTATAATTATTAATAACAATATGGCAGAGGTTTCTAAACTCATAAACATTTACCTACTTTACATTATTTTAACTATGTTGGAAAATAATATTTTGAGAATAATAATCACATTAAATGTGCACCTTTATTTATTGCAAGCCTTTGAGACCTTAAGGAGTCATCAGGAGCCTTCAGGAGTCTTTAGGAGCTCTCTGGAGTTCAAGAGCTTCAAGAATCTTCAGGAGCTATCGAGCCAGCAGGAGTCTTAAGAGTCTTTAGGAGCTTTCAAGAGCCCGGGATTCTTCAGGAGCTTTTAGGAGCTACTTGAATTTAACCTAGATAGACTGCCATTGCTATTTTTCAGTCATCTTATCATTTTTTAGCTTTTTTTGAAAGTAAACTGTCATTTACTGGTTTTCAATTTACTTTCTTTTTTCCCAAGGTAAACCACCATTTGTTGGTTTTCAATTTACCTTGTTTATTCATGCCTTCTTCAAAGGTTCAAAGATCTTCTCTCATGGAAGAGATAAATTTTCAATTATGTGTTGCAGATCTAATAAAAATTCCTCCTTTGTTGTTGGCTTATGATATATTTTCAATCGATGACCATTAACTAGCATAACTCTCTTTTCTCCATCAATTGGTACTAATTTAACAACTCCATTTTCAAATACTTGATCTATCTCATAGACTCCTAACCATCTTGTATGGAATTTCCCTTTAAACTCTTCAAATATGGAGTCAAATAATAATGCCCAATCTCCTTCCTTGAACTGTTTGGTCACAATATGCTCATCATTCATTTCTTTCCTTTGCTTCTAGATCACCTTTGTATGTTGAAGAGCTTCTATCCTCATCTCATCTAGTTTGTTTAACTATTAAATTCTACTTTTCTCAAACTCAGGTAAATCAATTCTAACTTCTAATGTTGTTTTCAATGTTCATAATTCAAATTCTATAGGCATGACTAGAGTTTTCCCATACACAAGTTCATATGGAGAAAATCCAGTTGTTGTTTTCCATGTGGTATTATAAGCCCATACTACTTCATCTAACCTCTCTTCCCAATCTGTTTTCCTTACTGAAACAATATTTCTCAAGATATTCTCGAATTCTCAGTTAGTGACTTCAACTTGTCCATTCGCTTGAGGATGATATGGGAAAGATTTCCTATGTGTCATTTGATATCTTTACAAAAAGGCTTCCATCATCACTAATACAAACTATGGTCCTTGGTCTGAAACAATTTCTCTTGGTGCACCAAATCTCTAAAGAATTTGCTTGTACATAAAATCTACTGCTTTTTCCTCTCTTGTTGTTGGCAATGCTTTCACTTCAGCCCATTTTGTTGCATAGTCTATAAAAACAAGTATATAATGTTTCCCTTTAGAAGGTGGATAAATAGGTCCCAAAAAATTGATTCCCCATTTTTTAAATGGTTCTGGAGCTATTTGAGGCTAAAATGGCATCTCCATTGTTGGGGTAGGTCTTCCCATCTGCTGACATTCATCACAGTGCTTAACAAAGAATGAAACATCCTTTGTCATTGATGACCAAAAGTAACCAGATCCTAATATCTTATGAACTATTCTAACCACTGGATATTGTCCTCCTTTTGGCTCATGATGGTAGGCGTGTACAATATCATATACATCTAACTCAGTAACACATCTGTGAAGAACATGAACATGGCACATTTTAAATAAAACTCCATTAATCCATATAAATCTATAAATTTCACGAATTAACCTTCTTTTTTGTTTATGACTGAAGTGATTTGGACACTTCCATGTTACAAGGTAATTTGCAAGATCAACAAACCATGATGGATGAATTGATATTGTAAATAAATGTTCATCTGGAAATGTGTCATCCATTGGATCTTGATCATCCTATAAAACAATTCTAGAAAGAAAGTCAGCTACAACATTATCCTTTCCAGGCTTATCTATGATAGTCACATCAAATTCCTGCAACAATAGTAACCATCTAATAATGCATCCACCTACTATATAGCCTTCTTCATCAAATATCTAATTGTAGCATGGTCTATATGTATGTAAACTTTGTAACCTATAATATAATGCCTGAATATATTAATTGCATATACTACAGCTAAAAATTCTTTTTTTGTTGTTCTATAATTTCTTTCAATAGGAATTAGATTTTTGCTAACATAATAGATTTCATGCATGGCATCATTGTCATCTTTTTATCCTAATACTGCACCAATAGCCAAATTGGATGCATCAGCATGTATGTGAAATCGAACTCCCCAAACAGGTCCTTTGTTAATTGGAGAAGTTGTTAAAGCTATTTTAATTGTCTCAAAATATTTTTGACAATCACCAATCCATACAAACTCCTCTTCTTTCCTAAGCAATGTAAACAAAGGTCCAATAGTTTTACTAAATCCTTCAATAAATATTTTGTAATATCTGGCATGCCCAGGAAAGCTGCGAACACCAGTTTGGTTCCTAGGGATCTCAATGTTTTGAATAATTTCTACTTTCTTGGGATCAACTTTTACTCCCTCTTTTGACATGTGATGTCCTAGAACAATACCTTTTGTCATCATAATTGAACTTTTTTCATGATTTAAGGATAACCTGTGATCCTTACATCTTTGTAAAACCTTTTCTAAATTATGAAATGCTTCCTCAAATGTTTTTTCATGAACTATAAAGTCATCCATATATACTTCAACACATGAAGTGGTGAAATCAGAAAAAATAGCAACGACTACTCTTTGAAAAGTGGTTGGTGCATTACATAGTCCAAATGGTAAAATTGTATAAGTATATGTACCCCAAGGGTAGGTAAAAGTAGTTTTATCTTGATCTTTAGGAGCTACTTGGATTTGATTGTATCCACTAAAGCCATCAAGAAAAGAGAAATAATTGCTACCTGCTAGGTTATCAAGTACTTGATCAATGAATGGCAATGGAAAATGATCCTTCTTTGTGGACTTATTCAATTCCCTATAATCCATGCACACACACCATTTAACATTTTTCTTGGGAACAATAACCAATGGAGAAACCCACTGACTATCAGATATTGTGTAAATGAACCCTACTTTTAATAGCTTTTCTATTTCTTGTTTAACAGTATCACGAAGAACAAGATTGATTCACCTTTGACCTTATCTGATTGGTTTTACATCTTCAGTGTAAATGTGATAACTACAAATTGAAGGATGAATTCCTCTCATATCCATATACTCCCAAGAAAATGGTTTAGTATGGTTTTCTAAAGTATCCTTCAATTCTTTTTCTTGTTTTAGGGATAAAGATGAATTAATGTTGAGAGGTATATCTCCTGCTTCTGTAATTTCTTTAGTGTCATTTTTAGAATCAAGGGAATTTTCAACAACTGTATTCAGAGGACAAGAGTTTTGTTGATGCAATGTTGCTTGATAGTTCCCTTTCTCAATTGGATTAATTTCTTCAGAAGTAAATTCTTGTTCTTCACATTCATTAACATGTTTAACCAAAGTAATCATTGCTAACTCTACAATACCATCACCTTCTGATTCCATATCCTCATTAACCCAAAGTTGAGTGTTCAGTTGAATTGATGGTTTTTCTAGTGGATAGAGTGACAACTCTTTTTATTTCTGACCATTTGAAATGATCATACTTTCAGATGTACAATCTATTAATGTTGCAACAGTAGCCAACCATGGTCTGCCTAAGATAATTGGATAACCAGAATCATTTTTTCTAGCTTTAAGAACCAAAAATTCAATTGGATAATCCCATGTCTAAATGGTGACCATGATCTCTTCTATAACACCCTTAGGTTTGGTAGTAGATTGGTCAACCAACTATAAAATAGTTATTGTTGGTTAAACGGTTGTCATTCCTAACATTTCAACAGTATCAAATGTGATAACATTTATGGCAGCTCCCAAATCAATTAAAACATTGGATATCTCAACTCCTTTAATACTCAAGGTTATTACAGGACTACCAAGATCATTATATTTATGAGGAAGCAATCTTCCTGATAACACATTAGTGAGTTTTGTCCCTATTTATATTGTGGGAGGTAATTTCTTCTTCCTCCCTAGAGTTTTCATGCAAAGGGATTTAACCAACTGATTTATCTTTGGTATGTCTTTAATGGCTTGTAACAATGGTATCTCAATGTTAATCTTCTTCAACTCACGAAGAAGTTGAGAATCAACCACATTCATGTAACTAGGTTGGGATATTTCAAGAGTATTTTTCTTCCTTCAACCTCTCAGGGTAAGGTGCCTGATTGACTTTTTGTTCATCGTTAGAGTTTTGTTTTTCTCCAAAATTCTTGTTTTCTTTCCTACCTTTTTTAACTTCTTCTTTTGGTGTAGATTGAACAATTTGATTTCTCAATTGAATATCATTAGCATCAATCATGTTAAAATTAGGGGAATTTGCATCATTATGAGCATTTCTTGGATTTGCAACCAGTTGGGTTGGCAACTGAGGCTTGTTTACCTATTCATTAGTAGGTTTAGGGGCATTGATTGTTGGAGGTGTTTGTACACAGCCACATTTTTTCCCCTAATTTTTCCATGGTTGAAACTGTGTCTAATTTTGTTGCCATGATAACTAATTTGACTACCACTATGGTTGTTGATTAGCCTACCACTATGACTAGTTCCACTGAGGATTCATCCATTAAGGTTGACCCCAATATGTAGGTGGTGGTTGTGGTTGATATGGAGTGATCCATTGATTTTGGTTTTGCTAAGGGTTTTGATTCCAATTAAATGTAGAACCATATTGTCTTTGATTAGCATTATACCCTGTGTTTTGAGATCTTTGGCCAACACAATTAAGCTCCTCCTCTACCATAGGTGGTTTCTTCAGATTGCACTTAATTCCAACCAAAATATTAGAGAAACTTGTTGAGTTCTTTTTCTCACAAATTTCACAGATATAAACTTGATTCAATGGAAATTCTCTTAAAAGATGTTTCCCTCTACACTTGGAACAATAAATGGATAAAGGCTCATTATTCTTCTTATCTCCTTGCATGTTGAGATGAAGAAGTAAATCAGTTTTCATGTTTGCTAATTCCTCCATTACTTCAGACACATTAGTAGTATGAGCCTTGTTTCTTTAGGATTTTCTAGTCCCTACTCTATTCCTAGATTAGTTTCTACATATTTCAACAATATCATCCAAGGAAAGATTATTAATGTATCCTTTCCCCATAAGATTCAAAGACTCCCTAGATTCATCATCAATTCCTATAAGAAAAATTGTTTTACTAATTTCACCATCCAACCCATTAGTACACCTATGGTGCACAAACTGAAATCTATCAGCATAATCTTCTAAAATTTCATCCTCCATTTTTCTTATTCGAAACAATTCCTCCTTCCTATCCCTTACTCGACAGTAATCTTGGTACTTATCTAAGAACTCAGTTTCCATTTTTTTCCAAGTTGCAATTGTTCCTACACCTAAACCCATGAACCAACGTAAAGCTAACTCTTTCAAGGTAGAAGGAAATAACTTCAACTTCTGGTTATCATTTGTATAATCATAGGTCAAGCATAAAACTTTAAACTAAAAAATGAATTGATCAGGATCCTCAGAAGTTTTTCCCCTAAAGGAAGGCAAACCCGAGGGTGAAATATTCTTCATATGAGGCTCATCAATTTGTCTTTCAAGATTAATAGGCTAAGAAAAGGTCCTATTTGCTGGTGGACGTATTGGTTGGTCTCCCATTTCTTCTTCTTGAAATGGATCTCTATTCTCTTCTTGATTTTTGATCTGATGTTGTTGAATGTCTTGTTCTTGATCAAAATAATATTTCTTCGAAAATTAATATTTTGTGGAAGAAACCTCCCTAGATGGTATCTATTTCATCTCAAACACAATTTAAATCTATCTTATCAACACTAAGGCTTCACACTTAATATCCAAATCTTTTAATCCCCGACAACGGTGCCAAAAATGATGGGCAAGGTTGTTGATGTCACAACTTGCATCATTTATTCATTTAATTATCAAACCAGGTGTGTCTCAGAGCTATATGTGATAAGGATGGTTGTCACGAATTTTTGGGGGCTTTTACATTGTAAACAATGAATTTTTGTTTTAGTTTGGCTCATTTAAGAGCTCTCAGGAGCTCTCAGCAACTAAACTTCAGTGATTAATTCCTAAGGATTAATTTTATCTCATTTCCTAATTTAAAGTTTTGTTGACTTATTTCTGACTTCGCTTGACTTGATTGAGACTGATTCATGGAAAAGACTAAAATTGATCTAATTCTTAATCTAGAGTTCAAAATTTAAATTCAATTATAATTTACTTCAAAGGAAATCTATTTTAAGAGTTGCTAGAAAATGAATTCTAATTTAAAGAACATAAATAAATTGCAAGGAAATAATTATTAACCTAGAAAACATAAATACTAATTTCCATGAATAAATTCCAAACAAGTTTCAGTTTCATCTTTCCATAAGTTTCCATTGATTGCTTCTATTAAACTTATTAGATAATTATAATTCTACAAACATCTAAATCTTAATTAACCCAAATAACTTTATAAGATAATAAACCATTCGAACCATGATGAACTTTAGCTTAAAAGCGATTAAACACAGCAATTGAAAATGATTCAAATAGAATTAACATTCCATATTCAATATCCATTGAACAAAAATAAAATAAACTCAGAGAAATACCAAACAAGGTGAATTCCTTTGGTTGAGAAAGCCCTGCTCTTCCTCTAGTGAGACCTCTAACACATTGATTTGAGTTAAGTTCTTATTTTAATTCAAATTCACCCAAATAGGGATGTAGAACAAAGAAATGCAGCAATTACAAATTCTAATTGAAAATTATCTAACTCCTTTCTAAAACCTAAAGATGGATATTTATAACTATCTCCTTATTGAATTCAAAACATTGTGTTAACTACCAAGATACAAGGCATCTAAACTAAAGACTAAAACAAAACTGAAAATAGATAGAGGGAAAATGCCAGATCAATGTTGGGATGAGAAGTTCCTAAACTGACTAAGAGGAGCCAATTTGAAACTTTAGTTATTCATCATTCAACTAGACTGATCAGTGGTGTGATTGTCTTCATGTGGTTAAATAGGGAGTTTAACTTTATCCTTGAACTAAGTCATCAATCATCAGTCTTAAATACCTTGAATATGATCCTTAAGAATAGGATATTAATTATGATAGTAAGAGATTAAAACTATATAAGTAACTCATCATTAACACCACAAAAGTAGTGTATTCAATGCAAGGTATTACCTCTAATATACTTACTAATTTATCCAAACATAAAGTAAAACAAGTAAATATCAGCATATAGTCTATCGTGATTCATGTTAATTAATAATATAACCAAGTCTTTTAAACCATAAAATGATTATTTAAAAGTATTTTTGAGGCACTCATCATGATATTCAAGACTTCAACCTAGATCTCCAATCACAAATATGCAAGATGGGAAAAACTTGTTATTTGTTAGTGAATGGGGATTTTCCTTGGTCAAACCCCTTGTTGGTAATTAAACCTTGAAATGAAATAGAAATAATGAAGGAAATGGTGAATGAACAACATACAATGCTACAACTCACCAAACCCTTATAAAGTCTGCAAACTTGTGTGTAATGGTTGCAATGGATATGGATCTTGAATGCTTCAAAGAAAGGACTTGAATGGCTTGGTTGAATCAAAACACTACATCACAAATGTTAGCACAACAACACACATGATGCAAGAAAACTCTTTGATATGATGCTTGAATCCAGATAATGGCTCCAAATGCTTGATAGAATCTACCCTTGAATGCTCTCACAAAAGACTTGATTGCTTAGATTGCTTGATAGATTGCTTAGGATGAAAAATGACAGAACCTTGTATTTATACTTATCTATGCTTAACATCCCGAAATTACATCACACCAAGACAACATACAAATTCATTAAATAAAGGAGGATAAAACCCGCTAGAATTTGAAATTAAATCCCAAAAATGACTCACAGAAGACTAAGATGCCCTAGGTGGCGTCTTAGTCCCAAGTCATAAAACTTGGGGCACGGACACCAAAAAGGGGCCCAATCAAGATACCTCAAAATCGGTGTCCTGAGACCTTTAGGGGACAAAGATGCCTTAGGTGGAATTTTAGTCCTGACCCAAAAATTAGGGACACACAGATGGATTCATTAAATTATCATTTATGCATTGGAGAATTTCAAGAATAACTAGAAAAAGATGTAATTCATAAGGCTTGTGGACACAAAATAGGACCAATTAAGCCATAAAGAAGCATAAATAATGCAAGGCGGGCCCAAACAAGTGTGAAAATGAAAGGGTGTGAATTTTCCTACACTACATTTAGCCCCCACTTTAGTGAGAGGATGACCTTGCTTCAAACTCACACTAAAGTAGCCAACCACGCAATCAAGAGGGGTTCAAATGTACTAATGCTAGTAAGATAGGATGAAAATAATCAAGAGGGTGGCTAATCCCCTAGGATTAAGATCATATGGAAACCAACATAAGCATAAAAGAACACACTTGTGGATGATATATGAATCCATAACTAGATCACAAACATACACCATCAAAGACAAGAAAAAAGGAAAAAGAAAGAGGAAAACTACAACAAATCAAACTTCGATTGGCCTTCCAACGTGTGGATCGGCTCTAGGATATTTTTCCAAAAAGTTTTACAAGTGGAACACATAGTCCACTATGCAAACAAAAACGCATGCTCAGGAGGGCTAGTGGGAGCTAGGTGTCCACTAGGTGAGACCCAAGGGACCATATCAAATCCATATCTCCATGACTTTAATAAGGTACAAAAATGCATGCTCACACAGGATAATGAAGCTAGGTGTTCACTAGGTGAGCCCCATAGGACCATATGAAATCCATACCTCCATTACTTTAATAAGGTACAAAAATGCATGCTCACATGGGCTAGTGAAGCTAGGTTCTCACTAGGTGAGCCCCAGAGCACCATATCAAAGTCATACCTCCATGAATTTAATAAGATAAAAAAATGCAACAAGAAAGAGGGATGCTCAAAGGGATTTTTCTTAGTTCATGTGAGGTATTACTCTTAAGGGACATCATTCCTAATGTCTCCAAGAGAGGACTAATCAAAGGATAAAAGATTCAACACTTAAGGGATGCAGTGTGTCGCATCACTACTAAGGAGAATATAATATGCTAAGATAGATCACACTCTTGAAGGACATTACTCCCAATGTCACCACAAAGAGAAAAATACATCATGTGAAATAAGAAAATCACATCAAAGAACATGAAAAGGAAAGAAAATTCAAGTGAAATCATGCCAAAATAATGTTGGCAATGTATGCCCCCACTTAAGAGAAATTTCTAACACCATGTTGTGAGCAATTACTTTAAAGTATCCAAAAGATAAAAAAAGGAAAAGAGGGTTTTCCCCCCATAATACATAAGGGATCTATGGATTCAGGGTCAATATCTATCTTTGCTACAATAATATTAGAGATTGGAACTGCCATCATTCCCCAAATACACATAGAACTAGAAGAATGACACAAAGAAAGCGAAAACAAAGAAAAATAAATCCTTTTGGGTCAACATGGAAGAGACATAGGGTGTCTCAGCACCTTGCGTTATCCCCAAAAGGAAAACACAATAAGAGAAAATGAAAGTTAAAGAGAAAAGATTAGGAAAAAGTATATGACATGTAGAAGAATGAAGGTACAAATAGAGGAATGCACATATAGAGAGAGAAACATCAAACAAACCATCACGGGGGATCATGTTATGCACATGCAAGCAGAAAAATAAACATGCAAAAGATTAGTAAGGCATAGGCGAGTCAACCTAAAGCAAGTTATCCGCCTCCCAATCTTAGTTTTTATAAGCAAAAGGTAGATAATGAGCTGAAGGGACAACAACAAATGTCTTACTAGGTGTGAACCCTAAATCTGCATTACTTCAAACAATGACCACCATTAGTTTAGTTAGTCAATTTAAAATAAGCAAACCCAAGATTGCTATGAAATACTTAATCATGTTAAAATATGCAAACAAGATAAGTAGAATAAAAACAACTAAATGAAAGAACATAAAAACATTATCAAACCCTCTCCCATAGTGGATTTGCACTACTTTGATGTGGAAAGTAGCCATTTCCCAATCCTTGGTAAGCTCTTGGATGATGGATTAAATTCCTTGAACATGATATGTGATATGATGAAAAAGATGCAATTTCTTGAGATTGTGTATCAAGTTGTGTCCTTCAAATCAATAGAAGAATCCCCTATTTATAGAATATAAGGATAGAAGAATGAAAGATAGGAGGAATGTGGGATAAAAGCAAAACCAATGACAAGATGCCACTTGTCAACATGTCAATGGAGGAAAGTTTTGCACATTTTGGTCATTGTGAATGATAAATGCTATTAGGGTGATTTGAAATTTGAAAGTTGGCTTGTTGGAGGGAGAAGCAAGGGTCTTAAATGCCAAGTGGGAGACATGTAAGAGACAATGTAAGAGGAGTTAATGCCATGCTAGAGGACAAGTAATTTTGGGGGGAGATTTCAAATTTGAGGAATATTCCATCATTTGATGCCTTCTTGAATGAAAAAAGAGATTTAATAAATCAATTAAAATGATTTTCATGAGCAAGTGGCAAAAGCTAGAGGATTTAGGTGATTAAGACTAATTTAATCAATATTTTATTAAATTAAAAGGAGATTAGCTGATGTGACCATTTGATTTATATTTTTGGATTAATTTAAATCAAAGTTGAGAAGAATATGAATTAGACTTAATTAAATAAGGATTTTGATTTATTTAATTAAGAAGATGATGTTAGATTAAATTAAATAAAGATTGATTTAATTTAATAGAAGGATTTTAGAGATTTAATTAAATAAAGTGAATTATTTAATTAAACAGAGACTATAGGGTCAATTAAATAACATTTATTTATTTAATTAATAGGAGAGAATGACTTAATCAGATAAATTGATTTATTTAATTACGGGATGAAAGGTGATGAATTTAATAAAATAAGGGATGTTTAATTAAATGACTAGCAAAGGAGATGATTCAAGATGAAATTGTGTTATTAATTAGGATCAAGTGGGATCAGTACATTTTCCGTGTGTACACTAGGGAAAGGCCATCTACTTCTTTTCCCCACTAACTGCAAGACAAGAATGGGTCAAGCTATGTGATGAAAAGGATCATGTAATAGTGAGAATAAAATATTCTACAACTGTTATATGACAAGAAAGGTAGAAAAGGATGGGTTATGCAATCACTTGATGGCAATCGTTGCCATTAAAGTGAAATTTTTGTAATACTAACTTGAATACACGACACTCATTAGTACTATGTTCGAGAGTTCAATGATATGCACAATGTGGGACTTTTTCCTCTTTAGGATAAAGAACTAATTGATTCATAGGTGGTAATGTTATAAGTCCTATGTTGAGAAGCAAATGTAGTTTCCTTTCACTTTTAGGTGGTAGACAAAGAGGTTGTAAATTTTGTAATTTGTACAGCCTTTTGTAATTGCTAGATTCACCAACTTCTCTATATGGGATTAGGGAAAGAGGTCCTGATATTATCCTATCTTTATCCTTATTATTGTTACGATCTATTGGTTGTTCTTTAGGAAGAAGGATATTCAAATCAGGGGGAGAATCAAAAATCACCGTACCATCACTTCAGAGCCTTAGATATTTTGTAGGAGGCTTTTCATTATGAGAGAGATATTGGTATCCTAATCCCTTTGTGTTTTCATCGGTTGGTTTTTTCTCTAAGAGTTGATGAATTTTATGTTCACTTGTTGTATCACATCCTTGTTTGATTGAGATTGTAAAGCCTTTGCCATATGTTTCTTCTAGGTTGATTGGAGTGTTTGTTACTTTGTTATCATAAAAGGGTTGAGTATTTATTTGTTTAGAGGAGCTAGGTTCACCTATTGTAGGGAACTTAAGTTCAACTTTTGCTTTAGTTTCAAGATGTAAGTAACCAAACATCTCAAGAGGTGGTATTGTGGGAGGATCTTGTTGTTTCATGGAGGGATAGAAAGATGCATTAGCTTCAAGTTTGTCAAGAAAATCATTTAGGAACTTATTCATGTTGTCATCATATGCTCCAATGATGTCAACAACCTTGCATGAAATATTTTAGACACCTTCAACTCACTACCTTCAAGAATCCAAACACTTGAATTTTGCATTGCTCTACTCAAATTCATATCACACACATCATTCACATTGATCTTGCATCTATCTTGCATCTATCTTGCATCTATCTTGCTTCTCTCTTGCATCTCACATCAACATTACTCTTATTTATATCAACCTTAACCATAAAAACCTTCTCCAAGGTCGGCAACTATTCATTACATTCAAAATTTGAAATTAGATCGACACCTAAACATTCCCACAGTGGATAGGAATGAAGGTGATCTACATAAATCCTTAATTATGACCCAAAGAGATGCTAACACATCTCAAGGTGCTTTCATAAACCTTGCATGTAGTGTTAACACAAGGTCGACCAATACCTATGCTAAACACCATAATCATTAAGTACATGCTTCCTTAAATAAATCTAAAACTTTTGGACAACCAAATTCACTTGAAAATGATCTAGAATAAACATCAAACCACCTGAGATCCAAAAAAGACATCATCCAAACTCACAACATAGAAATACTTCAACCCAGAACATCCAGTAAACCTTATTCGCACATTAACACATGAAACACACAATGTACCATACTAAATTAAGTGAAACCTTGAATTTTGAAAGATACTTGACCATTATAAGAAACTTCCCAAATCTGCATAAGATAAATCCAAACTATGGAGAAATGCGAAGAAAATACATTTCTCCCATGTCATAGAAAACATCACTCAAAAATGGTTAACACACTGGTAAAAATATCTCTCTATACAATGATTTAGAAACTCGAATTCTAAATGTAGCAACCTCTAACAACCTTACAAAACATATGAAATCCGTACAGGTTTTGGGACATTCAAATTTTGCAAATTTGAAGTGTCCATATTGAAAATTTTGCCTTTGCACACTCAGAAGTGCACCTAACAAATCTGCCCAAGTGACCCACTTTGGAGGGTCATATTTCGGAGCCTGTTGATTTTCGTGCAAAACCCATTTGTGAACTCACCAATGTGACATATGTGAAAGTACATGTCAATTTTTAGCTTCCCATGATAAGTTTTGATAGAATTATGAAAGCGAAGCTGGAGGGTTTTGGCACTTTTCTGTTTGCAAACTTTCAATTTTGCAAAGTAGCCTCCTGTTCGAGTTAATATTTTGCAATTAAATGATCGTAATGTCAAAATGATTATTGGTATCCATTATCCATACCTAAGTGTGCTCCCATGTTAGGTTTCAGAGCCTCATGAGCTGATTTTCTATTTTTACCAAATCAAAAGCAAACACAATTTGTTCAGTTTTGCACCTACATTTTCTGAAACTTTTCAGGGAGGTCAAATTTGACCTTCAATATCTTTTGATGAATAATGATTCAAGCCAAGCCCTCTTGTACACATGCTCAATGTACCTAAATGATCTACTGTGTCTATTTGAAGCTCTCTAGGAGTTGATTTGGTATTTTTCAAAATGGTAACTTTGATGAGTTTTAATTGGTTTTGAAAAGCTGCATTTGCAGAAAACTCCGATTGGGCAACTTTGTTGATGAATATTATTCACCTCATGATCTGTTTCTCCACACTGTTTGTTACACTCCATTCTTAAGTCAAAAATCTTCATGCGTGTAATTTTTCATGGCTCTGGGAGGTCGTTTGACCAGTTTCCCAGAGCGATTCCAAAGCCAACTTGACCAATTTTCACCATTTTGCAAAAATGTCAGAAAATAGATTTTAATGGAAACCCACTTCATTTTTTCATCCCAAAAGCATTTAGAGGATGTTTCTGATCAGTTCAACATGAAATTTGTTTGAAAATGAAAAAAATTAGTCGGGCCCACATGGGGACCCGGCATGCCTCACTTAGTTTTGAAGCTTCACAACTTAAGTTTGGAATTAGATAAAACCAAGCTTTGAATTGATTAGAGATGCACTCAAAATGGATACAAACTCATTATATGTTTTATGACTACTAGCATCATTAACTTGAAAGTAGAGGATATAATGGGTTATGATATCCATGGTAGGGGTGGCTATGAAGTTAGTATTTGAATTGTATTCAAATTTGTCTAAGCCTCCTTCTAAAGATGTTACATCAAAAAATATTGAATGGAGTGCAATATATTACTTTCTAATACATCAAGCTTAGTAAAAGAGTTACATGCATTAAGTTCTAGTCACAAAGTATAACTAGCTTCTTCAAAGCATTAAGAGGGATGGGCATTTCTTAGGCTGCAATAAAACAAAGATACAAAGCTATTGTGTTTTCCCTTGGATTAGTACCAAGTACTTCTAAACACCTAACATGAATGCAGGGTACTTCCCTTGAGTTAGAAGGTCTACTGAAGGCAGCCACCATGCCAGTCTTACACAATATTGATGCAGCCTAGGAAAATCTCTTTGAAACTATTGAATTGTATGGTGAATCAGAGCAACAGCCATGCCTTAAGCCTAGAGTAAATTTCTAATATTCTTAGAATTAAGGGGAATATACTTGAGGTGGATAGAGGCTTTTTGACTATTTTATGTCTATCTGGCAACACAAGACTAACCTTGCTTCAATAGCCATGCATTAAGCCCAGACAAAGCATAAAACATTGCACCAGACATACCTCACAAAAGCGCAAAGAGGTGACAAGGAGAGTTTTCGCTACAGAGCAACCATGGCACACGGTTTCAATTTAATACCGCAAAGAGATCTTACAAGGGTGTGGCTTAAGGCAGTGTGTGGACATCCATCAAAGCAGAGAGGGCTGATATGTTGAATAGTTGTGGCCATGCATGCTGAAGGAAAGCTCATATTGGAGTTTGGAAAACCATTTACAAAGCTGCCTGTGCTGCCATGGTTAGGAAACATGATGTGAGCTAGCATTTTTGGGAATTCAAGGAACATTGTGAGTGGATGAAAGTAGGAGAAATGTTGAATATTAACTTTCCTAAATTTGATAGAAGCTCCCATCATGCTAAATGAGAAAGCTTGAGACTACTAGTGAAGCATGGACTAGGCATGTGGATTTGTTCAAGTCGAATGGCTTAAGCTAATACGCACAATGGATTTGACGATAAGATTTCAGAAACTTTCAAGCAAATACATGGAGGAGGTGGTAGAATGAACAAGTAATATGACTAAGTCAAAACACCCTAAATAAATGTGGTATCGTGCAACACCATAATTATGACATTTCAAAATGAATTGTTGAGAAAGTTTTTAGAAGATTTTAAGCAAATGCAATGAAGAGGCACCATCAAATAAAGTGGCTTCCATTATTTTAAAGAGGAGAGGTGTAGAAAAAGCATCATGCCACAGTAACAACTGACACACAAGATGGAGTTGTTGAAAAGTTCTCAGAAACTTCTACGCATGTCCAATTGCCAGTGAACAAACAGAAAAATAGATGTGTTGAAAAGTTTTCTGAAACTTTTAGGAAAATTATGTAACTCGTGGTTGTGGTGCCATGAAAGATTGACAAGGCAGCCATGCCTAATAGAATGCCACAACATATGCACAAATTGGATGTGTTGAAAATTTCTTAGAAATTGCAAAGCACATGGGCCAAGGGAAGATTTGCACTGCAGTGAAAATGTATTCAAAAATGTTTGAGAAAATTCTATTTGGTATGGCTGCAATGGGAAGAATATCAGTGTTTTTTGTTAATTATTGGTGAACATTCTCCTACCGCCATGATGAGAAGAGGCATCCTGAGATGTAGCAACACACCTTTGAAAAACTTGATGCAATATTTGTGGGTATGGCACAAAAGAACTAAAATGTGGTGTTGTTATGCTAGCCATTATGAATGCAAAAGGAGGTCTTCAAATTGCAATGGGGCACCATTGAGCAAGCTATTAGGGGTATTTTGATATTGCAAGAAGTAGCTACATAGAAGATATTAAAGATTAGGGCAAATACAGGGGTAAGAGGAGATCGATGACAGGTAAATGAGGAGATAATGCAACAAGATCTCCAGCCTTCCCTGCTAGCTCGCAGTCCCAAAATTCAAGCCCATTAATCCTTGCAAGGCTAGCGAGAAAGCTTTGTTTTTGGTGGGTTTGGGAGAAAAAATAAAGGCACGGGTATAGTTAAAGAGGCCCAATGGAAATATTAAAAGAGGGCCCATTTGATTTTAAAAGCAAACATTTTAAAATCAAAACATTGCATGATGGTATAATGCTTTAAAGCCACCATTTTAAAAGCAAGGGCATTCATATTTAAAATTTGTTGGTTGCACATAGTGTGTGGCAACTATTTTAATTTGAGATGAAAATTAAAGGGGAGATTGCATTAGGCTGGCGGTAAAAATATAAGGTGAAATGCAATTTGGTGTATGGGTAAAGTCTTTTTGCCTGATAAATTTTAAATCTTTTCAGTTTTGTAAAGTGATATTGTTAGAAGATTAATCTTTACTTGGTAAAGGTTATTCTTTAGTTGTAATTATTTATTAACTTGTAGGAATATTCCAAAGGAATCCCTACAAGTCTTTTGTCTTTTGTCATCTCACACATGTGTGAGGATGGCTTATTTTTTAATTCCTTTATTAAGGAATATTTGTAACCACCTCCTTAAGAGGTGACACTTTGCACACACATAGATGAATGGTGGCATTCATTGAGTTGGGAGTTACATTCTAACTCCTCCTTCTCACCTCTACTTATTGAGGTGCTCTCCTCTCATTCTTCAAGACTCAAGCAAGCAAGCCTAAGGCTGCAACTCTCTCTCTCTCTTTGTATTATTCTTTAGGCATTTTGCCTCCATTCATAATATTGGGGTTTTTTCTTGTTTTTTCCCCTTATCAAATTCTTGTGTCTCTCTTGCTTTGGTGGTGCTTGGTTTTACTACTTCAATCTATTTGGTAATATCTTTCCTTCAAACAATTGCTCATTTATTAGTTCTTTCCATTGTTCTTTTCTATTTCCTTTCATGGTATCAGAGCTTGGTATTACTAATATTTTGTGAGCTACATTGTTGAAGGTTTATCAGTTTTTTAAGCACACCATTGGAGACACTCTCAAAGAGGAGAAGAAGAGCAAAGTGTCTAATCTTGGTTGTTTTTGTCTTCTAACCTATTTTTCTTGTGCAGGATTTCATTTCTAAGTTATTTATTTATTTATTTTAAATTTCAAATCTGTGCAAGTTTTTATAGTTGTTACAGATTTCAAATATTTTGTATAAAGTTTTCTAAGTTTTTTGCTAAATATCAATTTAAATCTGAAAGCAAATCTTTATAATTTGCATGCATATTTAGATTTTTGCAAAAAAAAATAGAAACCCTCAAATAAAGGGTTATATTTCATTTTTTTTAGATCTGTAATTTTTTTTTTACAATATTAGGCTAAATCTGTAAAAAATCTCTATATTTTACATTTTGTGAAAAAAAAAACAATTTTTTTTAGGGATCTAACCTAATTCAAAAAATCTTTTTTAGGGCTAATTTGCTTTTTTGCAAATCTGTAGAAAATTTCTCCATAGTTGCATATTCAAATTTCTGTAAAAAATCAATTTTTTTTAAAAAAAACTCTACAATTTATTCATATCTGTATACTAAATCTATACAAAATTCATTATTTTTTCTTTTAAATCTGTATAACAAATTAAATTTAAAAAGAACAATTTTTTTTAAAAAAATCATTCAATGTTATAATCTCTTTTTTTAATACTGATAAATACAAAAACAATAATAAAATAGGGCTTTAACCCTCTTTGTGGCCATCTCCTTTGCTTACTGTTTGTAAGTTTCCACCATTGCAAATCCTTCTTTCACCTTTGCATGCAGTTGCGCTCTTCTTTCCCTTCTCTACAAAAAAATAATAATAAAGAAAACCTTATTTCTTTGTCTGCTGCTCCTGCTCTATCATTGTTATAACCTCTATTTTTTTTTAATAATAAATACAAATAATATATTTAAATAAAAAATTAGGGCTTTAGTTTTTTGCAAGTCGTAGCTCCTCCTGTTGTAGCTTAGCCTTTGTTGTTCCTCTTGTTGTGGCCTCAGCCCGACTCCTGCTACAGTCCCTGTGCAAAACATTGTATCTGTTGCTTAAAAATAAATATTATTAAATTATTTTAATAAACTTTGCTACTTCAGTTTATTTTTTCTGCTCTTTTCTCTCTTTCTGTTTTCTTAAAAAGAAACAAAAGTTCTTTTATAGGTTGTTAAATTTCAAACTTAAAAAATTTCATTCTATTTTATTTTATTTTACATCCATTTTAAATTTCCTTAACCGCCCTCAAACCGCTCTTTTTTTGTGCACTCACTTTTTAAAAGGTTGATTTCTTTCTTTTTTCCCTTTAAAGCATGAAATAAAAAAAACTTCTTTTAGCATAAAGTTTCTTTTTTTAAATTCTCTCTTATCGTTGTTTTAAGAAAGTATATTTTTATTCTTTAGAAAAAGAATCCTTATATTTATAAAAATCTTTTTTAAATAATTTATTTTATGAGTTTTTTTTTTAAATACTCCATTTAAAGTAAAGGTATTAAATTTTTAAGATTTTTATTTTATTTTAAAAAAATCAATTTAATTTTTTGAAGTTTTTTTAATTAATTATTAGTAAGGATTTTTTAAGTTTTAAGAATTATATGAAAAGGAGATTTTTTAAAAAAATTATCTAAAGAGGCTTATTTTGTTCTAAATTTAGGTAATTCTTTTTTAAAAGAGGATATTTTTTTAAGATTTAATTTGATCAAGAGAGATTTTTTTTAAAAGCAAATATTTACAATAGTTATTTGTCTCATAAAGTTGTGAATTTTTTATTACAATCATGTCTACTTTAATTTCTGAAATTAAGTTGAATTTTTTTTAACTATCATTCTTGGAAAACTCATATCTCTTTCATTTTAAACATATTTTGGATGTTGCTACAATTGAAACTGATCCATCTACATCCAAAGATGAAAAAAAAAAATAGAAAGTTCATGTCTTGCCATTTTTACTTACTGTGGCAATGGAAATTAACATGCTTGTATAAAATGCACTTATCTTTTTTCTATTTCGGAAAAGAATTATGCTTATGTATATCTTTTCAATATTTTGGTGGAGCTTTTATCTCTTTCTTTTTCTTTTATTTTGTCTAAGTAATTAGACCTTTTTTAAAAAAGATAAATAAATTTGCATAAGGCATTTTTAGATTTTTTTTAAATTTCTCAATGGACTATTTTTTTTAGACATTTTTAAAAATTGCCTTTTAAATAGGCATTTATTAAAAAAAAATTCCTTTTAAAATAACTACACATGTACTTTATTATTGGACTTGATCAACCCAATAATAATGTACTTGTTTTACTCAATTTGGAATATGAAAAGGGGATATTCATGTAGTCATGAATGCATGAGTATCGTCTTAATGACTTATTTATACTTGATAATTATTCCCTTCATAGTATGCATTTCCCATTATTCCATCACAATTTTTTTTAATATTTTTTTTATAACTTAAGGTGGCTTGATTTGTGGCTTGAGAAATTATCATTCTCTCTACCTAAGTCTTGATCTATTACAATCTTTAAAAAAAAAAAACCTAGTGTTTCCTTCTCAACTTCAATTATGTTGTTTTGATAAAGGGAATTTGATATTTTATTGTCTCATTAATTTGATATTGTGCCTTATTGGTAAATTTGTCATTTTGATGGATTTATTTCATCTATATATTTTTGAAAATTAAAAGCTCATTGGAGTATTTGCCTTCTTGATGGATTTATTCCATCTATATATGTTTTGCAAATTAATCACTTTATCAAGTCTCAATGGAGCCTTTACATATATATTTTATGCGCCAGTCGCATTTGCAGTAATGTTGCATAAGGAGCCCTATCTATAATGAATCATATATTTTATCAAGTCTCATTGGAGTTTTTTTTGGGGACCCATGGAAAATATTTCCATCCACTTTAATGGTATGCACTTACTTATTTATGATGAACTTAGATCTATTTTCTTAATTGATGGGGATCAAGTTCTTGAAACTTTTATGTTTCATTATTTTATTGAAGGCAATATGGTTTTTATACCATTATTAGGACTTTTGATATTGATTTTTTTTACTAAGGCACTATGGTTTTTTAAAACCATCTTTAGGACTAATTTTCAAAGTCCTTTATTATTAATCTTGATACAATTTCCCTTTACAATACAACAAATGATGTAGTGAGAGGAAACCTAGAACTATTATTGCTATGTTTATATATTGACATTTTATAATTTGGGCTATAAGCTATGATTTGTGCTACAATTTTTTTTTTTGGCACTCTTATTCAAGGCTTAAGGTTATTTTATCTACATTGGATTACTCTTATATTAGCTATGCAAGAAGAATATGATACTTTAATTGCTAATAATACTTGGGATTTAGTTCCCTTACCTCAAGGTAAGAATCTTGTTTCATGCAAATGGTCCAAATTTATATATTAAGCATAGTGACAATGATATTGTGATTATTATTTTATATGTTGATGATTTAATTATCACAAGTCTAGTTCTAAAAATTTGATTAGTGATGTTAAGCCTCAACTCAATCAACAATTTCAAATAATTGATTAGGCCTATTACTTTTTTTGGGTATGAAAATTTGGCAAACACCTAAAGGTATTTTTTCTTTCTTAACATAAATATGCTCAAGATCTCTTAGAGAGATTTAAAATGATTGATGCAAATTGTATTTCTACTCCTTGTGAATTAGGAACCAAATTAATGGTTGATATAGAAACTCCTTTTGTTGATCATCCTACTTTATATTGGCAATTAGTAGGAAGTTTGAATTATCTAACTCTTACTAGGCTTGATATTTATTATAGTGTTGGTTTAGTTTCTAGATTACTGTCTAAACCACAACAAACTCATTTTAAAGTTGCAATTTTTTTTTATTTTTTATTTTTTTAAGATATGTTAAAGGTACTCTTAATCTTGATCTTTTTTATGATAGAAATTGTGATTTTTCTTTAAAGGGTTATACTGATTCAGATTTTGGAGGTGATCCGAATGATTGGAGATCCACTTGTGGTTATTGCTTCTTTGTTGGATCAGGTGCAATCTCATGGAATAGTAAGAAACAACAATCTACTTCTCTCTGTTCTATAGAAGCTGAATATAAAGGTTGTACAAATGCATCTAAAGAAGCACTATGGTTACTTGAAGACTTCGGTCTACCTCAAAAGGATCCTACTCCTTTATATTGTGATAATCAAAGTGTTATTGCTTTGGAAAAGAATCCAATTTTTCATGCAAGGACCAAGCATATTTCTCTTCAACATCACTTCATTAGAGAGCAAATTGAAGACAAGCAAATTTCTCTTTTGTATATGTAAAGGTGAAGATCAAGTTGCAGATATTCTCACCAAAGCTCTTTGTAAAGATAAATTTATCTTTCATTGTAAAAATCTTGGATTACAACCCATTGAAGGGTTTGATGTAACCTCCCCAAGTAAATCTTAAGGGGGGATGTTAGAAGATTAATCTTTACTTGGTAAAGGTTATTCTTTAGTTGTAATTATTTATTAACTTGTAGGAATATTCCAAAGGAATCCCTACAAGTCTTTTGTCTTTTTTTGTCATCTCACACATGTGTGAGGATGGCTTATTTTTAATTCCTTTATTAAGGAATATTTGTAACCACCTCCTTAAGAGGTGACACTTTGCACACACATAGATGAATGGTGGCATTCATTGAGTTGGGAGTTACATTCTAACTCCTCCTTCTCACCTCTACTTATTGAGGTGCATCTCCTCTCATTCTTCAAGACTCAAGCAAGCAAGCCTAAGGCTGCAACTCTTTCTCTCTCTCTTTGTATTATTCTTTAGGCATTTTGCCTCCATTCATAATATTGGGGTTTTTTCTTGTTTTTTCCCCTTATCAAATTCTTGTGTCTCTCTTGCTTTGGTGGTGCTTGGTTTTACTACTTCAATCTATTTGGTAATATCTTTCCTTCAAACAATTGCTCGATACCATGAAAGGAAATAGAAAAGAACAATGGAAGAACCATTTTTTATCAAATTCTTGTGTCTCTCTTCTTTGGTGGTGCTTGGTTTTACTACTTCAATCTATTTGGTAATATCTTTCCTTCAAACAATTGCTCATTTATTAGTTCTTTCCATTGTTCTTTTCTATTTCCTTCTCGTGATATAAAAAATATTATGGGAAAATTTTCCAATGGTGAGTATAGTGGGGTAGATTAAATATTTAACCCCAAATAAATTTTAAACATCTCCACCTAGAAAGAGCAAGAGGTATTAAAAACATAAAATGAAAGCATGTGGATATTTTATAAAGTTAATTTATTCAATTTATTATAAACAAGAATTATTTGTTGGGGATCAAATTATTAAAGTGCACGAAGGAGTATTTTAATGTAAAATGAAATATGTGTTGAGAAGTAAAGTGCAGCTCCAGCTTAATAAAAGAGCATAATTGAAGCTTTATTTTCCTCAATAGGAGGGTGAATGAAGGTGATTTTTCATGGTGGGATATTTTTTCTATTGGAAATTGGTATGCAAGCAGAAATAGAGGCAAAGATTGTTTTTGAAGGAAGAGAGAGGAGAGATGATTTACAATTTTGTTGATTGACAATGGATGGAGTTTTGAGATGTCTTCAACGGATCAATTTCTGGAGCCTTTTGTTGTTTTATATCTTCTCTTCTATTCTCATTTGTAAGGGGTTCTGAATTCTTGTGTGGGGTTGGGTAGATAGAGAAATGTTGAATTTGAGTCATTAGCCAAGTCTGTAAACTATAATTGTTGATTTCATGAGTAAATATCAGCCAGTTTGTGCAAGCAATTCATAAATGTTATCAAATTGTCTCCTGATTTGTACATCTTAGATCATACAAAGTATGTTTGAGTTCATCATCTCAAATTTCCTGAGATTTTTTTGTCTATTCATGGTTTTGTTTCAATGAAATGGTTAAACTACTTTGAGTAGATAATTATGATTTCAAGTGTGCATATTGGATCTGATAAGAAGAATTTGATTGACAATAGGAGTGGATATGTTGGTGTAATGCATTAACAGTTTGAATCCACTAGTTGAAGTTTGTTTTCTAATGAATTTGTCTTATTCATTTGACTCCATGGCGCAAAATTAGGCGTTGATTCATTATTCAACTTAATGCATCTCAAAAACAAGTTTAAATTCAAAATCATTTTAAATCTTTGTTGTTTGCTTGAGGTTTAGTGTTCTAGATCCCAATTACCAAGCGACTATTGAAATACCAAGAATGCAGCCAGAGTTGAGATTGTCAATGCTTTCCTTGGTTTATTTTCATTAAGAATTATCTTCTATAAAAAGCAATGTTTGTGTATGAGTGAATTAAGCGTTTAGGCATTGTATAGGTTGACCCACCTTGGTCCTATAGAGCCAAAAGTGTAGAATATCTCATTCTTTGACTGAATCTTGTTACTTGGCCAAATCCCTCTTTGAATCTGAGTATAAGAAATTGGATAATTCTTTAGGATTCATTGGAATGGTTGATTTGGAATACCAACAGAATGGCGAATCTGTTGGGGACAACTTTGAATCTCCAGTTGCAAAATGTTTAATTATAGAGTCATATCATTTGCATTGATTCAGTTATTTTCCATTCTAAATTTGGTTCAAATATTGAAGGAATTCAAACCTAGAGAAAGAATTTATTACAGTGAACCTGAATATTTCATGATTTGTGGTGCTCTACTAGTGAAAGGAACTCAGAAAGAAATTTACATGTGAAAGAGCTTCATATTGCTTGAAGTTGAGTCCTCTACAAAGAGAGGTGGTGAATCTATCAAAAGAACCTGATGAAGAGGTGAATACAGTTCTAAATCTCCAAATATTTCCAATGAGGAAGAACAATTTATAGTAGTTGCAATATTTCCAAGTATTCTTCACCTTTGGTTTTCAAGAAAATTGTGTATGAAAACCATATTTGAACTTCTTAGGAAAAAATTTTGCTCCCTATTGAGTGAGTTAGCACTAACAAAGGGAAATGAGAGTAATATTGAGTTTGCACACTCCCATTTGTCAGATCTATTATATTAAATGTAATTTCAATTCCATTGAAAGATTTTGTCTAGTGTTCAAATATTTGCTTGTGTTGATGGTTAGAATGCATTTGTATATCTTAGGAATTTTCATCCATTTTCATTATTATATGTTTCAAGTCCAGGTTATCACTATGTTATCAATTTTCATAGTAATCCTTTGGGTATGTATAGGATCATCATGGAAAAAATAGGCCCTTAAGTGGCAAAAAAATTAGAAAAATCAGAGTTAGGCAACTTGATGTAAAAATTTGAATAAGTTATCTATATTATTTCACAAATATGTAAAATTAGAATCTGTAGAAAATTGAATGTAGTTTCTCAACTACTAGTTTTTTTTAAAAACCTAAAATTCTATTTGTTGAAAATTTGAAATTTCAATGTAGTAGTACTTAAACTTCAAGGAAAAAATACGAAGTAGGTGTCTGTCTGACCACCCTAACCACAATAAAATGATAATATTTTTTTATAATATTTTAGATATAAGTAGAGGACTCATGTCCCGATGTGATGAATATCTTTTTGTAATTTTTTTCCAAGTAAATAATTAATTATGAATTTTATATTACAACTTTTAAAAATATAAAACTCCTATGTCTGACCTTAACTTGGTCAAAAATTCATGAAATTTAATTTTTCTTTTTTTAATCCTATAGCATGTGCAGCATAGAATGTGATGCATTTTTTTGGATTCAAAAATGTGATATTTGAAAGTTATAAATGTTTTTCAATCAGCCTATCAATCAGGACTTTAGTCATAATTCGAATAGAAAATGAATAATAATTACTTATTAAATTCAAAGTAAAGCATAAGTTATATTGGTGGAAAGCTGAGAATCTCTTTTAAAAACCCTTTTCATTTCATCAATTTTGGGTAAAAAAAGTCATCAGCCACATACCCATCATATTGCCACTTTTTGGCCCATCATGATCCTACACATATCCCTTTATTTGATCATGGTTGTGATTATGTGCAATTAGTTTAGCCTTGATTTGCAAATATCCATGGATCATCAAGATAAAATAGCCATACTTGTAGACACTTTGATACAACTTGTCAAGAAGTGTCAGAATTCTGATACTACTCAAAAATTTGACACCCCAAAGTACAGAAACCCAAGAGTGCACAAGCCTAAGATAAGGCCGAAATGGAAAGATGTGTTTGAGAGGGGAATTAAAGAGATAGGTGAAAGGCACTAGATGTTTCTACAAGCCCAGTTAAAAGACAATCATATTGTTTCTAATCACCAAATTGTTGAACCTTTTGTCAATTCCTTTGATCCATTGTATGCTCAATTAGATTTGTCATGGGTTGATTACAAGGTTGAAAGTATGCCAACTCAAGTCTATAATAAGATGCCTAGATTTAATGGATACAATGTGTGTGGTGGAGATGCACATGTCAAAAGTTTTTCCAGCTTCATGTAGAAACATTAATTTGGATATCAAGATATTTCGATGAGATTTTCTATCAGATCTCTTGAAGCAAGAGCTAGGGATTGGTATCTAAGTTTTCCTAAGAAGTCTTTTCCTTGCCAGGATAAATTAGTGAATGCTTACAAAGAAGAATTTTCAATTTGAGAGTCTTCTAACCTTTTCACGAGGTTAAATCAGATTAAGAAACAAAATAAAGATCCAAGCATTGATTTCAGTAATAGATTTGTTGTTGCTCTCTCACTAATCCCTGAAAATTTCAGACCTAACACTCCAGATTGCATTCATATGTATTTTGAAGCTTTTGAGGAGGGATCTAGTGCATTGTTGAAGAGTTATAAAATGTTGAGTATGTAGATGGCTTACACATTTTTAGATGATTTGGATAACAGAAGGAATTAATATGTGCAAAGTATTTTGTCTTAAATTGTGGGTAAGCATGCTAATGAAATCAGTAGCTATGTGAATGCAAATGATCAGAAGTATATTGAAAAGTGCATACTTGAGAAGGTAGAAGACAAGAATGATGCATCATTAGGTGATGAGGAAGTTGTCTTTGAAAAAAATACAAAGGAAATGTACCTAACTAAAAGTCGCAGCCATAATGCGAAAGATATGATGAGAGAAATGAAACATGTGAAATTTCTTCTATCTCCTCTGAAAATGCAAAAATAGAGAGAAAATTCTCTATAGCAATTGATGGTTGCAATGATGCAAATAATTTCCTAACTGATCATCTTAGTTCTCATTGTGCTAATCAGACTTCCCCTTCAATCAATGAATGTGATGTTGCAAAGAGTAATGGGATTTCAATTTTTCCAAGCCAGGAACATGATGAGGGATATGAATTGGATTTACTTTTTGGAGTGGATATGTGCAATCAGCAATGTTATGGTACAATTGATTATGCCAATTCTACATGTGTTGAATGTAGCTTTGATGCAAGTCTTCATAATGAGACATTGGAATTTTCTAATTTAGAGAATGCTCCTGAGGATGTTAGTACATCAGTTACAAGTGACAAAATGAAAAATGAATTCTAGTTGACAAGATCAAGCACAAGTAGCTGCAATGAAGAAATCATAGATGGTTTTCACTTTGATAGTAAAGATGCTTGTGTCTATCCTCAAGAGGTTGTAAATGAGAAACTCAATGAAGAAATCCAGTCCAATACTGAAATGCAAAAAGATGTGGATTGTTGTTATGACAACCTAGAAGTGAGTAAGAATGAGCAAATGGATAGCATGTTCTCTGTGATGGGTGGTGACCATTCTTTTGACGATCTTGATTGCAATTCAGTCTCCTATGATTGGGGAAATCTAGTTTATCATCAGTCCATTGAGTTCTCAGACTTTGATGATGATGAAATCATGGGATATCTTGATTTACAACTTCATAATGCATTCAATTCTAGTGAAGGTCAAGAAGAGGAAGTGGTTGAAAGAATGGATCAAAAGAATGATCTATTGAGCAGTGACCAAATTTCAAATCTATTGACCACTAAATATCAAAAATTTGTACATGTGAATGACTCTTAGTTGTTGAATGTTGTTCCTATTGACTTTGACAGTGATGATAATCTTCAATTTGCAAGGTATGATGCATGTGTTTTTTATTCTCCTTCCAATTATGAACCAACTGATCTCATGATGATGATAATGTGAATGAGGACAAGAAGCCATTTGATTGTAATGATGCATTGTATGATGAATATGAAAGTGTGCATGCTGATGCAAAATCAGAGATTTGTTTTGATGAGTTTGAAGCAACAAATAACCATGAGGTTTGTGCATCCAATGAGCCAAGTCTTGATAATTTTAATGCAGATTTGGAAAATTCTTTGTTTACTAACTTGAATGAGCCTAGTCATGAGTCTTTGAATGTGGATGTGGATGTTGATTTCGAAGAGAAATTAGATTGTCTTTCTAAACCAGAATTGCTTATTGCTGAGAAAGCTTGGTATGTTGAAAAGGTTGATGTGTTATGTTCAAAAGATGATAAAATGAGTAAAGATGAGGATGAGTTAGAAAACCTTGATGACTCAGAGTACCAGCATGATTGAGGATAGTTGCAGAGTGTACCAATGCATGAGTGTATCTCTTCACATACACTCAGAGATAATTTTCATGATGAGCAAGATCTTCTGGTAAGTTATTGTGATGGTTTCACCTTTGACATGTAAACTAGTGATCAGATTGAGCATAATAGTACCAGCCATGTAGTAGAATGTGAGTGCTATTTTTGTCAGCTGGAAGGAGTTTTCATAGAATGTGGCAATGTGCAAAATATTGAAGAAAGTTGTTCTCATCTTGAGAGTGATTTAAATGATGAATATGATAAGTTGTTGCCACATGATAATAAACATTTTGAGAGTATGCCTGACTTTTAGATGCATAGTGATTATGAATATGTTGATCATGTTGTATATGATTTCCTGTTGGGAGGTACCAGCATGTTTAATCAGGCAGATGGTTGTGATCAGGCTATGTTTTCATATGATCTTGATCACCATTTTCAAATGTTTCCACTCGATGCAAAATCAGAAAAAGAAGAGAGTGGAAGTGATGTGGCCTATTTGATTTGGTTGCCACTTGATGAAAAAGCTAAACAAACAACAAGTCTCCACTTGCACAAAGGTATCCCAATACTTGTGTTTGTAGAGGTATAGTCTCATGTTTTTTGTGGTGTGATAGAAGCAAGCATGAGTTGAGGAAGATCAATTCTTTTATCAAATTGGTGTTTGATATAGGTAAGAATTGAATCCACTTTTTCATTTGGTGGCTTGGGGTCACCAAATGAATTTGAAAAAGAAAGTTGAATAAAGGAGCAATTTAAGAGCACCTAATGGACTCAGTATTTGGTCTACTCCCTAGAGATCTAGAATCTTGCTATACCCACAGGGGGCATACATCCCCAATCAGAGCCACTATTAAGACTTTCAAATTTTTCAAATTTGAAGTTCCCATATTGAAAATTTTTCCTGTGCACACTCAGAAGTGCACCTGACAAATCTGCCCAAGTGACCTACCTTGGAAGGTCATATTTCGAAGCCTGTTGATTTTCGTTCAAAACCCATTGGTGAACTCACTCATATGGCATATGTGAACATACATGTCAATTTTTAGCTTCCCATGATAAGTTTTGACAGGACTTCGAAAAGTGAAGCTAGAGGGTTTTGGCACTTTTCTACTATTTGCAAACTTTCAGTTTTGCAAAGTACCGTCCTATTCGAGTTAATATTTTGTAACTAGATTATTTTCAAGTCAAAACAACTATTTTTCTCCATTCTCCATACCTAAATTTGCTCCCATATCAGGTTTTAGAGCCTCATGAGCTGATTTGCTATTTTTACTAGATCAAAAACAAACACAATTTGTTCAATTTTGCACCTACAATTTCTAAAACTTTTCAGGGAGGTCAACTTTGACCTTCAATATATTTTGATGAATAATGATTCAAGACAATCCCTCTTACACATGTGCTCAATGTACCTAAATGACCTACTGTGTCTAGTGGCAGCTCACTAGGAGTTGATTTGGTATTTTTCAAAATGGTGAGTTTGATGTGTTTTAATTGGTTTTGAATAGCTACATTTGCAAAAAATTCTAAATGGGAAACTTTGATGATGAATATCTTTCACCTCGTAATCCATTTCTCCAAGTTGTTTGTTGCACTCCATTCTCCATCCAACACTCTACATGCCTGTAATTTTTCATGGCTCTAGGAGGTTGTTTGACCAGTTCCCAGAGCGATTCCAAAGCCAACTTGACCAATTTTCACCATTTTGCAAAGATGTCAGAAAATAGATTTTAATGGAAACACACTTCATCTTTTCATTCCAAAAGCATTCAGAGGCTATGTCTGATCAGTTCAACATGAAATTTGTTTGAAAATGAAAAAAAAATAGTCAGGCCCACATGGGGACCCGACATGCCTCACTTAGTTTTGAAGCTCGACAACTTAAGTTTGGAATGACATGAAACCAAGCTTTGAATTGATCAAAGATGCACTCAAAATGGATACAAACTCATTATATATTTTATGATACTTACTAGCATCATTAACTTGAAAGCTGAGGATATTATGGGTTGTGATATCCATGGTAGGGGTGGCTATGAGGTTAGCATTTGAATTGTATTCAGATTTGTCTAAGACTCCTTCTAAAGATGTTACATCAAACAACTATTGAATGGAGTGGAATATCTTACTTTCTAATACATCAAGCTTGGAAAAAGAGTTACAGGCATTAAGTTCTAGTCACGAAGTATAACCAGCTTCTTCAAAGCATTAAGAGGGATGGGCATTTCTCAGACTACAATAAAAAAAAAGATATAGAGTTTTTTTGGTTTTTTGTTGGATTAGTACCAAGTACTTCTAAACACCTAAAATGGACACAGGGTACTTCCCTTGAGTTAGGTCTATCGAAGGCAGCCACCACGCCAGTCTTATACAATGTTGATGTAGCCCAGGAAAATCTCTATGAAACTGTTGAACTATATGGTGAATTAGGGCAGCAGCCATGCCTTAAGCCTAGAGTAAGTTTCAAATATGCTTAGAATTAAGGGGGAATATACTTGAGGTGGATAGAGGCTTGTCGAGTGTTTTATTTATGTTTGGAAACATGGGACTAACCTTGCTCCAATAGCCATGCCTTAAGCCTAGAAGAAAGCATAAAATGTTGCACCACACATACCTCGCAAAAGGGGCAAAGATGTGACAGGGAGATGCTTTTTACTATAGAGCAACCATGGCACAAGGTGTCAATTCAATACTGCAAAAAAAACTTACAAGGGTGTGGTCTGAGGAAATGTGTGGACATCCATCAAAGCATAAGGGGTTGATCTATTGAATAGTTGTGGCCATGCATACTGAAGGAAAGCTCATATTGGAGTTTGGAAAACCATTTACAAAGCTTCATGTGCCACCATGCTTAGGAAACATGATGTGAGCCAGCATTTTGGGAATTCAAGGCACATTGCGAGTGGATGAAAGTAGGAGAAATGTTGACTATTAACTTTCCTATAGTTGATAGAAGCTCCCATCGCACTAAATGAGAAAGCTTGAGACTGTTGGTGAAGCATGGACTAGGCATGTGGATTTGCTCAAGTTGAATGGATTAAGCTGATACGCATAATGGATTTGATGATAAGATTTTAGAAACTTTCAAGCAAATGCGTGGGGGAGGTGGCACAATGAACAAGGCATATGACTAAGTCAAAAAAACCTAAATAAATGCGGTCTCATGTAATGTCGTAATTGCCACATTTCAAAATGGACTATTGAGAAAGTTTTTAGAAGCTTTTAAGAAAATGCAATGAAGAGGTGTCATCAGATAAAGTGGCTTGAGTTGTTTTAAAGAAGAGAGGTGTGGAAAAAAAATCATGCCATAGTTACAGCCGATGCACAAGATGGATTTGTTGAAAAGTTCTCAAAAACTTCTACGCAGATGCAATTGCTAGTGAACAAACAAAAAAATAAATGTGTTGAAAAGTTTTTTGAAACTTTTAGGAAAATGTAACTCGCGGTTGGGCACCATGAAAGATTGACAAGGAAGCCATGCCTGATAGAATGCCACAACATATGCACAAGCTAGATGCGTTGAAAATGTCTTAGAAATTGCAAAGCACGCGGGCCAGGGGAAGATTTGCACTGCAGTGAAAGTGTATCCAAAATTGTTTGAGAAAATTCTATTTTATATGGATGCAATGGGAAGATCACTTTTTTTTGTTAATTACTGGTGAACATTCTCTTGCTGCCATGATGAGAGGAGGTATCCTGAGACGTGGCAACACACCTTTGAAAAACTTGATACATTATTTGTGGGTATTGGTGCAAAAGAACTGAAATGTGGTGCTGCTATGGCAGCCATAATGATTGCAAAAGGAGGTCTTCAAATTGCAATGGGGCACCATTGAGCAAGCTCTTAGGGGTCTTTTGATATTGCAAGAAGCATCCATCATGATCAAAGGTAAAGCATGAACAAAGAAGAGATGAAATATTAGGGAAAATACAAGGGTAAGAGGAGATCGACAGTAGGTAAATGAGGAGATAATGCAGCAAGATATCCAACCTTCCCCACTAGGTCGCAGTCCCAAAATGCAAGCTCGTTAATCCTTGTGAGGCTAGCAAGAAAGCTTTGTTGTTGGTGGGTCCAACAACAAAAATAAAGGAACGGGTATAGTTAAAGAGGGTCATCCCACAATAACAGATTACACTTTTTGGCCAAACTTGACATTGAAATCAACTTTTTTAGAGAAAACTTCACTTTCTGACACTTATAGTAGGTAAACTATTAGGAATTTGAAAATGATGTAAACTAGTGATTTGTGAAATTTTGTCTATATATTTTAAATGTATTTAAAAAAAAAAAAATTGGAATTAAATTATAATTTTTTTGTGTCTCCCTTGATAAGTAATTTTTAATAGTAAACAACATTTTAAAAAATGGTGTGTACTTCGACTCGCATAAATTTTTTTCTATAATGGATAAAATTCTGATTCTTTTGAATTTAGGTTGGTAACAAAAGTATCTAGTTCTTTCATTTTGTTTCATAGAATTTTGTTGAATATTTTTCTTTTAATTAAGTTTTGAAGTCAAAACATTTATAATTTAGACATAGGTGCACTTCGGCTTGCATAACTTTTTTGGTATTTATTGAAATTCAATTTTTCTTTTTTTGTTGGAACGAGGACATCAATACCTAGTTCGTATATATTTTTCAAATTCTTTTCCTCAAATTTACTATTTTTCCACAATATTTTTCACTGAACTTGATGTTCGATGAAAAACCTATGTACAATAAAACTAAAAAATAAAATAAAAAATAAAAACAAAATATATTAAATTTATAGTCGTTGGAAAGCACATTTCAATCACTACAATCGTCTAGCTTGGTTTATCAAGTTGACTTCATTTTCACCTCCTTCCCAAGCTTCGATAGTCAAAAAAATGCATAAATTTTGAAATGGTGGAGGAGGAAGGTGAAAAAAGGGGGTTCATTCGAACCCCCCCTATATGGTGCAAGAGGGGGTTCATTAGAAGGGGGAGGGGGGTTCATTAGAATGGGGGGTTCATTAGAAGGGGGTGGTTCATTCGAACCCCCTTCATTGGAAGGGATAAACCATTTTAAATTTTTTGATGGGAATTTCTAATTTTTCTTCATTCGAAAAATTGTAACCCACTATTGTGGGTTTACCTAGGACCGATGGAAGTATTAAAAGAGGTCCCATTTGATTTTAAAAGAAAACATTTTAAAATCAAAACATTGATTGATGGTATAATGCTTTAAAGCTACCATTTTAAAAGCAAGGGCATTCATATTTAAAATTTGTTGGCCGGACATAGTGTGTGGCAATTATTTTAATTTGAGATGAGAATTCAAGGGGAGATTGCATTATGTTGGCAATAAAAATATAAGGTGAAATGCAATTTGGTGCACGGGTAAAGTCTTTTTGCCTGATAAATTTTAAATCTTTTCACTTTTGTAAAGTGATATAAAAATACTATGGGAAATTTTTCCAATGGTGAGTATAGTGGGGTAGACTAAATATTTAACCCCAAATAAAGTTTAAACATCTCCACTTGGAAAGAGCAAGAGGTATTAAAAACATAAAATGAAAGCATGTGGATATTTTATAAAGTAAATTTATTCACTTTATAAACAAGTATTATTTGTTGGGGATCAAAGTATTAAAGTGCATGAAGGAGTATTTTAATGTAAAATGAAATATGTGATGGGAAATAAAGTGCAAGCTTAATAAAAGAGCAGAAATGAAGCTTTCATGGGAAAATTATTTTTCTCAATAGGAGGGTGAATGAAGGTGATTTTTCACAATGGGGTGATTTTTTCTATTGAAAATTGGTATGCATGTAGAAATAGAGGCAAATTTTGTTGCTGAAAGAAGAGAGTAGAGATTCTTTACAATTTTGTTGATTGATGGTGGATGGAGCTGCCAGATGTCTTCAACAGATCAACTTCTAGAGCCTTCTGTTCTTCTATATCTTCTCTTCTATTCTCATTTGTAAGGGGTTATGAATTCTTGTGTGGGGTTGGGTAGATAGAGAAATACTGAATTTGAGTCATTAGCTGAGTCTGTAAACTATAATTTTTGATTTCACATGAGTAAATATCAGCTAGTTTGTGCAAGAAATTCATAAATGTCATCAAATTGTCTCCTGCTTTGTACATCTTACATCATATGAATTCAATAATACAAAGTATGTTTGAGTTTGTCATCTCAAATTTCCTAAGATTGTTTTTTCTGTTCATGGTTTTGTTTCAATGAAATGGTTAAACTACTTTTAGCAGATAATTGTGATTTCAAGTGTGCAGGTTGGATCTGATAAGAAGAATTTGATTGAAAATAAGAGTGGATATGCTGGTGTAATGCATTAACAGTTTGAATCTACTGGTTGAAGTTTGTTTGTTGATGAATTTGTCTTATGCATTTGACTCCATGGCCCAAAATTGGGCACTGATTCGTTATTCAGCTTAATGCATGTCTCATAAACAAGTTTAAATTCAAAATCATTTTAAATCCTTGTTGTTTGGTTGAGATTTAGTGTTCTACCTCCCAATTACTGAGTGAGTATTGAAGTACCAAGAATGCAACCGGATTTGAGGTTGTCAATGCTTTCCTTGGTTTATTTTCATTGGCAGTTATCTGCTATAAAAAGAAATGTCTGTGTATGAGTGAATAATTTTTTTAGGTTTTGTATAGGTTGACCCACCTTGGTCCTACATAGCCATAAGTGTAGAAGATCTTGGTCTTTGACTGAATCTTGTCAATTGGCCAAATCCCTCTTTGAGTCTGAGTATAAGAAATTGGCTAATTCTTTAGGATTCATTGGAATGGTTGATTTGGAACACCAACAACAGGCATAGCATCAACACAAAAGAAACATGGAGCACATCCCAGAGGACATTCTGAAGACTTGTACAATACACTATTTTCTCTATTTATCAAATTTTCTCAAAAGCAGTTGGAAACCAAGTACCAGAGACATCATCTCAGTTCGTTACTTCATTCCAACACATCTTCATATGTACTACAATAGAAAGAAATCTGCATGTACTCACAACAATTCATCAATCTCACAACTACACATGCAAAACCTACAACATGTTTTCCTCTTTTTCACACAATTTTCTCAATATCCTCGACATCCCCATCATGCAACAACCTTCCTTAACACATAGATTACATGAATGACAACACTAGCTTGTATAGTTTTTGTTGAAATCAATGAAAACACCGTTACACTTTCAGCAATCTCCCCCTTTGTCATTGATGTCAACACAAGATGTGAAAAACCATCAAAGACAACACAACAGTTCCAAACACACTTTCTCATTTTCTCTCCCCCTGAGTAGATTATTTTTTTCACATGATACTTTCTCTCCCTTGAAATTTTTTTCACATGATTCTCTCCCCCTTTCAAATCAATGGAAAAGGACACAATTTTTTTTATTGTTCTCCCCCTTTGAAACTGAACCAAGATAGAAGCTTTGAATACTCCCCCTTAGGAGTACACCTAACCAAATCAATAACTTTGCACAATGACAACACATGACACTGCCTACTCCCCCTAAGAGGTCGCCACCAATATCAGTCCAGAAAAGAGATAGATCCATAGATCCACTAGACTGATGCATCTCCATATGCATCTAGTTCAAAGGAGGGGCAATAACCCCCAACTTCTTCCAAAGATACTCAAAAGTATCCTTAGGAAGAGCCTTAGTAAATATGTCAGCAATTTGATCCTTTGTAGGTACATACTCAAGTTTCACCTCATTCTCTATAGCCTTCTCTCTCAAAAAGTGATACCTAATAGATATATGCTTTGTCCTTGAGTGCATCACTAGATTCTTTGAAATGTTAATTACACTTGTATTATCACAAAAGATAGATATAGTCTCATCAAACACTACTCTGATATCCTTCAATGTCTACCTCATCCACAAAACATGTGTACAACAAGATGCTACTACAATATATTCAACCTCTGCAGTGGATAAGGAAATTAAATCTTGCTTCTTACTCAACCATAATACTAATCTACATCTAAGAATGAATGCTCCACCACTTGTACTTTTCTTGTCATCAACACAACTAGCCCAATATGCATCTATATAAGCACTTAATGTGAAATCAATATCCTTAGGATACCATAAGCCATAATCCAGAGTGCCTCTTAAGTATCTAAATATCTTCTTCACAGCTGCAACATGTGTTTCTTTAGGATCTTGAAATTTAGCCACAATACAAATTACATGCATGACATCTGGTCTAGTAGTAGTTAGATACAATAGTCAACCAATCATAGCTCTGTATTTACTCTGATCAACATCTTTGCTCAATTTGCAACCAACCACCATAGAAGTGCATACCAATTTGGAGTCTTCCAGTCCAAACTTCTTCAACATCTCTTTGACATACTTTGCCTGTGAAATTAAAATTCCTCTATCTGTTTGATTGATTTGTATCCCAAGGAATAAATTCATCTCCCCAAACATTGACGTTTCAAACTCCTTTTTCATCTCTTCTCGACAAATTTCTTACACATAGCTTCATTTCCACCAAAGATAATATCATCCACATACACAACCACTATCAATATTTTGTCTTCCTGAATTTTGATGTAAAGATTACTATCTGCAGCTTGCCTTTATTGAATCCTTGTTGTACCAAATATCTATCCAACATTGCATACCAAGCTCTAGGAGATTGTTTTTGGTGTAATTAATATTTAATTACACTTGCATATGTTTACTTAGGCATATTATTTAATTAATTCCTAGGTTGCATTTACTAGGAAATTAGTTATAATGGGGTCATCCCCCTTCATATGTATTTAGGAAATAAGATTCTTCTAGAATATCATCTAGAACTTATCTTATTAGTTCATCATTCCCTAGGTAGTTAGTTAGGGTTAACATATTTTTAGGTCAAGACACATATCAACATCATAATGCATACTACATTTCACTCTTTCCTATTTATACAAGGCATTTGTACATTATTTTATCATCTTATAATAGAATCTCAATTTGCATGCCTAAGTTGCAACACTTTCTTTATGGGTGATTTTTTTCTTGGAAAATATCCTTTGAAGGCTATAGCTTCATAGGATGATTCAACATCCATAATTTCTACACTTTCTTCAATCCATATAATTCCTTCTTCAATCTAAAAACCATATCTAGTTGATATTACAACTATTCAATCCTTCTGGTTGTTCCATGTAAACCTCTTCTTCCAATTCACCATTTAGAAAAGCAGACTTCACATCCATCTGATAAACCTTAAATTCCTTGTATGTTGAAAATGCCAAAAATATTCTAATAGATTCCATCCTATCCATAGGGAAAAATGTCTCCCCAAAGTCTATTCCTTCCACTTGTGAGTAACCCTTACACATGTAAATCTTGTCTTATTTCTTACCACTTCTCCGTTCTCATTCAATTTATTTCTAAATACCCACTTAGTTACAATTATGTTCTTGTTTTTCGGTCTAGGAACCAATTCCCAAGTCTAATTATTCTCAATCTGCATAAGTTATTCTTCCATTTCCTTCATCTAATGTTCATCTTTGCATGCCTCACTCACTATTTTAGGTTCAAATTTAGAAAGTAAACATATATTTACCTCAACTTTAGTAGCTTTGCTTCTTGTCAATACTCATTTCCTCTTGTCTCCAATGATTTTATCTTCAGACTATTTCCTTTGCACATACTTAGGGGTCTTAGGGGTCTTTTTTGGAGCTTCTTCCTTTTCATTTTGCACTTCTTTTTCTTTAGCTTTTTCTTCTTCTTTGCAATCAAGTTCATCTAATACATAACCATCTACTGCAATTGAATTCTATGAATTTTTAAATCAACTTTAACAATTGTACTTTCAACAATCCTTCTCAGTCTTTTGTTGTAACATATGTAAGCTTTGCTTTTAGTAGAATATCCAAGGAAGATACCTTCATTAGACCTTGCATCAAACTTTCCTAATTTTTCTTCATCTCTTGTGATATAACATTTTCTTCCAAATACTCTAAAGTACTTCACAACAGGAATCCTTCCATACCACAACTCATAGGGAGTCTTTATGTGGTTAGCTTTAGCTTGAACTCGATTAAGTATGTAAACAAGAATGTGAATTGCTTATCTCTAATAGACTTCCAATAGATTTGATTATTTCTTCATAGTCCTAGCGGCTTCTTGAATAGTCTAGCTTTTCCTTTCAACCACTCCATTTCATTGAGGAGTTCTAGGGGCAGACAAGTTCCTCTTTATTCCATGAACTTCACAAAACATGTTAAACTCATTGGAGGTGAATTCTCCACCTCTATCAAACCTTAAACATTTTATTTTCAGATCTATTTCATTCTCAACCATAGCTTAAAATGCCTTGAATTTATCTAAATAATCATATTTCTCTCTAAGAAAAGTAACCCATGTCATTCTAGAGTAATCATCAATCAAAAGCATGAAACACCTACCACCTTGAAGACTTCTCACCGTTGTAGGACCAAAAAGATTTGTATGTATCAATTCCAGTAGTCTGGTAGCATATTATTCCTTTCCTTTGAAACTACTCCTTACTTGTTTTCCAATTTGATTATTCCTGTAAACAACATTGATAAGCTTTGTGATTCTTGGTAAATATCTCACTAAATGAACTAAGATGATTCTCACTAAATTATCAAAGTTTATGTGACACAACCTCTAGTGCCATAACCAATTGTCATTAATCTGAGACACAAAGCAGTGACCATCAGCACCCTTAAGCTAATAGATGTTTCCATCTATCCTAGATTACTAGCAATAATCATAGTTCTAGACCCTTTTCTAATCTCACATGTCTCATCCTTAAACACAAGATTATATACTTTGCCACACATTTTTCCAATACTCAAAGGATTATGCCTTAAACCTTTAACATAGTTTAAACATCTTTAGTATTATGTTTTCCATCAAAACTGATTGAACCTATTCCATAAATCTTAGCCCCTAAATCATCTCCAAACTTAACTAATCCACCATCATACTTTTCAAGTTTAACAAAGTTTTATCTTCGGTCATGTGATTACAGTAGCCACTATCAAAAACCTAGTAATTCTTATCTTCTTTAACATGAAAAGTGGATACAAAAGTACCTTCAATCTTATCCTTCTTCATCAGAACACTTTCCTTCACACATCTTTCAAAGTTCTAAGTAGAACTAGATTCTTCTTTAATAGCCAAGAACAAGCATTCATTGTCATCAAAATCTTCATAATCAGATTTATCATCAAAAATACCATCATCTTCTTTGACATAGTAAGCTCTTTTAATCATCTTTACTTTATTCTCCTTACTCTTTCTATTCACATCTCTGTTTGGACATCTAGAAGCATAATGACCTACATTTCCAAAATTGAAACATTTGAAAGGTAGTTTACCTTTGTACTTATCAGTGCCCTTTTTCATCCTTCTTACAAAGTTAGCTTCCACATCACTAAGATAATCTCCATCTGAATCTTCAATATTTTATAATTTTACATCCTTAAAAGCAGTCTCCACTTTTGTACCATTTTTCAAACAAAGCAATTCATCAACTCTTTGCATGTAGGTTGAAATTTTTTCGTAACCTCCTTAATAGGAAATGGATCTTGGTCAAGTGGGATGCTACTTTCAGGCCTAAGAAAGAAGGTGGCTTGGGTTTACGTCAAACTAATTTGAATGGGTAGTCTTTGGTCTCTAAGTTGTATTGGCAATGATGTTCTCAACAATATCAAGTTTGGGTTAAAATCCTTACTTCAAAATATCTTGGGGAGGTTGAGAGTGCTGATATGCCTAATTTTAGTTTGGTGTGAAAAGGCTCTATGGTTTGGGGTACCTTGAAAAGAGGAGCCAAGCTAGTCAAACAGGGGTTGTTTTGGATTTGCAACAAGGGATTGGATTTTCTTTATGGTTTGATTCTTGGGATGATCATCCTCTTATCATGCCAACTCAATCTCATCTACGGACCTTATGTAGTTATTTCCTAGATGCTTGTTGGAGTTGGGTGGTTGACTTCAAATTGCCTCTAGTTATTGATTAGGTTAATGTGTACAAGTGGAAGGATCCACAAGAGTGGTCCCTTGGACGATCGGTGGAGGATTGATGGGAGTTGGCCACTATTTTGGCCAGGTGTGTAACTTGTAATTCTCTTTTAGGGAGGGATGTTTTGGCTTGGAGATTAAATTCTCTATTCCTTTTGGTTACTAGGTGCTTGATAATTAGGTATTTGGGTGTTCGGGGGTCCCGTGGTGGAAACAAGTTTGGGATAATTTTTTTGTGGCCTAAGTGCAATTTCTTCTCTTCGCTCATGGTTCAAAGATGATGCCTCACCGGGAGAATCTTAAGAAGCATGGTTTCTAGGGTCCTATGTGTATTATGTGCACTTGTCATGAAGATTGTACTTCCCACCTCTTTTTTTAGTGCCCCTTTGCTAGATGGATATGGCAGAGCTAGTGGAGTATTTGGAGTCATTCGTGTAGACATGTTGGTTCTTTGCATGATTTTGGAAGGGGCAGGGGAATTCTCTAGCTAAAGCCCCTTTTCTTCATATAGCATGGATTATAGGTCATATCTTCATTATTTGGCATAATTCCAATTAGAATGCAATCATAGGATTTTTTTGGATAAGAAGCTACTGGTTGGTCAAATATGGTTGAGAATCTTGGGGGTTATCAAGGAGACTTTGGCTACTAAGTGTGATTTTTCTATCCCTATAGGCCCTGGTGAGTTGGGTGTGGTTAGGACTTTGGGACTTTCTCTTGGTAGTAGGAGGGACTTAGTTCCTAGGGAGAGGTAGGGTAGTAGGGAGAAGATTCAACGAAGGGGTCATTGGTGCCCCCCTCCTCAGGGGGTGCTAAAAATTAACATTGATGGGTTGTCTAGAGGTAATCCTAGTCATGTTGGGGTTTGTGGTATTGGCAGGGATAGCTCCAGATTGGTCTTGTTTTTCTTCTCAATTTATAAAGGGCAGCAAACTAATAACTTGAGGGAGGTTGCCTTAGCTATTCTTATAGCATTGGAATAGGCTTGTGCTCTAGCTTGGAGGTGTATTATTTTTGAGTCAGATTCCCAAGTTGTTATTGATATACTAAATAAGCGCTAGTTTGATTAATGTGTGTTGGAAGCTGGTTGTAGTGGTCAAGTAGATTATTGCTTTGGGTGGAGCTTTGGCTTCTATGACCTTTTCTCATATCCCACGTGAGTGGAATAAGGTGGTTGATGGCTTGGCTAAGTGGGCTTCTGAGCAGATGGAAACTAGAAATGTTGAAGATTAGGGTTGCCTTCCTGAGGGTCTTTCATGGGAGCTGTAGGATTTGGTTACAAAGGATATGAGATGTTTCTTGGGAGTTTCTTAATGGTTTTTTTGCTAGTTTTGTCCCCTTGTGGGTGGATTATAACTTTTTACTTTTTCCTTTTTTCTTGATTCAATAAATTTTTACCATCTTTTTATTATAAAAAAAATAAAAAATTTCTTAATGAAAAAATATAGACTTTTCTACGTTTGATGGTGATTGCTATCTTGAAGATATTATATATATTTCTATAGCTTTTCAAGGAAATTTATAATTTGAATAACAATATCTATGTGAATATTGTAATCAATTTCTCTGGGCAATAAGAATATCAACACATTTATGTGTGAATGTTTCCTCAACATATTGTTAAGGTTTTACCATGTAAATATGTGCCTTTATTTTTAATATTTTGTAACCTAGGGGTGTCCCCATGACTCAGCCCAACATTCCCTTTATGGGGCGAGCTGAGGTGAGCTTAGTTCCCTAGGGATGCACACAATAGCCCGCAAACCATGTGCATCAGGTAAGCCCAGGCCATGAAGTCGAACCCCAAACCTATGGGGAGCAAACCCATGGCCGAAGACAACTTTGCTACCCATGTGGGCTATAAATATGTGCCTTGTTAATTGTTATTCTTTTATTCTATTTAATCATTCTTGTTATTTATTCACAGCTAACTTGTATTGTAATAGTATTTTAATTTTCTGGGTTTACGAATTTCTTTTTAAAACAAGTAGTATAATAGCAGTTATTTTGTAGTGTCTATGTTAGGAGTTGGTGTTGTTTTGCCACATAAAATGGTGAATGTTTCGAATGCAAGGTTTGAGATGGAGAAATTCAATAGGAAGAAAAAAATTGAGGTATGGGAGCTCAAGATGTATGAATTTTTAGTGCAACAAGGATTGCACAAGGAGTTGGTAAAAAAGTCAAAGAAACCTATGAATATGACCGATGAGGTTAGGGAGGATCTAGATACAAGGGCTTGTAGCATAATTTGATTTTGTTTATCAACATGATTATGGAGTAGAATGGAGATTGTTTACATGAAAAAATCCTTGAGAAATTGTATCTATGTGAAAAGGAAGTTGTATAGTTTGTGAATGAAGGTACAAAACTTTTTAGTCATTTAAATGTTTTCAATAGTCTTATATGTCAATTAACTATGATGGATTTTACAATCCAAGATGAAGACAATGAAATTATTCTATTATGTTTACTGCCTAAATCTTGGAATCATTTAGTCAATTCCATTAGTTTTAACATAACTAATAACCTTAAATTTGATTCTATTGTGGGAGCTTTGTTGTCCGAAGAGATGTAGTGAAAAACTAGCATAGAAACCTCCACACCAGTAACAATCATGATTAGAGATCAATCCACAAAAAGTAGGAACATTCAATAGATACATCCAAATCTAATTCAAAAATTTTAATCTAAAAAGATTCATTAATACTTCCATATATAAAATATTAGATTTAAAATATAGATGAAGAAATTGTTTGATCTATTTAAATACTCCATAGATGTACATACAAAATGTTTTATGTGGTTGATTTTGTGCATCTAACAGTTAAAATTTAATTCTCTTTTATTTAAAATAAAATGTTCTTTGCAATGGTTTCTGGTTTTGATTGTGTGAGAATTTTTGCATCAACATTTCGGATCACACTCTGTGATCCATCATCAGGATGAGAGCAATGCTAAAGGGGAGAATGAAAAGATGCAGACCAAGAGCTATTTAAAAAGAAGAACAAGGGAGGGAAAAGAGAGAGGGGGGGCACAAAGACCAAGAACCAATAAGGAAATAAAAATAGATATTCACATGAAAATGTCAAAAAGACAAAGAAACCCATAAAGAAATATATATATATATATATATATATATATATATATATATATATATATATATATATATATATATATATATATATATATATATATATATAATAGGAAACAATTAAATAATTACAAAAAGAAATTCTCATACAAATATATATAAAAGACAAAGAACCAAAAAGGAAATGTATACATATCCCTTAACCTTATGAAAATGCAGAAATATTTGTATGGAAATAAATAAATTTATAGGAAACAAAGAAATAAATGAAAATAAAGATAATAGGAAACAAAACAATAAATAAAATAATTACAATTATATATATATATATATATATATATATATATATATATATATATATATATATATATATATATATATATAAGGAAATAATGGGGAATTATAGAAGTTCACTTAAAAAGAACAAGACACAACAAATATTATTTATTGTTCAAATAATAAATAATGGAGTGTGATCCGTTCAAATAATGGTTTTGCTCTCATCCTAATGATGGATCACGGAGTGTGATCCGAAACGTTGATGCAAAAATTCTCACACAATCAAAACCAGAAACCATTGCAAAGAACATTATAGATTGTGGAAACTTGATATCATTAATAAAATAAAATGATCAAAAGTCACTTTGACATTAAACTGAATGTTTAAAAATAGAAAGCAGAAGACTTTTGTTAAGAATTCCAAATCCCAATTCATAAATATGAATTTACAACTAATATCCTCTCTCGTGAAGTTTAAATGTCAAATCCATTTTTTTTTAGTCAAATGTACGTTGGCGTGATAGGTTATAGTCCACTCATCCTCGGAACAGTATCAGATTTTATCTAGAATAAATATTTATGTGCACAGGGGTCAATGCTCTCAAATTACATCACTTATTTGGCTGTCTTAATTTTAATATTATTTTCCATTGACTTTTAAATCATTTGTAAAGCTTTTCATAAAAGTTTTGTAGAGATTTTAATTATTAAGGGATGATTCGAATTAGAGAAGAGAATGAAATAAAGCGCAGAGTTTGAAGTTCTTATATTGTTTTTATTTTAAATGTTTAAATTTATATTTATGTAGATTGTGGAGCTATCACTTTTATTATTAAATATTTTACTATTTTTAAAATATAAATTTATATATTTTTTAAAAAGATTTTATGAATTATTTCTATCATCAATTTAAGGAATATAAAAATAAAATGTATGGTTGAAAAAAATAGAAAAGATATGAAGTTATTTTGAACATGTCTATTTAAGATTTTAATTTTGTTTTCAACATTTTAATGTAAATGTTATATAATTAGTGTATATTTTATTAATTCTTATTTTCAAAAAAAAATATTTAACATATTTAAATAATCTTTATTTTGATGATCAAGACCATTAAATGTATGAATCAATGGTCTAATCAATTTGTAACGGTAAAAGTTATATAGTTTATATTTTGTAATAACATGTCAAATCAAATTGTCAATCTAAAATAGACTTTATAGAGAAGAATATGCTTCTACAACAATACTAACATGTATGTAGGTGATCCAAGATTAATTGACTCTTTAAATGTTCATGCATGAATTATGTATGATTTTCATGATTTTAATGGAAAAAATCATTTTAATAAGTAGACAAATAAAAAAATGGTGTACTTGAATATATGTTAAAGAATTTTTGTAATTAGCAATTTAGAAATTAATAATAAATAAAAATATTTAATAAAATTAATTAAAAAATATATCCTAGATATTAAAATTAATGATCTATTAAATTTGTTTATGATAAAGTTTTACTCAGTACAAAATAATAAAGATATACTAAGAAAAAATGATAGAAATGATTTGTTTTAATTCAAACAAAATATAAATAAAATTTAATGGAAAATATTACAAAATCAATAGTTTACATCTTCCTTAAATTATTCAAAAATTATTATATATCATTGATAAATTGTACATGAATATTCAAAAGAATAGTTTTAATGATCTAATAATGCCAAAAATTAAAACAAACTATTATATATTTCAATACACTTTTAACTATATTAGTAAGCAAACATATAAAACTAATCCATAAATAATTCTTATATAAACTTTGGACATTAAAAATGATCCAAAATAATAATTTGTTTATTATATTAATGTAAAATGTTGAACAAAATCTAGTCTTTTCACTTCTTTTGGAAATGTAATACACATCTTGTTTATTAATATTAGAATAAAAAGATAAGCATATTAGTGTTGTCCTAATATTTATTAATTCTCTTTATAATTTTATTATTTTTTAAAAATATATGAACATCAAAATGTAATATAAGTCTTGGATGGTAATAAGGTTGAAGCAAAATGCCAAGAGTTGTATTGTTTCTAGTGTTCTTTGTGGGTGAAATTTTTGATAAAGATTAGACTTTCATTCCATCCTTATCATAAGAGAACCTATGAAAACTTGATGCAATTTTGTTGTTCAACTTATATGCCACACTTGTGAAGATATCTTGCCATGACTTATTAGAATTAAATGATTTTAAAACCAAGATTTATATAAACCAATGATCTCTTTCATGTTCCCCTCTGATCACTTGCTAAATTCAACACCTTGCCAAAATTCCCTAGGATCATTCTTTAAGATTAATCAAGCATAAGATTCAATCTTTCTTACTTCCTTTCAATAGTTACTAAGAATTAATTAAAATTGTGATTATTTAGGAATAAATTAAATGGTATCTATTTAGAAAAGATTAAAGTTATTAAAGGGTTATAATTTTATTGGTTGCACACAATTGTTGAATGTGATGGTATGTTCCTTTATTATATCATCCACCAAAGTTCAAATCTCTCAAAAATTCAATAATAAGAGATGAGGATAGGATCTTTACTATCAATCCAAGAAGTGACAGTTTGTAGCTTATAATCTATTCTAAATATTAAAAATTATCTATGTTTTTATATAAAAAAATTTATAGATAAAAATCTAAAAATCAACTTTATAGAATTCAAACATTATTTAAATTGTATTTAAGAAAAATTATTTGATAGTGTTTCCTTGAAATTAGTTGAATTATAGATAATCTTAGTTGGTTTGTAAGACTACATGACGTCCCACTCCTTAGGAAAAAGTAGGAATATAGTTGAAACCTCTCTCCAAATGATATTATTTTTTAAGATCATAAAAAATATCTTTCATTAATTCTAAGTTCACATGTATCTTCTTTCTAAACATTTTAAATATAAACCAATTATTTAAATCAACCAAATAAAAATTGTTACAATAGAAATATAACTACTTACAATTTATATAGAAAACATACAACAATCATTAGATTGAAAATATCATAAATCATAACTCAAGTGATGAGCACAAGTAGAAAATAGTACATTTTAATTCTAAATTTTCTAATGTATTGCTAAAATATTATAGACATTAAAAATAAAATTACTAATTATTGTTATCTCAAAATGATAAAGGATCCTATTTCTATGTCAAATGATACAATTCATAAAAAGATCATATAAATTAAATTTTAAATCTACTCTAAAATTCCTAAAACTAGTAAAAGACCTAGCTAGAAACTAGCACCTAATTTCTCATAAAAGTGATTAAATCTAAAAATGATCTACAATAAAAATATATATATTCTTATTAGGCATTGTGTGTGTGGGTGTGTGTGGGTGTGTGTGTCACTCTTTGTGTGTGTGTATTCGTATACTTTAAATTATAATGTAGCATTAATTATCAAAAAACCTCCCACTTTGTGAAGAATAGTCACAAGATGATCTCAAAGCTTCAAAAATTTAACTTTTTCAAACTAGCTTTATGAAGATATTTGCTAGTTGTTCTTGAGAATTTATTTACTTCAATTCTAATTCTTTATTTTTAGGAAAGTATTAATTGAAATTTCATTTCAAATAAAATTGCTTAAACCTACTATGATGGACTATATTTTTGGCCAACTTAATAATATTATGTTATCACAAAAATTATAATGTAGTAAATTTTCTTTTCCCTAATTGTTTCTAAACTTTTTAGATACATGAGGTTTGTGTACCTTGATAAGTGATTGCAATATTCCCCACATTATTATATAAAAGAGAAACCAAAATTTTACTCTTTGAACTCCATTTAACCAAGCTTGAATGAATTGAAATATAATTACCAGGCATCAACTTTAGGTTAGCCAATATACCTTACCAATCACAATCAGTAAAGCCATGTTCAAACCTTTAAAAAGCATAATAACTAGCAATCACACCTTCATTTGCAATGGGTACGCCAAAGATTTATATCATATAAATGCTAAAGTGGAAAGATAATATTGTAGGATTTGAGATCAGCTAGAATCAAAATCTGATGAATTGGGAAACCAATACGAAGGGAGATCTAAATTTTCAAAGCACTTGGATAACCCACACAATTGTGAATATCTACATTCAGATTTAGTGAACAAAAATGTACCTAACCAACCTTGTCATATATAGTGAGGGGATGCTCAACTATGTGCAAGCAAAAATTATCATTCAATGGAGTATTAAAAACACCATCGCACACTAGTCTATTGGTGAGTTTATCTCACATAGTAGTAACCAAAATCTTGCACCATATAGTAAACCCTTGTGAATGGAAAAAAAAATTTCTATAACACTCATTCAATTGATAGGAAAAGATAGCACAAAATCAACAAACCTTAAAAAAAAGTAAATTTCCAATTCCTTGTGTTTTCACATTACATGACCCAAAGATAGCACAAAATCAACAAATCTTTAAAAAAATGTAATTTTCCAATTCCTTTTTTTCATTGGTTTACTATCTAATGCATGATAGGGCAAAGGAAAAATTTAATCACAAACACAAGGGCCTCTACAACAGTATTTTCCAAATTAAGTGGAACAAAACAAAGTTGTATGATTTCCTGAATGAATTTTTGAACCACAACACTATATTGAAAATTTTACAAGGAAAGAAAATATACTTCCACTTAAGAAGCTAATAGAATTTAGAAAAGTATGAAACTCAGTCCAAAATTCACAAGTTTTCCACAATTTTTGAAATTCTAAGACAAGTTCTTATGAATCTAAATGTAGAGATGTATTTGACAACATAAAAAAGTGAAAATTTTATCATGCAACATATAGAGTCTTCCTCTATATTCTTGTTAAAGCCCCTTTCAAAAGAAATCAGACATTATGCCTGTCAATAATGAGCAAAATCAAGTTTTTTGTGTCAGTCAATTACTACTATGGACATAGCACAAATTGATGTCAACAAACATTATCAAATATAAATTACCAAAAAAAAATAAAAAATTATGCAATAGAGTGAAAGACCTATAATTATCATCCTAATTCACAAATGGTGTAGATAAATTTAAATAGGTCGGCCGCAACAAAAGGATACTTCTACCATTTTTCTCAATTTCCTGCAACATAAGAATATGCCATGTAATTAGAAATATGGAACAAGTAAATAATAATGAAAAGTAAATAATGTTGGATTGTAGTTGAAAATATACTTAACTCAAAATCTAGTAACTTGGAAAAGGTAACAACAAATAGATATCCTAGAAAAAACAAATATGTAGTGATGAAATATGAAACCTTTGTAGCAACAACATTTTTGCACATGACATGTTTGAAACAAGCAATGTTTCAAATTATGCAAATTTGGAGTCATCCCTAAAAAATAAATGAGCAAAAATACACCAAATTAGGGTAGGTGTGAGCTCTATGGACAATTGAAATGTGTAAAAATAAAATAGATGGAAAATTAAATCATTTAACAAATTTCACAAAAAAATACACCAAATTATATATTAATCATGTCTCTAGGAAAATTCAACACTATCAATTCACCATCTGAAAATTCACCACAAACAATTCACCACCATGACAAATTCACCTCAAGGAAATTTTTTTAATATCAAAGAAAATAGGAATATAGTTGAACACAAGATTATATACTTTGCTACACATTTGTCCAGCACTCAAAAGATTATGCCTTAAACCCTTAGCATAGTTTAAACATCTCTAGTATTATGTTTTCCATCAAAACTGATTGAACCTATTCCACAAATCTTAACCCTTGAATCATCTCTAAACTTAACTAATATACCATCATAATTTTCAATTTTAACAAAGTTTTATCTCTAGTCATGTGATTAGAGCATCCACTATTGACAACCTAGTAATTATTATCTTCTTTAACATGAAAAGGAGATACCAAAGTACCTTCAATATTATCCTTCTTCGAAACGCTTTCCTTCACACATATTTCAAAGTTAGTAGAGCTAGGTTCTTCTTTAATAGCCAAGAACAAGTATTCATTATCATCAAAATCTTCATAATCAAATTCATCATCAAAAATACCATCATCTTCTTTTCAACATAGTAATCTCTTTTAATCATCTTTCTTTTATTCTCCTTACTCTTATTGTTCACAACTCTATTTGGACATCTAGAAGCATAATGACCTATATTTCCACAATTGAAACATTTGAAAGGTAGTTTACCTTTGTACTTACCAGTGCACTTTTTCATCCTTCTTACAAAGTTAGCTTCCACATCATTAAGATCATGTCTATCTGAATCTTCAATATTTTCTGATTTTCCAGCCTTAAAAGTAGTCTCCACTTTTGTACCATTTTTTAAAACAAGCAATTCATCAACTCTTTGCATGTACGTTGAAATTGTTTCATAACCTCCTCAATAGGAAATAGATCTTGGTTAAGTGGGATGCTAGTTTCAGGCCTAAGAAATAAGGTGGGTTGGGTATACGTCAAGCTGATTTGAATGGTTAGGTTGTAGTGGCTAAGTTGTATTGGCGATGATGTTCTCAAAAACATCAAGTTTGGGTTAAAATCCTTACTTCAAAATATCTTTGGGAGGTTGAGAGTGTTGATGTGCCTCATTTTAGTTTGGTGTGGAAAGGCTCTATGATTTGGGGTACCTTGAAATGAGGAGCTAAGCTAGTCAAACAGGGGTTGTTTTGGATTTGCAACAATGAATTGGATTCTCTTTTCTAGTTTGATTCTTAGGATGTTCATCCTCCTATTATGTCGACTCACCCTCATCTACAAAACTTATGTAGTTATTTCCTAGATGTTGGTTGGAGTTGGGTGGTTGACTTCAAATCGCCTCTAGTTATTGATCAGGTTAATGTGTACAAGTGGAAGGATCCACAAGAGTGGTCCCTTGGGTGATTAGTGGAGGATCGACAGGAGCTCGCCACCATTTTGGTTGGGTTTGTTTGTAATTCTCTTTTGGGGAGGGATGTTTTGGCTTGGAGATCTAACCCGAAAAGTAAATTCTTTGTTACTTTGGGTTACTAAGTGCTTGATAATTAAGTATTTGGGTTTTCGGTGGTCCCATGGCAGAAACAAGTTTTGAATAATTTTTTCGTGGCCTAAGTACAATTTCTTCTCTTGGCTTATGGTTCAAAGACGGTGCCTCACCTAGGAGAATCTTAAGAAGCGTGGTTTATAGGGTCCTTCTATGTGTATTATGTGCACTTGTCATGAAGAGTGTACTTCCCACCTCTTTTTTTAGTGCCCCTTTGCTAGATGGATATGGCTCAGATGGTGGAGTCCTTGGAGTCATTCATGTAGACATGTTGGTTCTTTGGATTATTTTGGAAGGGGCAGGGGAATTCTCCAACTAAAGCCCCGTTTCTTCATATAGCTTGGATTATAGGTCCTAGCTTCATTATCTAGTATATTTGGTTAGAACACAATTGTAGGATTAATTTGGATAAGAAGCTACTGGTTGGTCAAATATGGTTGAGAATCTTGGGGGTTATCTAGGAGGCTTTGTCTACTAAGTGTGATTTGTCTATTCCAGTAGACCTTGGTCAGTTGGGTGTGGTTAGGACTTTGGGACTTTCTCTTTGTAGCAGGAGGGACTTGGTGCCTAGGGAGAGGTAGGGTGGTAGGGAGAAGATTTAGTGAAGGGGTCATTGGTTCCCCCCTCCTCGAGGGGTGCTAAAAATTAACATTGATGGGTTGTCTAGAGGTAATCCTAGTCATGTTGGGGTTGGTGGTATTGGCAGGGATAACTCCAGAGTGGTGGTATTTTACTTCTTAATTTATAAAGGGCAGCAAACTAATAACTTGATGGAGGCCTTAGCTATTCTTCTAGCATTGGAATGGGTGTGTGCTCTACGTTGGAGGTGTGTTGTTTGTGAGTCAAATTCCTAGGTTGTTATTGATATGTTGAATAAGCGCTAGTTTGATTTTGTGTGTTGGCAGATGGCTGTAGTGGTCAAGTAGATTATTGCTTTGACTGGAGCTTTGGATTTTATCACCTTTTCTTATATCCTAGGAGAGTGGAATAAGGTGGCTGATGGCTTGGCTAAGTGGGCTTCTGAGCAAATGGAAACCATAAATGTTGAAGATTGGGGTTTCCTTCTTAAGGGTCTTTAATAGGAGCTGGAGGATTTGATTACAGAGGATATGTGATGTTTCCTGGGAGTTTCTTAATGGTTTTGTTGCTAGTTTGTCCCCTTGTGGATGGATTATAACTTTTGGCTTTGTCCTTCTTTCTTGATTCAATAAATTTTTACCCTCTTTTATTATTAAAAAAAAAAAAATCTTAATGGAAAAATATAGACTTTTCTATGTTTGATGTTGATTTCTATCTCAAGAAGATATTATATATATTTCTATAGCCTTTCAAGGAAATTTATAATTTGAATAACAACATCTACGTGAATATTGTAATCAATTTCTCTAAGCAATAAGAACATCAACACATTTATGTGTGAATGTTTCCTCAGCATATTGTTAAGGTTTTACCATGTAAATATGTGCTTTTTTAAAAATATTTGGTAACCTAGGGGTGTCCCTACGACTCAGCCCAATGTTCCCTTTATGGGGTGAGCTAAGGCAAGACTAGTCCCCTAGGGATGCACACAATACCCTGCAAACCATGTGCATCAAGTAAGCCTGAGCCTCGAAGTCGAACCCTAAACCTATGGGGAGCAAACCCATGACCTAAGCCAACTTCGCTACCCATGCGGGCTATAAATATGTGCCTTGTTAATTGTTATTTTTTTATTCTATTTAATCATTCTTGTTATTTATTCACAACTAACTTCTATTGCAATAGTATTTTAATTTTGTGGGTTTACAATTTTCTTTTTAAAACAAATAATATAATAGCAATTATTTTGTAGTGTCTATGTTAGGAGTTGGTTTTGTTTTGCCACATAAAATGGTGAATGTTTTGAATGCAAGGTTTGAGGTGGAGAAATTCAATGGGAAGAAAAAAATTGAGCTATGGGAGCTCAAGATGTATGATTTTTTAGTGCAACAAGGATTACACAAGGAGTTGGTAGAAAAGTCAAAGAAACCTATGAATATGACCGATGAGGTTAGGGAGGATCTAGATACAAGAGCTTGTAGCATAATTTGATTGTGTTTATCAACATGATTATGGAGTAGAATGGAGATTGTTTACATGAAAAAATCCTTGAGAAATTGTATCTACGTGAAAATGAAGTATTGTTTGTGAATTAAGGTACAAATTTTTTTAATCATTTAAATGTTTTCAATAGTCTTATATCCCAATTAACTATGATGAATTTTACAATCAAAGATGAAGACAATGAAATTATTCTATTGTGTTTATTGCCTGAATCTTGGAATCATTTAGTCAATTGCATTAGTTTTAACATAACTAAAAACCTTAAATTTGATTTTATTGTGGGAGCTTTGTTGTCCAAAGAGGTGTAGAGAAAAACTAACATAGAAACCTCCACACCAGTAACATTCGTGGTTAGAGATCAATCCACAAAAAAAGGAACATTCAATAGATACATCCAAATCTAATTCGAAACTTTTAATCTAAAAAGATTCATTAATACTTCCATATATGAAATATTAGATTTAAAATATAGATGAAGAAATTGTTTGATCTATTTAAATACTCCATAGATGTACATACAAAATGTTTTCTGTGGTATCTAACAGTCAAAATTTAATTCTCTTTTATTTAAAATAAAATGATCAAAAGTCACTTTGACATTAAACTGACTGTTTAAAAATAGAAAACAGAAGAGTTTTGTGAAGAATTCCAAATGCCAGTTCATAAATATGAATTTACAACTAATATCCTCTCTCGTGAAGTTTAAACGTCAAATCCATATTTTTTTAGTCAAATGTACGTTGGCGTGATGGGTCAATGCTCTCAAATTACATCACTTATTTGGCTGTCTTATTTTTATTATTATTTTTCATTGACTTTTGTTTAGGAATGATAGTTATTTTTCATTTGACCGCCAATTTAAAGTTACTATCACGGAGAACCTTCTTCCAACTAGACAGCGTCTATACAATATATTATATTTTAAATGTTTATATTTATGTACATTGTGGAGCTATCACATTTACCATTAAATATTTAATTATTTAAAAAATATATGCATAATCTATTTTTAATAATATTAATTTAAATAGTTATCATTTATTTTTATTTTTTCAATATATATTTATATATTTTCAAAAAAGATTTTATAAATTGTTTGTATCATCAATTCAAGCAGTATGAAAATAAAATGTATGATTGAAAATAATTTTAAAAAAAGATATTTTGGACGTGTGATTAAGAATTTTAATGTTTTTCAATATTTTAATAGAAAATTTATATGATTAGTATAACTTTTATTAATTATTCTTTCCAAAAAATAGTTAACATATTTAAATAATCTTTATTTTGATGATCAAGACCATTAAATGTATGAATCAATGGTCTAATCAATTTGTAATGGTAAAATTTATATATTTTATATTTTGGAATAATATGCAAAAAAATATTAATCTATTTATCATTACATTATTATAAACTAGAAGCAAAATGTCTATTTGTGGTAACTTATTGTGAAAAGTACTAGTTGCCAAAGCAAATTATCAAATCTTAAATAGATTTTATATGGAAGAATATGTTATACAATAATACTAACATGGCTATAGGTGATCCAAGATTAATTGACTCTTGAAATGCTCATGCATGAATTATGTACGATTGTCATGATTTCACTAGAAAAAAATAATCTCAATAAGTAGATAAATAAAAGCATGGTGTACTTGAATATGTGTTAGAGCTTTTGTAATTAGCAATTAAAAATTTAATAACAAATAAAATATGTAATAAAAATAATTAAAAAATCTATACCTTAGATATTAAAATTAATGATCTATTTTAAAGATATCATAAAAATATTTTATTTTGAAAAAAAATTATGTTTATGATAAATTTTTACTCAATACAAAATAATAAAGATATAATAAAAAGTGATTAAAAAAAAAAAATGATAGAAATGATTTGTTTTGATTCAAAAAATATAAATAAAATATAATTTAAAATATTGCAAAATCAATAGTTTATATTTTCCTTAAACTATTCAAAAATTATTATATATAATGATAAATTGTACTTGAATATTAAAAAATATTATTTTTAATGATCTAATAATACTAAAGTTAAAACACACTATTATATATTTCCATAATTAAGTATATCAAACTAATCCATAAATAATTCATAAACTTCAAATAATTATATGGACATTACAAATGATCTGAAAATAATAGTTTATTTATTATATTAATATAAAATGTTAAATAAAATCTAATATTTCCACTTCTTTTGGAAATCTAATACACTTATTGTTTATTAATATTAGAATAAAAGGATAATCATATTAGTATTGTCTTAATATTTATTAATTATCTTTATTATTTTATTATTTTAAGAAAATGCATGTTATCAAAATGTAATGTAAGTCTTGGATGGTAATAGGGTTGAAACAAATTATGAAGAATTGTATTTTTTCTAGTGTTCTTTGTGGGTGATCTTTTTGATAAAGATTACTTTCATTCCAACTTTATCATGAGAGAACCTATGAAAACTTGATGCAATTTTGTTGTTATACTTATATGACATGCTTGTGAAGATATCTATAAACCAACAACATCTTAGAATAAAATGATATTATGACCAAGATTTATATAAGCCAACAATCTATTTCATGTCCCCTTCTAATCACTTGCTAAATTCAACACCATGCCAAAATTCCCTATGCCCATGCTTTATGATTTAACAAGCATAAGATTCATAGTCTTTCTTACTTCATTTATAAAGCTACTAAGATTTAATCAAAATTATGATTATTTAGGAAAAAAGTAAATAGTATCTACTTAAAAAATATTAAAGTTATTAAAGGGTTATAATTTTATTGGTTGCACACAATTGGTAATAGTGATGGTATGTTAGTTGATTAATCATCCAACGAAGTTTAAATCTCTCAAAACTTCAATAATAAGATTTGGGTATAGGATCTTTACTCTCAACCTAAGAAGTGTCAACTTATAGTATATTCTAAATATTAAAAATTATCTATGTTTTTATATAAAAACTTCTATAAAGAAAATCTAAAAAATCAACTTTGTAGAAATCAAACATTGTTTAAATTGTATTTAAGAAAAATGCTTGGATAGTCTTTCCTTGTTAGTTGTATTTTATTTAAATATAATAGGGATAATTTTAGTTCGATTGTAAGGCTACATCATGTCCCACTCCTTAGGAAAAAGTAGTAATTTCTCTTTTTTTTAGACTGTAGGAATCAGTCGAGTATCCATCCCACTATAAACTATAGTGCACCTGGTAAACTTTTTTCATGTGACCAGTGGTGTTGGAACAATACACCCTCCAGTACCACAGGTTTTGGGGGAGATTAGACCTCATGACCTCTTGCCTACAACAGGATGCTTTACCCAATCAAGCTAGGCCCCTTGCCCCAAAAGTAGGAATATTTGAACCCTCTCTCCAAATTATTTTATTTTTTAAAATCATAGAAAATATCTTTCATTACTTATTTCACACAAATCTTCTTCCTAAACATTTTAAATATAACCCCATTATTTGAGTCAACTAAATAATAATCGTTACAATAGAAATATGACTACTTACAATTTATATAGCAAAAATATATCAGTTGCCATTAGATTAAAAAATATCATAAGTCATAACTGAAGTGATGAGCACAAGTAGGAAATAGTGCATTTTAATTCTAAATTTTTTTATGTATTGCTAAAATATTATGGAAATTAAAATAAAAATTACTAATTATCTTTATCCCAAAATGATGGGCATGTGCAGGGTATGTGGCTGATGACTTTTTTTTACCCAAAATTGATGAAATGAAAAGGGTTTTCAAAGGGGATTCTTAGCTTTCCACCAATATAAATTATGCTTTACTTTGAATTTAATAAATTAATATTATTCATGTTTTCTATTTGAATTACGACTAAAGTCTTGAATGATAGGATGATTGAAAAACATCTATAGCTTTCAAATGGTTTCACATCTTTTGAATTTGAAACATTTGTCATATTCTATGCTTTGCATACTATAGGATTAAAAAAAAATGAATTTCATGAAGTTTTGACCAAGTTAAGGTGGTTAGACATACAAGTATTTATATTTTTTTTAAGTTGTAATAAAAAAATCATAATTAATTATTTACTTGGAAAAACATTACAAAAAAATATGCATCACACTGGGACATGAGTCATCTACTTATATCTAAAATATTATAAAAAATATATTATCATTTTATTGTGTTTAGGGTGATTAGACCTAGTAGACCCCTACTTCTTATTTTTCCTTGAAATTTAGGTACTATTGCATTGAAATTTTAAATTTTCACCAAATAGATTTTTTTTTAAATAAAGGTCTAGAAGTTTAGAAACTACATTCAATTTGCTACAAATTCTATTCTTACATATTTTTGAAATGATATAGATAACTTATTCAAATTTTTATGTCAAGTTTCCAAACTCTGATTTTTATGAATTTTTCGCCACTTAAGGGCCTATTTTTTCCATGATGATCCTACACATACCCTGATAAAGGATCCTATTTCTATGTAGAATTATACAATTCATAAATATTTAATTTTAAAGCTACTATAAAATTCTATAAAATATCAAAAGACTAAGCTATAAACTAATACCTAATTTCTCATAAAAGAATGATTATTAAATATAAAAATGATCTAACATAAAATATCCACTTATGTTTTCAATTATAATGTAGCATTAATTATCAAAAAACCTTCCACTTTGTGAAGAATAGTCACAAGATGATCTCAAAGCTTAAAAAAAAAAACTTTTTCAACTAGTTTTATGAAGATATTTGCTAGTTGTTCTCAAGAATTTATATACCTCAATTCTAGTTCTTTTTTTTTTTAAATATTAAATAAAATTTTATTTCAAACAAAAATACTTAATGCTACTATGATGGACTGGATTTTTTGCCAACTTAATTATTTGTAGTTATCACAAAAATTATAATGCACTAAATTTGGTTTTCCCTGATTGTTTCTAAAAGCTTTTGGATCCATGAGATTTGCATACCTTGATAAGTGATTGCAACATTCCCCATTTTTGTATATAAAAGAGAAACCAAATTTTTCTTCTTTGAACTCCATTTAACCAAGCTTGAATGAACTGAAATACAATTACCAGGCGTTGACTTTAGGTTAGCCAATATACCTTCCCAATCACAATCAGTAAAGCCATGTTTGAACCTTTAAGAAGCATAATAATAAATATCAAATTTTGTATTGCCTTTCCTTTACGCATCAAACAATAGAAGTTGAATAAGCGATGTCTAATATTATGTGAGGTAGACACATCAAACTTCCAATAATATTGTTATAAGTTTTCTCATCAACTATTTTGGCACCATATTCTCTACATAACACAAGTCCATTATAAATTGGAGTACAAACTATTTTACAATTAGCCACATTAAATTTCTTCAGCATATAATTTTCATACTTTGCTTGAAAACTAAAAATTATATACTCACTTTAATGAGCTCCTACAACTAATAAGTATTAATTTAGATTGAAATATTTAATTGTATATTCATTCAACATAAATATTTTGAATTCATCCATCACCTTAACAGCTAATAACTTACAATCAACATACAAACTTGCAATAAGAATAAGATTGCCTTATTTTTTGTAGTAAGGATTGCGTTAATTTTTTCTTCTCTTGATGATTTCTTGAGGCTATGCAAATCCATCTTCAACTTGTAGACTTGTTATTATTTACCTTTCACTTCAAAATGATAGTTTTGTTAAACATAGACTTCCTCTAAGCATTTATTCAAGAAGGAACTATTCACATCCATATGGTGTATCCTCTATTTTTTTGATATTCTCATGAAAGAATAATTCTAATGCACCTGTATCTTTCTATTAGTGCATATATCTCTTCATAATATGTCTCATACTTCTATGTTAAGCCTTTAGAAAATGATTATGCCTTGTTTCTTTCAACATTACTATCACTATCAAACTTATTATCATAGAACCACTTAGTAACAATATTTTTCAAGTGTCAAGTGGACTTTTTGTAAACTACTACGTATGACTCCAATGAATGGAATCTATTTCTTCTTCTATTTATTGCACCCAAATCTTGTTAGTACATATTTTTTTAAACCATGTGAAATATAGAAAAAGTGGCACAATTTTATCTTATGGTTTTAGGATATAGAGCACACCCACTTCCCAATTTCATTCAAGGATAACCCTAGAGATCTCGGTCTCAAGTATGTAAAGGAGAAAGAGATCTTGCAATAGGGATTTCCTAGGGTCTAATTATGAAGTAATGAGGGGTTCACCACCAAGTCAAGACTTGGGAAGTGAAAGGTGGAAATTTTTTTTCTCTCCCACCTTTAGGGTTTAGGTACCTAAAAGGAGCAATTTTCACTTTCACTCAAGAACAAACCCTTGAGATCTCATTGCAAAGGGGAAAGAGATCTTGCAAAAGGGTTGTTCAAGGGGTTCAATATGATCTAATGATGGGTTCACCACCAAGTTTAGACTTGGAAAAGACAATGAAATGCAAGATCAAATATAAAGCCATAATTGATTGCAAAGTGACACTAAATGACCTAGAAAAGTAAATGAAATAAAAAAGAAAACTGAAGATAGGAAGGTGTGCACCTAGAAACTAGAGATGGCTGAATGGAGGTCTGAATTACTCAAAAAAATTATTTTACTACTGACTGGGATTCATTTTCCAAGTTGGGTGAATCAGTCTAGTTTCTAGAAAATTGTCCAAGAATAGGTTTCTACCAAAAGGGTATCCAAATCTACAAGGTCCTAAAAACTGACTGGAACTGGGACTCATTCACTAGAAGTGGTGAATCAGTCAAGTTGGGATTTTCTAAAGCTTCAAATGCTAATCCTACTCTTCTTTGTCTGCTTTTTCCTTCATGATTGGTTTCTAGATCTGAATCTCTGAATTGCAACATGTAGGTTTTCTCCATGGTTATCCAAGGCTTGATGACAACTTTGACAACTTTGAATGATTTGCAACTTTTCTCCAATCTTTCTCCTTAGGAAATTTGAAACCTGGCCTTTTAAATCATACACAAAGAAGAGGGAAAAATTTTGTTGGGTTAGTGGATAGGGGTTTTCCTTGGTCAAACCCCATTTTGGAAATCAGTCCTTGAAATGAAATCAAATAAGAATGGAGAATGGTGAATGAACAAATAACAATGTTGCAACTCACCAAACCCTAGCAATAGGGTGTTGCAATTATGCTTGAAATGGCTACAATGAATGTAGACTTTGAATCTTGCTTGAATGATGTTGATCTTGAATGAAACACTTGCTTGAATCACAAAATCCTGCACCATAATTGTTAGAACAATAACAAACATGACATATGAAATATTTGACATGATGATTGGTGCTTGAATGTTGCTCTAAAGTGCTTGAAAATCTTCTCTTGAAGACACATGAATGCTCTTGAATACTCTTGTGCATACTTGATTGATCTTGTAAAAATTGCTAGGTGAAAATATAAGTGAAAGAACCTCGTATTTAAACTCAGTTATGCAAGAATTCCCAAAATTACAAAACTACAAGCCAACAACAGATCTAGGAGAATAAAATCTCACTAGAAATTTGAATTTATCTTAATTTTGGGCCACATAGGACTCATTTTCCCAAGATGGTGAATGAGTCCCATATGGCATAATGTATGAGACCAAAATTCAAAATTTCTTAAAAAGGTGTAAAAATATGTTTGAGACCCAAAAATCTAGGTGGGACCCATTCGCCCAAAGTGGCGAATGAGTCCTAGATCACTAAAACTGGGCCACACAAGCAAGAAACACCTAAATGATGATTGGGTACTGATTGGTGTCGGGATTATCCTTGAAAATATGTAATAAATGAGGCTTGTGGATGAAAAATAGGGCCAATTAAAGCATAAGAGATCCCAATTATTAATGAAAAGCCTCGAGAAGTGTGAAAGTGTATTACAACACTTTACAACACTTCAAATAAGGCAAGGTTAAGATTAAGAAGAGGTCTTTTAGGTGTAATTAATTAATAAAACCTTAGAAAAGTGTGAAAGTTAGTTACAACACTTCACAACACTTTAGTAATGTACCAATTAAATCCATTAGTTCACAAGGGCCCAAGACTTAATGTGAATGTTCCTACCACATTACAACACTAAATTAAGGCAAAATTAAGCCTAAATTCACAAGGAGGGACCGAACAAGTGTGAAAATGTCCCGACAACATTTTTGACACTACAAAAAGATAAATGCAATGCAAAATGTAATACTAAACCATAACATGAAGCAATGATTTACAAAATGACCTGAAAATGCATATAAATCATAATAGAAAGCTACAAAATTAAAAGTGTGCCCTTGGAAACTTGTAGAAGCTTGAATGAAAACTATAAATACTATAAATCCTAAAATTTAGGCCTATTGGGACTCATTCGCCAATGTGGGTGAATCAGTCCTAGATCTAGTTTTTTGTATGGGAACAGGTTTCTCGAAAAAGGATATCCAAAACTACAAAAATCTCAAAATTGAACTAAAATGGGACTCATTCACCAATCTAGTTGAATGAGTACAATTAGGGATTTCTAGAGCTTTAAAATATAAATTTGACTTTCCATGTATGCTCTTTCTATTCCTCTTTGTTTCTGAATCATAAACCATAATTTTAGGGTTGTAGGTGAATTTTTAGTGAAGAATACAACCTTGCAAATGGGGAGACAACTCCAACAACTTTCTCCAAGATTGTAACCTAATCTTCAATGATTTTCAAATTTTCAAAGTACCTAGATCTATAATCACACAAAGAAAGAGAGTAAAAGTGTTGATTGTTAGGGAATAGGGGTTTTCCTTGGTCAAACACCTTGTAGGTAATTGAACCAAATGATGAGAAAATGAAATGAAGGAATGAAACATGGAACAAATAACATGAATCATGGACAATAATACCTTGAATTATGCCTTGTAAATGATGTCTTGTAAATTTGTAACTCAACATGAAATGGCCATGAAGGATGTAGATCTTGATCTTGAAAATAAGAGTAGAATAATGCTTGTTATTGGATCTTCAATTCTACACCACAACAGTAGCTCAATAACATGCTTGATGCTTGATCTGCTTGACATGATGATGGATCTTGAATTTTTGCAACAATTGATGAAGAATTGTGCTCTTGAATGTCTTAGAAATGATCTTGAATGCTCTCTTGATGATCTTGTGAAGTATTGAAATGCTTAGCTATTGAATGCTTGACTTGATATCATGTAGGCTTATATGGAATAATGATTTTAAAGCTCATTTATATAGGAAATCCATCTAATATCCCATGTATTAGATTCCAAAGGCTAACATACATATAATTGGAATTTAAAAACTATGTCGTAGAAAAAAGGACCCTTTGCTTGACATGGGATAGTTCATCATAAATTAACTTAATGCGGCCTTGATTAAAGTGTTGTGAGGCATTTTATGCATCACACTAGGTCTTGGACCCTTATAAGTTGAATAATATGCTTTTAACGACGTCTTGTAATAGTGTTGTAAGATACTTTCATGCTTTTCTAGACTTAATTAACCTATTTTTTCCTAATTCAAACTTTATAAAATGTATTTAATAACATTATTACATTAATCTAGAAGTTTCTTTAATGAAATTTAATGATAAGCTAGTGTTGTAATGTGTCTTGCACATTCACATTGGTTCTTATGCCTTTGTAGGCTATATGGACCTTATTTTAGTGTTGTAAAGTGTATTTAATCACTTTCACATTGATTTATGTGTCCCAAGCCCTATTTGACATTTATATCATCATTAATAAGACCATATTAACCCATATTGTGCATCTCAAGGTTCAAATTGATCAAATACTCGACAAGATGACATTTTAGATCTTATTTCCTAATCTCGTGGCATATGAGTTGTGAAAATAGCCCTTGTGGGACCCATTCGTCATCTATGCTAAATCAATCCCATCAAGGTGGGGCCTATTCACCATGTGTGGCGAATGAGTCCCATTTGGCTCAAATTTTGACGTTTGAGTAGGAGAAAAGTGAAATTTAAGTTTAATTTTGCCTCATGTCAGCTTATGATGAGGTATTAATGGGATACTAAGGAAAAAGTGTGTATAAATAGGGGTTTTTCTCCTCATTTTACATCTTACATCTCACACATAGATTCTTCACATCATTCATCATCTATCTTCTATCTCAAGTCAAGCAAGTTAGGGCTTTCCCATTACAAGTCATCAATTGAGCTTCCTAAGACATCCAAGGGCTGATTCTACATGTTTCATTGCAGAATTTCAAGATCATTCATGATGGAAAGGTAATATATTCCATTGTTGTATGCTTCATTCCATCATTTCATCATTTTGGTTTAATTACCTAAATAGGGTTTGACCAAGGAAAACCCCCATGCCCTAACAATTAGAATTTTTCTTTTCTTCTTATGTGTTTGTAAATATAGAAATCTTGGAATATTGTGAATCATTGAAGATTTAATTTCAAAATCATTCATGTCATCTCTTCATTGAACAATTTAAAGAATCAACAAAAATTCACTTTCAGACCCAAATCTAACAATTTTAGAAACAAACACTTGTAGGAAGCAGAAGTGTAGATCTAGCTCCATAGAATCAACTCCTAAATTTTCAGATTCCTATATGTGGACTAATTCACCACCCATGGTGAATGAGTCCCATCTGTAGGCCTGAAAAGTGGTTTTTTTAGAATTTAGCTCCTAACAGTCAGAAACAGGTTTCCTCAACTTTTCATCATAAGCAAGACTAATTCACCATGCATGGTGAATCAGTACCATTGGCCATTTATAGTGACTTCTAGAAAATTATAGAACCTTCTAGCAACAATAATATACCTCCGGGTGCACTCTATTTAGTTTTGTCAATTTTTGTTTTCATTTGTTTAGGTTTCTAGTTCATACTTGCAATCAGCACTGTGTTTTCCATCATCTTGTATTGGATTAGTTTACATTCATTTATTTTCATTTGTAAGCATTCAAACACATCTACACACACTTCACATAAATATCCCATCCATCCTTGCATTAATCTTGAGTGAAACATTGTGCATTTCGGTCCATCCTTCCCCTTTTAGGTGCAAAACCCTAAAAGAGAGCAACAAAGGATTTCAGTGCCAAAATCCTTCATTTCATTTAGGTGAACCTGCATTTTGAATACTTCTCTTTTCTGATTTGCAGTCCTTCATCTAGCCTTGCAGTGACTTTGTGTTAGGGTTTGCATTAGTTAATTTGCATGCTAGGTTTCAAATTTTGCATTCATAAAAAGTGCATTTGGGTTGCATTTTTGACATCTAATTTCATGTAAATTTTCTAAAATTCTGCATTTTTCATTTATTTCTACATCATATCACTTAGAAACCATAAAAACCCCTCAAATTTTTTTGAAAAATATGAAAAAAGTCCATACAGGGACGAATTTGCCACCCTGGGTGAATCAATCCCTTCTGACCCCTGAAACAACACTATACAAAACTCATAACTCTATTTTTCAGATTTTTTGGTGCCTTAACCTACCTATATCAATTAGTTGCATTTCTGTAAAATGCATTTCATCCAATCTAGCTTAATTTATCTCATTTCATCCATGGTTTAAAGTTCAAGTTTGCATTCTCACATTGTTACATGTCATAATAAGTCAATTGTCATCTAAAAATTTCATTTCATTTCAACCCTTTGCATTTTATTTTCAGTTAGCATAGATTGTTATTTCAAAATGTTAGTCTCAATATTCTCCAAATTTGTAAATAAAAGGTTAGTTCATAAGCATGCTAATCATTCTTTCAATGCATTCCCTAGCTATGATAGTCTCTTAGCATAAGAGAAGGAACATATTAATGCTTTTCTTGAACCTACACTCCCTCATATCTCTCCCAATTGTGAGGATGATGTGTTAGAAGGGAATACAAACATAGATAAAAATTATGATCATAATTTTCCTTCCCTTGATATCTCTCCTTTTAGTGATGAAGGTATCTTGGCGAATGAAGGTACAATCATTGAGCATCATGAAGGTCTTGTTTTTCCTTCTCATTCCCCTTGGGAAGATAGTGTAGCAACACAAGATGAATGCATTTCCACCACCTTACCTACTCTCCATTCATCTCCCAACACCTCCCCTATTTGTGACAATACTTTCATGAATGATCATGACCAACACATTTGTGAGGAGGCTATGTTAACATTAGATGAACAAATCTTTAAGACCTATGAAAATCCCCTTTATTTTTCTTCCCCTATTTTGGAAGACACTATTGGACAAAGGGAGGTAATCAAATATAATCATGAGAATCTTCTTTCTCCCTTTCCTATGTTTCCCCCATCCAAGAATACATACTTCATCAAAAGGATCCAATCATTGAAAAACAAGAATGTGATGCTTTTTCTTCTCTTGATGTCTCTCCCACTTGTGATGAAGCTACTTTGCACGTTTCAACCTTAGATGCACATATTACAAGGTCTCCTAGTATGGTAGATGATATGGCACAAGAGAATGAGACATTACAAACACCGGATGATTGCATAAAGTCTTCTCCTAATCTCCCCATTATCAATAATTAAACACATTCAACCATTCATAATTCCCCTGGTTGTGATGAAGTTATTTTGGATGAACCAAACCTTAATTATCATGACCATGTGGTTTGTTGTTCTCCTATGAACTCTCCTTCTAGGGAGGATATTATGATCCAAAACAAAGATTGCATGCCCTTCATAGACAATGAAGACTCACTTGTTATGGGATGTTAACAATATTCAACCTCACTACACCCTTCACCCACCTCAAACTAATGTATCACAACAACCAAGTTATAATACTGTTGCTCATACATATAACACTCGAAATAATCCACACCCACTACAACCAATATCACCCTCATTACCTCTACCCAATCTACCTAGCGCTCCTCGTTACATCCCACACACAAAGGAGTATGAACTTGTTGAAAAATTAAAGAATAGTCCTACAAATATTTCCCTTTGGGAGTTACTTTAGAACTCACCAAATTACAACAACATTCTTCAAATAGCCCTAAAACAAATCACAATTCCTCCTACTACAACTTTGAATGATGTGGCAACTCTCATTCACAAAAAGAATCTTGAAATTACCTTCCATCAACATGAGATCCCTCCTTTGGAGTTGCGTAAACAACATGATGCCTTTATGATAATTACTCGATTCAATCTCAAAGGTATCAAACACACCCTCATAGATAATGGTTTGGCCCTTAATGTGTGTAATGTTAGTCTCCTTGATCTATTACATGTTGACGGGTCACAAATAATACCTGATTTTGTCTCTATTTGAGGATTTGATAATACAAAAAAGCAACCACTCAATGTAATCACTTTTCCTATTATGGTTGGGGTGGTTACTTTGCAAACTCCTATTCATGTCATGCCTTATGGTATTTCGTACAATATTCTTTGAGGTAGACCATGGATTCATGAGATGAATGCAATACCTTCCACCCTTCATCGTATAATGAAATATGTCTATAACAATAAAATTTATCAAGTTGAAGTAGATCTCAAGCCTGAAAGTTGCTTGCACCTTGAAAAAGGAGCTACAAGTCCTTTGAAAACATTGATTCCAACATCCAACATAGATCCTCTTGAAATTGAACACAACAATGAGGAAACACCATCTAAATTATTTGGTGATGATTCGGGATCCTTAGACTTCACACCATCATTTATGGGCGAATATATAGTCACACAAAAGAAAGATGAGAAACAAGAAAAAACATCCATCATGTCAATGCAAAATTTAGATAACCTTTCAAAAGCATCTGCCTCAATCACTTTAGACAATGCCACAAAATCCACAACAACCCTTGATGAACACAACACCGAGCAACCACCCAATTCCAAAACACTAAAAAAATTTTATGGAAAAGGGTATGAACTAATGAAACAACTTGGGTATAGCGGAAAAGGTTGTGGTGCTCGAGAACAAGGTATCTGCAACCCTATAAATCTAAACACACAACAAACAACTTAGGGTCTTGGTGATTCTCCTTTGACCAAGATCACCAAACCTTCACTCAACATCAATATTATCACACAAGACTCTTCCAAGACTCTTCCTTATTCACATAAATAACATTGGTTGCTTCTCCTTTCCATTCTATAGTTGTAGGATCATAGCATACTCACCATTGCATGTTTTACATCCACTGCAAGGGGCAACATACCATCATCCATTTCAGGCTCACCTTTGTCCTGCACTCAGTGGAGGCAAGGGGTTCGATAGCCTTGCCCTTGTATGTCACTTGTTGTCTCTTTTGGCTAATCGTTAACCTTTCATGAACATATCAAGAGAAAGCTTGGGATCTGGACGACATGTCTTAAGATTGACTTGCATGTGACATACTTTATTTGTTTTCATTTTCATTGACATGACACAGCCTGACTTTGGAAAGATATGACTTGGCATAGAGCTTTCTAGGTTGGCTCTCATGTCTTATTGCATTTTCTTTTCTTCTCCACTTTAATGTAATTTCTCACAATACTGGTGTTATTCCTTTAAATTTGGGGGCATGCATTACCATTATTCATTTTCATTTTTGGTTCCTAGTGCAGCCTTGTCATTTATATAATGTGTTTTTCACTTTTTGGATGACATTGGGTGTGATTTCCTTCATAAGTGTGATCTATCTTAGCATATTACATTCCTCTTAGTGGTCTGATGCAACGCATTGCATCCCCTAAGTTGTGAATATACTATTCTTTGATTGGTTCTCGCTTGGATAAATTAGACACAATGTTCCCTAAATGACTAATCTTGCATGAACTGAACAAGACTCCTTCGAACATTTTTACACTTAAAACACTTTTACACTTTTATATTTTTTCACTTTACATTTTTGCATCTTTTGCCACCTTGCATAATGCAACTTGCATGCCTATGGTACCTTCCTTTTCTTTTTTTTCATGAGCATTTTTCTTTGGGGCACCTTGTTAAAGTTATCAATAGGTATAACTTTAATATAGTTGAGCAAGAAGCCCACGTAGTAGCATGACTTTTCCCCATAGCCACTTTTGTGTTTGTGAGTACATACCAACTAGTGTATGTATCTTACCTTTTTTGGATTTCTCACCCCGTACAACTAGTTTTGTGGCTCTAGAGTGAGTACATTTGGGCCTTCTCACCCGATGAACCATCATGTGTTTTTTCACCCCAAAGTGAGTACACATTCTCCATTTCAAACAACCAGCCTAGATTTGATCCACAACTAGTTGTTCTGATGATTGAAGCTTGATCCATCCTTTTCAACTTTCTCTATCTTGTTATTGTATGATTTTGTATCTTAATAGCCTAACTTAGGATCTTCAATCCTAGGGGCTTGGCCACCTCATTTGATCTTTTTCATTCTTTGTCATATGCACCTGTGTATGAGGATATCTCTTGAATGTTTACTTTAGTGTGAGTTTGAAGCAAGTTCATCCTCTCACTAAAGTGGGGGCTAAATGTATCATAGAAAAAAGTACCCTTTTCTTGACATGCGATAGTTCATGATAAATTAACTTAATGAGGCCTTGATTCAAGTGTTGTGAGGCATTTTATGCATCCACACTAGGTCTTGGACCCTTATAAGTTGGATAGCATGCTTTTAATGACATCTTGTAAAAGTGTTGTAAAGTGTTGTAAGATACTTTCACGCTTTTCTAGACTTAATTAACCTATTTATTCCTAATTCAAACATTATAAAATGTGTTTAATAGCATTATCACATCAATCTAGAAGGTTCTTGAATTAAATTTAGTGATAAACTAGTGTTGTAATGTGTCTTGGACATTCACATTGGTTCTTGTGCCTTTCTAGGCTATATGGACCTTATTTTAGTGTTGTAAAGTGTATTTAATCACACTTTCACATTGATTTATGTCACCCAAACCCTATTTTACATTTACATCATCATTAATAATACTATCTTAACCCATATTGTGCATCTCGACGTTCAAATTGATCAAATACCTGACAAGAAGGTATTTTAAACCTTATTTCCTAATCTCTTGGCATCTGAGCTATCAAAATAGCCCCTATGGGACCCATTCGCCATGCATGGAGAATCAATCCCATCCAGGTGTGACCCATTCACCATGTGTGGTGAAAGAGTCCCATTTGGCTCAAATTTTGACCTTTGAGAAGGAAAAAAGTGAAATTTAAGTTTAATTTTGCCTCATGTTGGCCTATGATGAGGTATTAATGAGATACTAAGGCACAAGTGGGTATAAATAGGGGTTTTATCCTCATTTTACATCTTACATCTCACACATAGATTCTTCACATCATTCATCATCGATCTTCTATCTCAAGTCAAGCAAGTTAGGGCTTTCCCATTGCAAGTCATCAATTGAGCTTCCTAAGACATCTAAGGGATGCTTCTACATGTTTCATTGTAGAATTTCAATATCATTCATCATGGCAAGGTAATATATTCCATTGTTTCATGCTTCATTCCATTATTTCATCGTTTTGGTTTAATTACCTAAACAGGGTTTGATCAAGGCAAACCCCCATGCCCTAACAATCAACATTTCTTCTTTTCTTCTTGTGTGTTTGTAGATTTAGACATCTTGGAAGTGTAGGAATCATTGAATATTGCATTTCAAAGTCATTCATGTCATCTATTCATTGAACAAGTCAAATAATCAACAAAAAATCACTTTCAAACCCAAAGCCAACAATTTCAAAAACGAACACCTGTAGGAAGCAGAAGTGTAGATCTAGGTCCACAAAATCAACTCCTGAATTTGCAGATTCCTATAGGTGGACTAATTCACCACCCATGGAAAATGAGTCCCATCTGTAGGCCTGAAAAGTGGTTTTGCCAAAATTCAGCTCCTAGCAATTAGAAACAGGTTTCTTGGACTTTTCATCAGAAGTAGGACTAATTCGCCATGCATAGAAAATCAGTCCTAGTGGCCATTAACAATGACTTCTGGAACATTCTAGAACCTTCTAGCAATAGTAATCTGCCTCCATGTGCACTCTTCTTAGTTTCTTCAATTTTTGTTTTCATTTGTTTAGGTTTCTAGTTCATACTTGTAATCAACACTATGTTTTCCAACATATTGTATTGGATTAGTTTACATTCATTTATTTGCATTCACAAGCATTCAAACACATATACACACACTTCACATCAATATCCCTTTTATCCTTATAGTAATCTTGAGTGAAACATTGTGCATTTTGGTCCATCCTTCCCTTTTTAGGTGCAAAAACCTAAAAGAGAGCAATGAAGGATTTGGGTACCAAAATCCTTCATTTCAAAACCCAATTTTTCGCGCTTAAAACCTTGAAAATAGGATAAATGGGACTCATTCACCATTATGGGTGAATGGGTCCCACATAGATGGGACTAATTTTTCCAAAGTGGTTAATGGGTCCTACATGGCCTATTTTGATTGCTAAAGTGTCGAGGGGTGTGCAAATTAAGTTTATATGTTGATCTTGTCATGTTTTTTATTGGAATATGCCTTGGGATGCATAATATAGGGTCATAGGGGCCTATTAATGATGATATAAAGGTCATAAATGCAAGAGGGCCCAAAATTCAATGTGAAAGTGCAAATAAATAGATTTTACAACATTAAATTAAGGTAAAATTGAGCCTATTTAGCTTAAAAGGGTCCTAAAATCCCATGTGAATGTGTAAAACACATTACAACATGAGATTAGGCCCACTTTAGTTTACAAGCCTCCTAAATTAAATGTGAAGGTGTAAATAAATACACTTTACAACATTAAATTAAGGAAGAGTTAAGTTAATCTAGCTTAAAAAGGGCCCAAGACCTAATGTGGATGTGTAAAACACCTCACAACACTAGATCAAGGTGACCTTAAGTTCAATTTATCATTAATTATTTCCAAATCAAGAAAGGAAAAGGTGTACCCTTTTTCCTTTATTACATTTAGCCCCTACTTTAGTGAGAGGATGAACTTGCTTCAAACTCAAACTAAAGTAGATATTCAAGAGGGGTCCAAGTGTACCAATGCGGATGACAAAGGATGAAAAAGATTAAAGGAGGTGGCCAAGCCCCTAGAATCCAAGTTCCTTCATTGAACCAACATGAGCACAAAAGGAAACACACAAGGTGTATGATATGCAACAAAACATTATACACGAACATGTAATGTCGATGACTAAAAGAAAGAGAAACAAAAACAAGTAAAAATAAAAATTAGTGGATCAAGCCTTGACCATTTGTCCAAAATAATGTGGATCAAATCTAAGTTGTTTTTCTGAAAAAATGTGTACTCACTCTAAGGCAACGAAACTCTATGTTGTCCACTGGATGATAAGTCCAAGAAAGTGAGACACATACACTCATGGCTGGAATGCTCTCACACACACATGCGATTAGCTAAGGGAAATTCATGCCCTTTTTTGGCTTCCTATCGAACCATACCAAAGTCATACCTCCTAGTAACTTTGATAAGGTGCCACGCAACAAATGATCTTCAAGCTTCATGAGACAAGAAAAACTTCATATGCTTGGAGTTCATGAACAAAAAATGAATTTGAGCTTCATGAGGCAAGAAAAACTTCATATCCTTGGTACTCATGAACAAACAAGATGGCTCCATAGGCATGCATAGTGTGCTATGCCTGGCCATATAACCAATGTTATAAATAGTGTAAGGAATGTTCAAAGAGATTTTGTTTAATTCATGCAAGGTCTCGTCTTGGGGAACATTTTTCCTAATGTCTCCAAGAGAGGACAAGTCAAATAAGTGTCACGCTCTTAGAGGAAATCAATCCCCATGACACCACCAAGAAAAGAACGCGTCGCAAGAATAAAGAAAATCACATAGTGAAACATGAGTGTTGATGTATGTCCCCACTTTAAAGCAGAACTTGCTAACACCATTGCTATGAGAAATTTCTTTAAAGTAGAAGAAGACATGAGAGCTTATTCAAAAATTCCAATGCCAAGTCATATGTTTCCAATAAGCTACATTATGAATAATTATGTCACATGTGAGCAACTTAAGGCATGCCATCCACGTTCCAAGCTTTCTCTTATATAAACATGAAAGGTGGTCAACTAGCCAAAAGAGACAACTACAAGTGACATACCATGACAAGGCTACCTAACCCCTTTCTCCCACTTAGTGTAGGACAAGGAGGAGTTGAATAGGATGAAATTAAGTATTATTTAGAGGAATTAGGTGCTTCAACACAAGGAAGAGCACCACACTCATTAGGATGTTGAATTATATTACTCAAATCCTTACATTCATTAGTAGAATGACCATGAACTCTATGATATGCACAAAATGAATTCTTATAGTAAAATTTCTTTCATGTTCATGGAGGAAGGTATATCAAATGATCTTGGAGGAGTCTCAATAAGATACACTCTTGATCAAAAGAATATGTTCCTTTATTTTACAAAAAAGATATCTCTTGCTTAATACAAGGTGTCATACATACACAAAACTCTTTAGATTGCAAGATTTTGTTGTCTCCTTTATAGGAGGGTGTAAAATATAATGAACTCAAATCCTTAGTGTTTTTTATGACCACGTTGACATTAAGCGAAGATTCTTTTGTTTGTTTCATTACTTGCAAAGGATAAAAATCAAGACCACTAGTGTCTATCAGTTCAAGATGCACTATTGTTAAAGTTGGCTTAGAAGAATATTTTGTAAGAGTTTTGATCTTAAGTGAAGGCTTGTTTGATGGGTTGATATTTATGAAATGACAATAACCAAGACCATGAGTTGTTTCTTGTGTGTTAGGCTCTATAGGGACACAGTTACCTTGTTTGTTAGCACCACATCCTTTTCCACTATATCCAAGTTGTTTCATCATTTCATAGCCTTTTCCATACAATTTTTTCATTTCTTTTGGATTTGGTGGTTGTTGTGTAATTTGTTTTTCTTTCTAAAGTGATTGAGGTGGATGCTTTCAAAGGATCTTCCAAATTTTGTGTTGACATTACCACTCTTTTTTTCCCCTTGTCTAAAATCTGTTTTTATGATCTTGTATTTTCCCATGCATGTTGGTTCGAAGTCTAAGGAACCCCAATCATCTTCTAATAGCTTGATGACTTCTTCAATGTGTTTTTCTTTGTCTTTTTGTTGCATGGGTTCCACTTGTGTTGTTGGTGTCAATGTTTTTAAAGGATTCTCCTTTTTTCTTTTCAAGTTGTAAAACATTGTAAGGCTCATTATCAACATCCAATGTGTACACTTTGTTGTTGTAGACATACTTCATTTTATAATGAATGGCAGAAGGCACCGCATGCATCTCATGAATCCATGGTCTCCCTAAAAGGAGATTGTATGAAAGATCACGAGGCACAACATGAATAGGAGTTTGTAATGTAACTTTTTCAACTATAATAGAAAAAGTAATCACTCCAAGCAGTTGTCTTCCCACCTTATCAAACCCACTAATAGATAAAGAGGCAGGTTGAAGTTTCTATTTATCTGCACTAAGTCTATCCAAAAGGTTTATGCTACACACATTAAGAGCAAAGCCATTGTCGACAAGGGTTCACTTTATCCCTTTTCTATTGTATTTAGCTATTATCATGAAAGCATCACATTGTTTTTGCACTTACAAAGGGCAGAGTTTGCTTTGGTGGAAAACAATGTCAGATTTTATTTCTTGAATCAGGGTTGTTATGTCATTTGATTGCACATTAGAAGGGATAGGAACTTTTTTGCAAGGAACTTTCAATCATGTTATGATAGTGGGGGGGTGCTTGAATAAGGTCCCACAATGATATCTTAACAGGGGTGTTATTAAGTTATTTAACAAGATCATACTCCTTTCCACTTTATGCAAGCAAACGAGGGGGATTGGGTAGGATAGGATTAGGAAATGGAAGGGATGTTGAAGGTGTTTGTCTTGGTTGCAGATTGTTTCCAGTGTTATATGTATGAGAAATGTTATTATGACTCGGCTATTGCGACACATTATTCTTAGGTGGGTAACGGATAAGTTCATGTTTTATTTGAGTTTGCAATCATTGTGAGGGGGTAAAGAATTAGAGGATTCTTAGGATGGCTCACAAGGTATGTAGGAGGTCCAATAGTCAAGGGGGGTCTAATGGATACTTATGCATCCATAACCATAGTAGTATTGGTCTGATGTATCTCTAATAAAGGGAAATCTAGAATTACCTTTTTACCATCACCTAGGGAAACAAAATTACTATTGTTGTCATTTTCTTGCACCATGATATCCTCCTTAGGAGGAGAGTTTCAAGGAGAACTACAAACTGAATGTTCTTGATATTCAAGGATTGATTCTTTCAAAATGACTTCATTGCAAGTAGGGGAATGATTGATGGTTGGATTTTCTTGCTTGTCAATGATGGTGTTTCCTTGTTCACTAACATTTTCTCTAGGGGAGGAGAGGAAATCAAGTGTCCCATGACTTTCATCAATTATATTTTCCAACATCACAATATCTTAATCACAACTATGAGAGATGCTAGGAGAATAACAAATTTGATTGTAATGATCATTTATGATTTCATTCCTTTGTTCGCTAATGTCTTCCAAAATAGGATAGGTAGGAGACTGATCAGAGAGAGGGTTGTTATAGACCTTAAAGGTTTGATCATCCAACACCAACATATCTTCCTCAGTTATGCTTTTGTCCTCTAAAACATTATCACAAGAGGGAAAGATGTTGGGTGATGAAGATAGGTGAGTTGAAGTTTTAATGGTTTCTTGATGTGTTATGTTATCATCATCATTACCTATGGTTGTTTCTTCTTGTTCATCAATTTCTTGCATAATAAGAGAGGTAGAAGAAGATAAACAACTAGGATTCTCAAAACTCTCATTCATTGGTTCTTATAACACCAAAATTTCTTCTTCATCAATAGGAGAGATATTAGGAGAAGAATAAATATGATCGTTAGGAATGTCTAAGGTTGTATTATCTTTAACTAAAACACTCTCATAGGGAGGGGTTATGATCCTCTTCTTAGCATGCCTAGAAAGATAAGGTACTAACATTCTTTGAACAAAAATGAAAAGTACTTCTAAACATCTCATGTAAAGTTTTAGCAATGTAAACAATGTATATCCAAAGACGCAAAAAACTTTTATCCAATGTATACAAAACTTTAAGAATGCAAAAAATGTATATCCCAAAATGAAAAGAACTTTTATCAAACTTATGAAAAATTTTATGAATGTAAACATTGTATATGCAAAAGTGAAAATACTTACTTTTATCCATATGATGCAAAGTTTTAGAAATGTGAATATTTTCAGATTTGATGATGCTTGTAATTGAAATGATTTCAAAAATGAGCACCCTAAATTGATGTTTTTGACCTAGATGCATAAAACAAATGTTACCAAAACTTTCTAGACATATAGTATATGTTACCAGGAGGCTTAGGAAGCACAAACAAGAGGTTTTTAATGTTGTTAAAGGTAGTTTAAAATCTAGACAGGGACTGATTCGGCCAAAGGAGCGAATGAGTCCTAGTTAGGGTATTTTTCAAAAAAAATAAAAAATTTAAGTGATTTTTATGCTTGTTAAATTCTATGATTTGTAACCTAAATGAAAATACAAATTTTATATGATTTGAGATGATTTGAGATGCAAAAATGCAACCTATATGCACTTTCACTAATGCAAAAAATTGAAACCCTAGAATGTCAATTAACTAATGTAAACTCTAATGAAATGTTAATGCAAGACAAATCTAGGATGATGATGCACTCCAAATTAGAATTATGATGTTTCAAATGTTAGTTCACCAAAATGAAATATAGAAAAAGTGGTATGATGCTATCATACGGTTTTAGGACATAGAACATACCCACTCCCTAATAGCAACTGGGGGAGGTCCTACAACACTCTCAACACAATATCAACCAACAACAACAATTTCCAAAACACAATCTCTCAAAAATCTCTTTATCTCACCAAATTCACTCAATTCTTTGTAGCAGTACAATCCAACTCAAGCAAGTATAAATTTTCAATGATACCTTCTTAGACCATGACCTAAACCTTTTCAAGGACCTGTCATGACACAAAATATCATATTCACAAACCACTATTGGTTACTTTGTAACACCTTTCACGAAACTAATTTCTAATGCCAACTAAGCCTCAAATTATGCCTATTTTACAAAGGACCTTGCCTCAATACACTTGCAAATCCACCAAACTCAATTGGGAAGAAATTTACATGTGTTCAAACCAAGGATTCCACCATTTTTTCTCAAAATTCACTCACCCAAGTGCAAAATCACAAACCCTTCTTTCTAGTAAAAAATCTAGGGTTTTAATGAAAGTATCACTTCCTATCCTCAAGAAATCTTGAAACTACTCCAAAAAAGACCTAATAGGTCTGCAAAAACTCAATTCAATAACAAACAATGCTGCCCCAACCAAATTCAATCTTTAGCATATCAAAACCTCACTTTTCACATGGAAAATTAAAGTTTCCATTCTAGGGCTTCATGTCCAACACAATTCTCGACCTCCCCTGCACTCACAAATTAAAAAAAATCTAATCCTACAATAAAAACCCCATTACACCTAGCTACAGTGATCACAAAGGGTGGAATGGGTTTTAACTCATTTTGGTAACTTCAAACCCTTGAAACTTAAAATTTAGACTAGTCTATAGGTTTTCTACAAAATACTCCCTTAAATATAATGTGGAACACTCAAAATGGATTCAATCTATTGATAACACATATATACAATGATTTTTGAAATATTTTATAACAAAAATCAATGTATAGTCCGTGCATTGGTTGTTAATAATGAGAAAACATAGAATTTACAAAAAAAAACAAAGTTTTTATTGATGTTTCTTCTTTCCAAACTTCAAGAACCAACTTACATCAATGACTCTCATCACATATATAATTTTTCCCTCAAAAATAACTATCTAACCTGCCAAAAATTCCTTTTGAAGTTTTGTGACCATTGGACTTCTCTAAGAGTTCAAATTTTAAAACTTTTCAATTTTTCCTTTTTGCACAATTAGCAATTTTTCAATATTTTACACTTTCAAGAAGCTAGACCTCCTTAACACCTAAATACCATAAAATATGACTAATTAAAATAATAAATAGTCTTCAAGACATTATTTTATCGATATTACCCCAAAATCTGAAAGCCTACACAATAACTTCTTGAATTGATAATTTTTATTCAATGGTGCTCCTACACCATACACCCCAACTTTGAAGTTTTCCAAGTATCTTGGAAAGAATGATGTATCTTGTCCTCCTTTTTGTTCTTCATGCCTCTAACCTTCATGTCTTCTCTCAATAGGTTCACATTACCTTGACTCTTCATTGCCTTTAACATACTTTCCATCACCATCACTTGTACCTTTATTCAATTGTTCACTCTGTACTATGGGGTGTTCCATAGCTTTTCCATCATCAGATATTGTTATCACATCCTCTTTTTCATCTATGCAATTACATTCATCAGTTTTCATACCTTCCACTTCCTCTTCATGCTTAGATCTTTGTCCAAGAGTCCTTTTGACTACAACTTTACCACAGTCAACAGTACCATCACACTCATTAACCTCTATCGAACCTGCAATTGTCCTTTCCACTTTTCCATCATCCTTACAAACCACTATCCTCCTACCCAATGTCTTACCAATCTCACAGACCTTTGTCTCATCACCATTAAATTACCTCTTCACTTGCTTCTCAACTGCTACAGGACACATAACTATCCCTATCAATACACCTTCACTCTTTTCTTGCACTTCACACTCACTCTTTACTATATCAACCTGAGACACCATTCCTTCTTCTTTTATTTTCCACATGAAATAATTCTTCTTTATCACTTTCTACACATTATCTTCATTTTTCTTTCCTACTGTATGTACCTTGTCATGCCTTCCATTGGCTGCCAAAACTCTTACTCTTATTTTTACTAATGTTTACAAACTCTTTTCTCCCTACCATGATGATCTCACCTTGTTCATTTGCTTCTCCATTCAATGGAGTTAAAATGTAGATATTTCCATCTTTTTCAATTGTGTATGTATATTTTCTCCCATTATACATTGTTGACCTTCCAAACTGCAAGGGCCTTCCTAGCAACATATGACAACTCATAGGAAATATGTCACAAACAACTTTATCCTTATACTAACCAATTTGAAATTCAACAATAGCTTGTTCACTTACTAGAATGGATTGATTTTCACTAACCCAAGACACTTTTTATGGCCTTTCTCTAGGTACTCTTTGCAAATTCAATTTGTCTACCGTATTACTAGATACCATGTTATTAGTGCATCCACAATCAACTATTACCTTACATACCTTATTTTTGCATCTACAAGATATCCTAAACAAGGTTTTTTTCTAAATTAGCTCTCTCCATGGATTTCTTCAAGATTTGTCCTTTCATCATCAAGATTTCACCTACTTCAGGAGTAGCATGAAGACTATTTGAGTTTGAACTTCCAGCTTCAGCCTCTTGAACAATTTGTGCTCTCTTTTCATTCTTCCTTTCTCCTCCACTTGATGTTGAACCAAATTTTTTAGGGAATTTCCAAGAAGGATGACCAAATTCATTGCAATTGTAACATCTACCAGGAAAAATGTTAGAATTTCTTCCACCGCCAAATCTACCCCTTGTGCCTCTATAGCCTCCTTTGAAATTTGCAACTTGCTCATCTCTTTTGTTTTTCTCTTCTTGATTCTCATTTGTTTGTCTTGGAGGAGAGAAAGATCCTCTTCCTCTTGTTATGTTGTCTCTTCCTCTAACAGTCTTCTCTTGTATTCTTTTTACTTTCTCTTCAACCTTCAATGTCATTTGATAACCTTCTTCTACACTTAGGATTTGTTAAAGCCAATTCATCATGTATGTTCAATCTCAAACCACCCAAGTACCTAGAAATTTTCTCATCCTCATTCTCATTATGGTTAGATATCATACTTAATTTGTAAAATTCTTCAGTATATGCTTTTACATCCATTTCCTTTTGCCTTAAACTTTGCAACCTCTTAAACACTTGAATAGAATAATCAGAAGGAAGAAATTTACCTTTTAGTTTAGCCACCATGTTTTCCCATGATAAAAATTTGGATTTTCTTTGCTTCCTTCTTTCTAACTATAGATAATTCCACCACAAATGTGCATGACCTTTTAGTTTTTTTTTGCAATCTTGACTCTCTATTCCTTTGGAATGTCCTCACACTCAAAATAATTCTCCAAATATGCTATCCAATATAACAACTCCTCTTCATTCAAGTTTCCTCCAAAATTTTGAACATCAATATTCACCTTATACTTTATCACCTTTGAATGCCTTCAAAAATTTGGCCATTCTCTAATCTTCTAGATCAAATTCTTCTTCCATGTCTTCAAACTCTTCTTCATCTTCATCATCTAAATCACTGCTTTCAACTTCTTCTCTTCTCCTGTTTGTCTCTAAGGCTTCCAATCTCTCTTTCAGTTCCTTGATCTCTCTAATATACTAAATCTTCAATTCATTCATCTCTTTTGACACAATATTTCCTTTTAGAGGAATCTTCACAGTATTGCCTCTTCACCTTCCAATCTTTCTTTCACAAACTACAATCTCTTTCCATAGAGATCTGGTACCTTTTCTTTGATACCACTTGATAGCAACCAAGGGAGGTCCTACAACACACTCAATAAAATATCAACCAACAACAATAATTTCCAAAACACAATCTATCAAAAATCTCTTTATCTCATCAAATTCACTCAATTCTTTGTAGCACTGCAATCCAACTCAAGTGGGTATGACTTTTCAATGAGACCTTCTCAGAACATTACTTGAACCTTTTCAAGGACCCATCAAGGCACACAATATCATATTCATAAACCACTATTGATTACTTTGTAACACCTTTCACAAAACTAGTTTTTAACGCCAACTAGGCCTCAAATTAGGCCTATTTTGCAAAGGACCTTGCCTCAATACACTTCCAAATCCACCAAAATCAATTGGGAATAAATTTACATGTGTTCAGACGAAGGATTCCACCATTTTTTCTCAGAAATTCACCCACCCAAGTGCCAAATCATAAACCCTCCTTTCTAGTCAAAAATCTAGGGTTTTAATGAAAGTATCACTTCCTACCCACAAGAAATATTGAAAACACTCCAAACATGACCTAATAGGTCTTTAAAAACTCATTTCAACAAAAAAAAACACTGACCCAACCAAATTCAATCTTTAGTATATCAAAACCACACTTTTTCACCTAGTAAACTCAAGTTTCCATTCTAGGGCTTCATTCCCAACACAATTTTCAACCTCCCCCACACTCACAAATAAAAAAGAAAACATATAATATTACAATAACAGTCCCATTCCACCTAGTTACAGTGATCACATAGGGTGGAATGGGTTTTAACTCATTTTGGTAACTTCAAACCCTTGAAACTTAAAATTCAAACTAGTCTACAAGATTTCTACAAAATACTCCCTTAAGTCTAATGTGGAACACTCAAAATGGATTCAAAGTATTGCTAACACATATATACAATAATATTGAAATATTTTATAACAAAAATCAATGTACAATTCATACACTAGATGTTAATGAGGAGAAAACATAGAATTTACAGAAAAAACAGAGTTTTTATTGATGTTCTTCTTTACAAACTTCAAGAACCGACTTACATCAATGTCTCTCATCACATATATAATTTTTCCCTCAAAACTAACTATCTAACCCACCAAAAAAAATTGAAGTTTTGTGACTGTTGGACTTCTCTAAGAGTTCAAATTTTGCAACTTTTCAATTTTTCCTTTTTGCACAATTAAAAAAAATTCAATTATATTTTGCACTATCAAGCACCTAGACCACCTTAACACCTAAGTACCATAAAATATGAATAATTACAATAATAAATGGTCTTCAAGACCTTATTTAATACATATTACCCCAAAATCCTAAAGCCTACATAATAACTTCTTGAATTGACAATTTTTATTCAATGGTTCTCCTGCACCACTTCCCAATTTCATTCAAGGATAACCCTAGAGATCTCAACCTCAAGTATGCAAAGGAGAAATAGATATTGCAATAGGGTTTTCCTAGGGTTAAATTATGAAGTAATGATGGGTTCATCACCAAGTTAGGACTTGGAAAGATAATGCAATGAAAGATGTAATACTAAACCCTATATGATGCAATGACTTACAAAATGACCTAGAAATGCATATAAATTAGAACAAACATTTGTGAAATCAAAAGTGTGCACCTAGAAACTTGTAGAGGCTTGAATGGATATTGGAAATGATGTAAATCCTAAAATTTAGGCCTACTAAGACTCATTAGCCAATCTGGACAAATCAGTCCCAAATTTGGGTTTCTGTATAGGAACAAGTTTCTCGAAAAAGGGTATTCAAAACTACAAAAATCTCAAAATTGACCTAAAATAGGACTCATTCGCCAATCTAGGTGAATGAGTCCAATTAGGGATTTCTAGAGATTTAAAATCTAAATTTTACCTTCAATGTCTACTCTTTCTATTCCTCTTCATTTTTGGAGATTTGAAACCCTAATTTTGGGGTTGTAGGTGACTTTTTGGCAAAGACTACAACCTTGCAAATGGGGAGACAACTCCAAAAACTTTCTCCAAGATTGGAACCTAATATTAAATTATCATCAAGTCTTTGATGCACCTAGATCTACAATCACACAAAGAAAGAGAGCAAAAGTGTTGATTGTTAGGGAATAGGGGTTTGCCTTAGTCAAACCTCTTGTAGGTAATTAAACCAAATGATGAGAAAATGAAATGAAGGCATGAAACATGGAACAAAGAACATGAATAATGGACAATGATACCTTGAACAATTCCTTTTAAATGATTTCTTGTAAATCTATAACTCAACATGAAATGGTCATGAAGGATGTAGATCTTGATCTTGGCAATAGGAGTAGAATAATGCTTGATCTTGGATCTTCAATGCTACATCACAACACTAGCTCTTGTAACATGATTGATGCTTGATATGCTTGACATGATGATGCATCTTGAATTGTTGCAATAACTGATGAAGAATTGTGCTCTTGAATGCCTTAGAAATGATCTTGAATGCTCTCTTGATGATCTTGTGAAGTCTTGGAATGCTTAGCTCTTGAATGCTTGACTTGATATCATGTAGGCTTATATGAAATAATGATTTGAAAGCTCATTAATATAGGAATTCATCTAATATCCCATGTATTAGATCCCAAAGGTTGACATGCACATGAAATTGGAACTTAAAACCTAGTTTTTCTCGCTTAAAACCTTGAAAATAGGTCAAATGGGACTCATTCTCCATTCTGGGCCAATGGGTCCCACATAGATGGGACTCATTTTTTCAAAGTGTGAATGGGTCGCACAAGGCCTATTTTGACTTCTAAAGTATTGAGGAGGGAGTAAATTAATTTTATATGTTGATCTTATTGGGTTTTTTATTGGAATATGCCATGGGATGCATAATATAGGGTCATAGGGGACTATTAATGATGATATAAAGGTCATAAATGCAAGAGATCCCAAAATTCAATGTGAAATTATAAATAAATACATTTTACAACATTAAATTAAGGTAAAATTGGGTCTATTTAGCTTAAAAGGGCCTAAAATCCCATGTGAATGTGTAAAACACATCACAACACTAGATTAGGTCCACTTTAGTTTACAAGCCTCCTAAATTAAATGTGAAGGTGTAAATAAATACACTTTACAACATTAAATTAAGGAAAAGTTAAGTTAATTTAGCTTTAAAAGGGCCCAAGACCTAATGCAGATGTGTAAAACACCTCACAACACTAGATCAAGGTGCCCTTAAGTTCAAATTATCATTAATTATTCCCAAATCAAGCAAGGAAAAGGCATACCCTTTTACCATAATTACACCATGATGTTTCAAAATCAATATATGAAACTAAAGAAAATTTTATTGTCTCACCTCTTGGTTGGATTTTACTCTTTCAATAAATACCACTTAAGCTTCTTATCTTTCTTGTAGAACTTGGACTTGAACTTGAAAATTTTAAATATAAAACCTATCTAAAATAAACTTTCATTCATTGTTATTTTAGAAAAGAATGTGTAACATTATCCAACATATCTTACACTATCTTTGCAACTTTTTGATCACTAATGCCTTGGCCAAAATGGGTTGATACTTTTGTATCTATATTTGGTTGGGCCTCTACATTATCATTGTAAGTTGCAAGAACAATTTCCAAGGAAAATCCAACTACAATGGAAACTAGTTGAATGGCATGGGGTGAAGGGTTGGTGTATGATTGTCACCACAAGTGCGATTGATTTCAATTGTGAGTCTAAAAAATAAAATATGAATTGTGGAGCCATAAAAACTAGAGTGCAACATCATAATATTAAGCTACAATGTGAGGAGTGAAGTATGACACCAATGAAACATGCAATCTCTTTCTTCACCTAATTTTGGAAACACATATTCCCCATTTCCTCCTCCTCCTCATGCCTCTAAATCTCCTTTATTCTCCATAATTCTACATATTGACACTACAATAGAATTGATGTCAAATATTTAAATTAATAGAAAAGGATTAATTTTGTGATTTTTTATAGACTTGGAACAATGAAAAAAAAAAAAAAAACTTAAGAAAGTTTCATAGATATTTTAATAGAATTAGTTATATCTAGAAAAGTAATTGATAAATTCAAGAAATAGAAAATAAATATCAACCTTGTCGAGTAAGTGTACATATGTAATGCTAAGAAAGAAGAGAGATTAAAACTATAAATCAAATTCATCCACTAATTGTCACTTGGGTTCTAGACCAATCCAAACAGAGGTAGTTAGCTTTTGCATTGTACCCTTCATGCTAGAGGGTACCTTAAAATTTTAGTTTTCAAGGATTTTTTTATGCTTTAACATATCAAATATTTGATTTAAGGATATATCTCTTGAAAACAAGATAGATGAGGAAATAATTTGATCTATTTAAGCACTCCATGGGCATATAGACATAATGCTTCATGTACTAAATCTTTGAAAGAATTATGTCAATAATTCTAGATTTATAGTTTAGAATGAGTTGTATGGTTGTCATAGATTTAGATGATGTAATCAATTAAATTTACAAGTAAGATATTTTGAATATTTTATGTTGCAAATTTAAACCAATTCATATTTACAATTCAACAAGTGCATTAACATGACAATTTATTGTAATAAATATTCTTGATTGATAAACACTAATCTTTATATTTACACCTGTAATATTGAAAACTATTATCTAATTAATATTAAAAATATTGTATATCTAACACTTTGGATGGACATTATTAATTAAATGAAATTTCTACATTCAAAATGTTGAATAGATATTGTCCACTAAAAACATTATTATTTTTTATCCGTTGAACTTTCTAACAGCTGATCATAAGTTAAAGTTACTGCCATGGAAGTTGGAATCCTTCATTACTGTAACTTTAAGTCGACAGTCAAACCTTTCAAATGCTACACAATATTATTAGTTCAAATAGTAAAGAGATGTTTACGGCTCAACTGCATGAGTTGTCTATCCAGCAAAGTGGACGTCTGACTTGTGAGTTACTTGCTACCACAATACGTGAGTATAGAATGAGATTGCAAGTGAGATTAATTCATTGCATTTTTTCTAATTTTCCACCATTCTTACTCACTCCACTATTACTTTGTTGGCAGGTGAAAGGGGACATCTCGAGCTGGGGGAACAACTTTGTAAAGAATTTTATTTTTCAAAGTTGTGACAGGAAGTAACTCACAGGTCATACATCCACTATGCTGGATGGACAACTCATCCATTCGATCTGTAAACATCTCTTTACCAATATGGTCAAGAAAATGATACAGATCTGTTAATTGTCGTATCCTACATTACGATTATTTAGGAATAAAATAATAAATATATGAGTTGTATATCATTTTTACAAGAGTTGTATAACATACAAGTCATAAAATACAAATCACAAGAGTTGTACAACAGCATATAGACACAATTACAAGAATTGTATAACATTTTTACAATGATCAAGTTTATTTCACCAGCTGAAACTTTACAATCTGATCTTTAATCTGCTATAGTTGTTGTTTAGCCTTCTCATTCTTCTTACATAAAACTTGGATCTACGAAAAAAGAACAGGCACCTAAAAACATATGTCAGAGTAAAGCTTTAAGAGTGCCAGTTACCTGATAATAGTTGCTAGAAAACATTTCAGCACATCTATTTTTCTATATATTTTTTAAAACTGCATTGCTGAAAAGAGTCAACAATCATATACTTTTGCATACCAAAGTCAAAAATGACTTCTTTCCAATTCAATTCATGATTACAGATAACTGAGAAATATCTAAAAATTGCAAACCATTGCCTTTTAACATGTAAACAATCCCAAAAAATGTGTTTCAAACTTTCAGCACCCTTACAAAAATGGCAGTCCCTTGGTTGGACCATAATACACTTCAATCTATCCCCCATAGGTAGCTTGCAATGTAGTATTTTTCAAGCTGACACTTGTGAATCAAAATCAGCTTTGGAGCACCATATTTGAGCACTCCATTTAGACTAAAAAAATGGTTCCATCCAATGTTCATAAACTAGGGAAGATTTTATGCTGGATCAAAAGGTTGCATCATCTCCTACTCCTTAGGCAAAGATTGGGAAATTTGAACCCTCGTATAAAATGTTATTTGATCCACAGATTGTAGAGGACACTTTACATCATTCAACTCAAACATTACTTCTTTCTCTACTGCCTAGTCAAATTTGTTAGTGTTCTATAGTAGGCTTGACCTCCACGTTGTCATAGTATCTTGTAGGAATAGTGTTGAAGGCAAAGCCAACTGCAACAGCAACAACTTGAATAATATGGGGTGAAGGATTGATCCGTGTAGCTTTCACCTCCAATACAATCATTTTCCTACCCTAATTTTTGTTAGAGTAATTAATAATTGAATCATGCACATAGGAAGAGTTTGGATAGAAGTCTACAATGAACCATTTGATCTATCCACATTATAGTTTGTTCTCATACTTAGTTGGTAATAAAGTATAATTTGTTGTTGATTAGCTATAGCTAGTTGTTGAACTAGTTAAGAGTTATTTAGGAAAGTTGGGTTTATTTCATGTATAAATATGTATTGGTTCATGTTGTTGATAATACAAAACTAGTGAGGTCATCCTTGTTTTGTTTATGCTCTATTTTCTCAAATATTCCTTAATTTTATTTTAGTATCAGAGCTTGATGATAAGGTGTGTTAGTTGTTGTTGAGATGTCTTTTGAGAAATCTTCCTTAGTTGTCTACAGTCATTTAATTCCAATATGTTGAAGTTGTGAAGTTGCAATGTTTGAGTTGAAGAGGAGAATTATGACTAGTGAAGTGTGCTAAAGTTATGAAGTTGCAATGTTTGAGCCAATTTCATCAAAAATTTCAACCTTTGTGTGACCAACATTTTATTTTGATTTGGGTTAAGGGACTAGTACATAATTTCATTTTTTTAGTCTCTTTAAAATGATAAGTTTATCTGAATCATATCTAATAGAATCAAATAAGTTAGATGGTTCCAATTATGTTAATTGGAAGTTCAAGATGTAGACCATAATGCAAGGGTACAATGTTTGGAACATTGTAAATGGTAGAGAGGATAAACCTCATACGCCTCAAGCAGTTGTTCAATAATGGGATAAAATAGAATTCAAAGAAAAGATTCTCTTAGCACATGTTTGCAAACGACTCAATCATCCCTCACATACGAGATATCACTTCATCTAGTGGTACATGGACAAATTTGAAAGGTTTGTGTGTGTTATGTTGGAAATAGGGTTCCACCTTTTTGGAAGATGGAACAAGGGAGATGAGATGGACTCTTATTTCACTAACATTACACTCAAAGAAACCCTCAAGATCTCAATCTATGGCTGAAATTAAGGAAAGAGATCTACAATAGGGTGTCCTAGGGTATGCTTAGAAACTAAAATAGGGTTCACCACCAAGCTAGGGCTTGGAAAGACTAGTAATATGCAAGATCTAATGTCAAGGCCTAATGATATGCAAGGCTTCACTAAATGACCTAGAAATGAATGCAAAACAATTCTATAGAAAGCTGAGAAACTAGAAATGTGCACCTGGAAACTTGTAGAAGCTTGGATGGAGACCTAAAAGGCTGAATATGTTGAAATTAATGCACATTAGGACTCATATGCTAAGTTGGGTGATTTATTCCCAGATTAGGGTTTCTAGGAAAGAATAGAAATATGGCAAAGACAAGTTTGGAACTCCTTAAAACTACAATTTTCATTATATAGGGACTCATACACCATAAGTGGTGTGTCAATTCTACTTGGATTTTTTAGAGGATCAAGGTTTGAATCTTCTCTTCAGTCTCTACTCCATCTTTTCAAGCTAATTTTTGGATTTGAAATGTTAAATTTTGCTCTGTAGATGTCTTTCAATGATCTTGTAGATGATGTGACAACTTTGACAACTTTGAACACTTGACAACTTTTCTCCAATATTTTTCCTTAAAGTGTCTTCAACCTAGATCTACAAATCACACACTAAAGAGAGGGGGAAAAATGTTTTTTTGTTAGTGGAAAGGGGTTTGCCTTGTTCAAACCTGGTTTTGGTAATCAAACCTTGTAATAAAATCAAATGAAAAGAAGGAATGACATGAATGAACAATATAATATATTGTAACTCACCAAAACCTAGGAATTTAAAGTGTTGCAGACATGTAAGGAATGGCTCCAAAGGATGTAGATCTTGAATCTTGCTTGAATGATATAGATCTTGACTTGAATGCTTGCTTGAATCATGAAACCCAACATCACAAATGTTAGCTAAAAGAAAAACATGATGACTTTGACATGATGATTGATACTTGAATAGTGCTCTAAAACACTTGATAATCAGCCCTTGAATTCTCTTGAATTATCTTGTAAACTCTTGAATGCTCTCATGAACTCAAATTTTCTATATGGAATGATCTTGTGAAGTATTCAATTAAAATGAGTGAAATAGCCTTGTATTTATACTTGTTTATGTCAAATTCCTCAAAATTACAACACTACAAGCTGACATCAAATCAAGGAGAACAAAATCCTGCCAATAATTTCAAATTAATTTAATTATAAGCTACACAGGACTCATACACCAGAGTTGGTGTATGAGTCCCATTAGGCTAGGCTATGGGACACATTTTTTAAGAAGTTCCTAGATTCATGTGAAATCCAAATAGGGGCCTCGAAACATTGGTGGGATCCATACACCCAAGTTGGCATATGAGTCTGAGATCACTAAACCCAAAAACACATGAATTATGATTGGGTATTGGTTCATGTCAAGATTAATCCCAGAAAGATGCATTAATTGAGGCTTGTTTCCATGCAAAAGAAGGCTAATTAAAGTATAAAGAAGCCCAATTTGTTAGTGAAACTCTAGGTTAGTGTGAAGGTGTGGTACAACACTTTGCAACACCTAAAATAAGGTACCATTAAGTTCATTTATTTTACAAGGGCCCAAGACCTAATGTGAATGTGTTAAACACACTACAACACTAAATCAAGGCCACATTAAGCTCAATTCAATGAGGGGCTGAAAAAATGTGAAAATGTAGAATACATTTTTCATAATTACATCTAGCCCCCACTTTAGTGAGAGGAGAAACTTGCTTCAAACTCACACTAAATTAGACAAACTTGCATCAAGAGGGATTCAAATGTAACAATGCTAGTAAGATAAGATGAAAACAATCGAGAGGGATAATCAAGCCCCTAGTATTAAGATCCTATAGAAAACCAACATAAGCATAAAGGAACACACATGTAAATGATATAAGAAGCAACAAAAAAGCACAAGCATACATTGCCAAAGACAAAGAATTTAAGAAAAAAATAAAACAAGTGGATCAAGCTTCGATCATTTGTCCTGGATGTTGTGGATTAGATCTAAGTTGTTTGTCTGAAAAGGCATGCTCACAAGGGCTAGTGGAACCTTGGGTCATCCACTATGTGAGCCCCCAATGAGACGCATACGCACGTGGCTGGTATGTGCTCACACGTGGACAAGAAAGTGGCTATGGGAAAGTCATGCCTCAATTCAGCTTCATGTCCAACAAACCAAAGTTATGCCTCTTAATAACTTTTATAAGGCACCACACAAAAATGAACTTCGAGCTTCATGAGGCAAGAAAAGCTTTGTATGCTTGAAACTCATGAACAAACAAGATGGCACCATAGGCAAGAAAAGTGTGTTATGCAAGGTGGCCATATAACCTAAATTGTAAATGCAAAACTAGTGTAAGGAACATTCAAAGGAGTCTTGCTTAGTTCACGTAAGGTCTTAACTTAGTGAGCATTATGCCTAATTTTGTCTCCAAGATAAGACCAATCAAAGAATAAAATATTCACAACTTAGGGGATGTAGTGTATTGCATCAAGCCACTGAGAGGAATATAATATGCTAAGAGAGATCACACTCTTGCAGGACATCACACCCAATGTCACCACAAAGTGAAAAATGAATCGCATGAAGTAAGTAGACTACACCATGAAACATGAAATGCAAAATACTAATGCCAATGTATGCTTCCACTTTAAAGAAATTTCTAAGCACCATGTTGTGAGCAATTACTTTAAAGTAGCAAGTGATAAATGCTAACAATAAAGAGGAAATAAGAGCTTATCTAGAAAGCCCTATTCCAAGTCATATGTTTCAAAATGAAGCTATGTTGTGAAAAAGGAAAGAGGGTGGTTTCCCCCGCAATGAAATCTCAAAATCACATAAGGGATCCATGGATTCGAGGTCAGTATGCTCTTGCTAAAAAAATTTTAGAGAGTTCAAAACTATCACCATTCTCCAAATACTCATGGAATGGAAATAATGACACAAAGAGAGAAAACCCAATGATAAAAATTTTGGGTCAACATGGAAGAGACATGAAAGTCTTGATGCCTGGCATCATCCCCAAAAGGAAAACACAAACAAAGGAAAAAAATATTTACAACATAGAGAAGAATGTGGGTACAAATAAAAGAATTTCATAAAGAGAGAGAGAACAATATGAGGGATCACATTACACACATACAGTCACATAAATAAAAATGAAAGAGAAATAATAAAAAAGACTAGTAAGGCACATGCGAGTCAACCTCTAGCAGGTCGTCTGCATCCCAATCATGTTCCTCATAGACAAAAGGTGAACAACTAGCCAAAGGGACAATAGCAAGTTCTGAACTAGGGTTATTACCAAGTTGAACACTCTTCTTAGTGGAATTTTCATGCAAACTCATAGAAGAGGAAAATAATTTGTTCAATTCATTATGCACTTCCTCATCAATTTTAGTAACCTCATCATCATCATCTAAGTTAATCACAATAGGAGGTTGAATGATAATGTCTAAAGAAGGGTTTAACTCCTATTGTGGTATAGGATTTGTTTGTTTCCGAAAAGGGGTAGATTCATCATGCATTGCTTTAGTCAAGTTTGGATTTTTATTTTCTTTATTATTTTTTTGTTTATCCTTTGAGCAAGAGTGTGACATCTATTCCTACACTCTCTAGCATTTTTGTTTCTTTTTGTATGACTTTCAAGTTTTGTTTGTGTAGGAGCAGGTTTATCAACCATGGGTTTCTTTTCTTCCCTAATGGTAGGAATGAAAGGAACCATGGAAGGTTGTTCAACCACTTTCTCTTTATTTTTGTACTTTTTTTATCTTAAAAGGCATGATGGGACTGTTTTTGGTATCTCTTGGTCTATTTTAGGAAATAGGAAAATGATCTATCTTAATTTGTTCTTGGTTGTTTGGAATGTCTTTTGGTTTAACCATAGTTTCATCAAGGATGGTAGGCTCAGTCATAGTTTGAGGCATGTTTTGAAGGGAAAGTTTTTCTATGTATTTTTCCTTAAACTTTTGGTAGGATTTGAAAAATAAGTCTTCTCAAGGTTTAATAGGTTCTATAGGCTCGATCCAAAATAAATCTAATGAAAATTTCCCTTGGGAAGACAAAGGATTAAATCCACTATGATGCATAGTAAAGATTTCATTGTCATAAGGAAACTTTAAGAATTTATGTAGACCAATGGGAAATCTTCCATGGAGCGTAGCCATGGGTGATCAAGCTTCATACAGAATTGTTCGACTGTCGAGATGACGGAGAATGGGATATCTAATTTTTTCATTCCTATTTGTAAAGGAAGGGTAATCAATCCCTTCTAATGGAAAGTGAAACCGTTATTTATTTTTATCCATGCTTTCAATTTATCATATTTTTCTTAATAGACTTCATGCACAAGTAAGAATTCCTTCATGATCACATTCTCTCCATAGATGAGATCAATTAATATCCCATTAGTGGGCTTGTCGTTGATTCAACCGACTATGTAAAGAGGACCATCAAGTGCATCTCTAATAATATCTTTAGATGAGAAAGCAATGTCAAGAGAATTTTTAGTTTAGCCCTTACGAGGTTGAGTTTCGATCAATGCAATCAAACCTTTTCCAATATTATCTGTAGGACTAGTTTCCATAGGATCTTGTTCAACAATATCTGTTCTATCATCATCAGTGTCAACATTCATCTGATCATTCTTTATAGTTTAACTAGCTTTCACAAATGGAATATTATGTTTAGGCATAGGTTCAGTAAGGATTTGCAATTTTTGGTTGGGAGGAGCAACAAACTTATTTCCTTTATTATTGACATATTCAATTGAAATACAATCGGAATCAATGAGGTCTTGCACTAGATTTTTAAGACACTTACAATATTTCATATAATGTCCATTTTGTTGGTGATAATGGAAATAAGCATTTGATCTAAAACTCAGAGATAAAGGATTAAATTAGGATCAGGAGTTTTAATGAGAGGCAAGGTAATAATTTTTTGTTCTCAAAATTGTGACATTGTGTTATGAAGGGTATCGGGTAAGGGAGTGAATTTCCTAATTGGATCCCAAATGTGAAATGAGTTTTCTTCCATATAGCAGCCACTTGGGCATTGACATGTTTAGGTGTTTGTAGAGGGGGATTAAGTTGAAGGAATCCTTTATTCTATTTTCTAAAAGGTTGGTAATTGTTTTGGTTTGTGGACTCAGACTTTTCAGGTCAGCTAGAGGTGGGTTTTGTATCACAAATACTAACCGAGCTTTGATAATCACAGAGGGCAGTGCATAAGTGTATGAAGGAAGGTAATTTCATCATGGTAAGCTTGTCTTGTATCTTTTTTTGCAAGTTCTCAATGAGAATCCATTGAAGGTGAGGGTCAAGAATCTTTTTATTGATTTGGGAATAAAGTTATTGGTAATGTGAAATGAAGTCAATAACATTTTCGTCATCCTTTTGCTTACATCTCATCAAATTGGCTAAGGTTATTTTAGGAGTCATATGCACTTGGAAATGGTTTATAAAATCCTCAACAAGTTCATTAAATGGAAAAATTGAGTTGTTCGGTATGAGGAAAACCATTAAGGAAGTATCCTTCAAGTATCTAGGGAAAAGCTTAGCCAAGAGCTTATCCTCAAGAATAAAGTCGCTACATAAGGCAATATAAGTAGAAACATGGTTAGAAGGATCTCCTTTCCCACCATATTTCTTGAATCTAGGCACCTCTATAACTTGTGCCATTGACATTCTCAATATCTCCAAGGACAAGGGATTTCTTTTAACATAATATGTAGGTGGAACATTTTGATTTTAGTTTATGGTGGAAACTTGTTTTTGAAGGGATGAAATAGTTTGAAAAAGTTTATTTATGAGAGGATCATTGTTTTTATTTTGAGATGCAGGTGAATAGGGTGGAGGTGTGTATCTCTTTGATGGAAAAGTAAACGGAATGCTTATGGGAGGTAAGGTGGTAGGAGATATGATGTGTGATGCCACAATGGTACTAGGAATGCTAGCGGAAATACCCAAGGTAGGAATGACATTACTAGTAGTAGGTTGCATTGTTGTTGTAACTTGAGGATTGGTATAGGTAGGAATAGATGCAATGGTTGTGAGAGGAGGAATTTGATATCCTCCTTGGCTTTAGAAATTTTTTGAAGGTGGAGAAAAAATAATAAGTTTATCAAAAAAATGAGCTAGGTTATGCAAAAGTTTGAAACTCTTCTTTAGTTTCAATCATGTGATGTATGTTATCTATGGTAGGTATAGCAGTGGTTGAAATGTTTTTGGTACTTAGTTGATTTTGTAGGTTTACTAAGTCTTCAGTTTCAATTTGTATTAAGTATGTTATCTATGGTAGGTATAGTAGTGGTTGAAATGTTTTTGGTACTTAGTTGATTTTGTAGGTTTACTAAGTCTTCATGGATTTGTATTTGTTTTCTTGTAGAATCTAGAAACCATTGTTTCAAATTTTCACACTACATGAAGGCAAGGAATTGTTAAGGGTATGGTCCATACCTAGTGAACTAGTGTCAACACTAGTAGTGAAAGAGCTAGACAACCCAAGATCCATGACAATTGTGCTATTGTGGGATAACATGAGTCTTGAACTTCGTCTCACTATAGTATTAGCAATAGGAAACCAAGTAGAAAAGATCATACAAGGGACAAACAAGGAAATGCAAGATGCAAGATAAATGAATGAAATATAAACTCTATTTAAACTAAAATAGAAAACTAACAATAGCAAACTAAAAAAATAGAAATAGAGTTTTTAATGCTATAAAGTGTAGTTTAAATCCTAAAATGGGACTAAATCGCCCAGAGGGGTATATGAATACCAATGAGGTTTTTTGAAGGATATGAATGTTGAATAACAATCACCACTAAATACCCACAAATTATGCAAAACCACCTAAACTAGGACTAAATCACCCAAAGGGGTTAATGAGTCCTAGATTGGGATTTTTGCACAAATTTTGAATAATTCTAAGTGAAAGTTATGCTTGTTGCATTATATGATGCCTAAAATCAGTGGAAATGCATGTTTTAGATGAAATTCAATGATGCAAGATGCAAAAATACAACCTATATGCACTTTCACTCATGCAAGATTTCAAAACCCTAGATGCAAATCAACTAATGCAAAACCTAATGCAAAGTCAATGCAAGCTAGATCTAGGATGATGATGCACACCAAATTAGAATTAAGATGTTCTAAATGTAGTTTCACCAAAATTTTATGTTGGAAATAGGGTTCCACCTTTTTGGAAGATGGAACAAGGAGATGAGATCCTCTTATTTCGCTAACATTACACTCAAAGAAACCGTGGAGATCTCAATCTAGGGATGAAATGAAGGAAATAGATCTAAAATAGGGTTTCCTATGGTATGCTTAGAGACTAAAAATGGGGTCGTCACCAAGCTAGGGCTTGGAAAGACTATTAATATGCAATATCCAATGACAAGGCCTAATGATATGGAAGGCTTCACTAAAAGACCTAGAAATGAGTGCAAAACATAATAGAAAGCTAAGAAACTAGAAATGTGCACTTGGAAACCTGTACAAGCTTGGATGGAGACTTGAAATGCTAAATATGTTGAAATTAATGCACACTAGGACTCGTACAATAGGCTAGGAGGTTTAGTCCTAGATTAGGGTTTCTAGGAAAGAACAAAAACTAGAAAATACAAATTTGGAACTCCTAAAAATTACAAATTTCATTGTATTGGGACTCATACACTACAAGTGGCATATCAGTTCTACTTGTATTTTTTGGAGGATCAAGGTCTGAATCTACTCTTCAATCTATTGTTTGTCTTCTCACCCTGATTTTCGTCTCTGAAATGGTGAGTTTCGCTTTGTAGATGTCTTTTAATGATCTTGTAGATGATGTGACAACCTTGACAACTTTGAACAGTTGATAACTTTTTCCAATATTTCTCCTCAAAGGGTCTTCAACCAAGATCTACAAATCACACACTACAGAGAGGGGGAAAAATGTTGTTTTGTTAGTAGAAATGAGTTTTCCTTGGTCAAACCCCCTTTTTGTAATCAAACCTTGTAATGAAATCAAATGTAAAGAAGGAATGATGAATAAACAATATGATATGTTGCAATTCACCAAACCCTAGGAATAAAGTGTTGCAAACATGTATGAAATAGCTCCAAAGGATGTAGATCTTGACTCTTCCTTGAATGATATAGATCTTGACTTGAATGCTTGCTTGAATCATGAAACCCTACATCACAAATGTTAGCTCAAAAACAAACATGATGCATGATGACTTTGACATGATGCTTGATACTTGAATAATGCTCTAAAACACTTTATAATCAGCCCTTGAATTCTCTTGAATGCACTTGTAAACTCTTGAATTCTCTCATGAAATCAAATTTCTATATGGAATGATCTCATGAAATTATTTGATTAAAATGAGTGAAATAACCTTGTATTTATACTTGCTTATGCCAAATCCCTCAAAATTATAACACTACAAGCCAACATCAAATCTAAGAGAATCAAATCCTACAAATAATTTGAATTTAATTTAATTTTAAGACACATGGGACTCATATTCCAAAAGTAGCATATAAGTCCCATTAGGCTAGGCTATGGGACACATTTTTCAATAAATGTCTAGATTCATGTGAAATTTAAATTGGGGCCCCGAAAATTAGGTGGGACCCATATGCCCAAGGTGGTGTATGAGTCCTAGATCAATAAATCTGGGCCATACAATCCCAAAACACATGAATTATTATTGGATGTTTGTTCATGTCAAGATTAATCTCGAAAAGGTGCATTAATTAAGGCTTGTGCATTCAAAATAAGGCCAATTAAATCATAAAGAAGCCCAATTTGTTAATGAAACCCTAGGTTAGTGTGAAGGTGTGGTACAAAATTTACAACACCCAAAAAAAGGTACCATTAATTTTATTTAGTTTACAAGGGCCCAAGACCTAATTTGAATGTGTTAAACACACTACAACACTAAATCAAGGCCACACTAAGCTAAATTTAACAAGGAGGGCCCAAAAAAATGTGAAATGTAGAGGAGTACATTTTTTGTCATATTATGAAATTATAAACTCAAACAAAAAAGAAATTAAAAAAAGAAAGAAAATTACTTTCTATAGTGTTGAAAAATACCATCGGGGACATATTCACACTTGTTTGGGCCCACCTTGTGAAATTGGACTTCATGTTGCCTTGATTTAGTGTTTTAATGTGGTTGACACCTTTGCATTAGGTCTTGGGCCATTTTCAACTAATTGATTTAAATTGTACCTTGCTAAAGTGTTGTAAAGTGTTGTGACGCACTTTCATACTTTTCTAAGGTTCTAAACATAATAATTGCCTGTTTAATTAAAATAAACATTAATCTTGCCTTATTTTGAAGTTTTCTAAAGTGTTGTAACAAAATTTCACGCTTCTCTAGGCTTTTCAATAATAATTTGGCTTTCTTATGCTTTAATTGCCCTTATAAATTGCATCAACAAGCTTCATTTAATGCATCTTTTTTAGGATAATCCTGACACCAATCACTATCCTATCATAATTCAAGTTTTTTTGGCTTGTGTGGCCCATATTTAGTGATCTTGGACTCATTCGCCACCTTGGGTGAATGAGTACCACCTATATTTTTGGGTCCCGAACCTATTTTTACACCTTTTTAAGCACTTTTGATTTTTGGTCCCATACATTATACCAGATGGGACTCATTTTCCATCTTTGGCAAATGAGTCTTGTAAGGCCCAAAATTAAAATTAATTCAAATTTGTGGCAAGATTTTATTCTCTTAGATATGATGCCAGCTTGTAGTGTTGTAATTTTGGGAATTCTTCCATAATTGAGTAAAAATAAAAGGAACTTCTTTCACTCATATTTTCACCTAGCAATATAATAAGCAATCAAGTGTTCACAAGAGTATTCAAGAGCATTCAAGTATATTCAAGAGCATATTTTTAAGCATTTTAGAGAAACATTTAAGCCTGAATCATCATGCCAAGGATTTCATACATCATGTTGTTCATGTTGTTTCATTTCAATCATTTTTCTAAGTCATTTAGTGTTAGTTTGCATTCAATTAGGGTTTGGTCTTGCATCTTGCATTTCATTATGTTTTTCAAGTTAAAACTTGGCGGTGAACCCCTCATTAGATCATATTCAGCCCCTAGAACAACCCTCTTGCAAGATCTCTTTCACTTTTGCATTGAGATCTCAAGGATTTGTTCTTGAGTGAAAGTTAGTGAAAATTGCCCCTTTTAGTTACCTAAACCCTAAAGGTAGGAGAGCACCAATCTTCTACCTTTCATTTTGGTGAACCTACATTTAGAACATTTCATTTTTTTATTTGGAGTGTATTATCATCCTATATTTTCCTTCTATTAACATTGCATTAGGATTTGCATTGGTTAATTTGTATTCTAGGGTTTCAAATTTTGCATTAGTGAAAGATCATATAGCTTTCATTTTTTCATTTAATTTCATTGAAAATCATTCAAAATATGCATTTGCATCTTAGATAAAGATCAGAAAACATAAAAAATTCAAGTAAAATTTTTAAAATTCAATTAAAATTTTCTAAAATTTTCTAAATTTTTTGAAAAAAATCATCACTTAGACTCATTCGCCACTTTGGGCGAATTAGTCCCTTTTTATATTTTGCATTGCATTTTCTAGCATTTACAATTTAGTTTTTGAGTTTCTATTTTCTTTTATTTCCTTTTTGTTTCAATTTCTAGAATTTTTGTTTTAAGCATTTCTTTTTTCTTAGCTTATATTGCATTTGCATTCACCTTGCCTTTAGTATACCTTGTATGAGTATTTGATGTCCTATTTCTAATACTATGTGAGACTCATGTCATCCCACGATAGCACAATCGATGTTGATCTTGGGTTGTCTAGCTCTTTCACTCCTAGTATTGACACTAATACACTATGTATTTACAACACCCTTAGCAAGTCTTTGCCTTCAAGTAATATGCAAGTTGGAACAAGGAATGATAGTGTCTTGCAAGAAAACATAATTCAAATACATGAGTACCTAGCTAACTTACAACATCAAGTGAAAAATGACAACATTTCAACTACTACCATCCCTACTATAGACAACATTCACTGCATGCTTGAAAGTGAATATGGGCTTGACCTTGTGAAGAACATAGTTCAAGTCTTTGGAAAACATGTCACCCCAAGCACTAGTTGTCCTTTACCAACAAGCAATGTCACAAGCCAAGAAGGAACTCAAATTCCTCATGCCACAACAATTGCCTCAATACCTACCTATACCAACCCTTAAGCAATGCAACAAGTTAGTAACACGATTCCCTCCTTGGATATTCTGGCTAGTGTCCCTAGTTCCTATGTGGCATCACTTGTTATGTCTCCCACCACTTTACCACCTATAAGCATTCCATTCGCTTGTCCCTCGAACACATATGCCCATCCACAACTCTCACTTCCATCTCATAGAACAAGTAATGGCCCTCTCATAGCACAAGTAATGACCCTCTCATTAATCAACTCTTCCAAACCATTTCACCCCTTCAAAAGAAAAACTCCACCATCAATCAAAATAAAAATGGTCCACCTACATATTATGTAAAAAGCAGTCCATTGTCCTTGGAGATATTGCAAACACCAATGCCACAAGGTGTAGAGGTGCCTATATTTGAGAAATAAGAAGGAAATGGAGATCCTTCTAACCATGTTAATGCCTACACTACTTTATGTAGTGACTTTTTTCTTGATGATAAAATTTTGGCTAACCTTTTTCCTAAGTTGTTGAAAGATATTGCCTTGGAATGGTTCTCTTCTTTACCGAACAACTGAATTTGTTCATTTGATGAACTTTTTGTTGGAATTTTTAAACCATTTCCAAGTGCATATGACTCCTAAGATAACCTTGGATGGTTTGATGAGATGTAATAAAAAAGAAGAAGAAAAGATCACTGACTTTATTTCATGCTATCAATCGCTTTATTCCAAAATCAATGTCAAGGTCCCCAACCCTCACCTTCAAAATATGTTCATTGAAAATTTTCAAAGCAAGATTCAATACAATCTCACCCTGATGAAATTCCCATCCTTTATGCACTTGTATACTACCCTCCACGATTATAAAAATTCGGTTAGTAGTCGAGATACAAAGTCCACTTCTAGCTAAACTGAGAAATCTGAGCCTACAAACCAAAACAATACCCAACCATTTAGAAAAAAAAAACAAAGGATTCCTTCAATTAAATCCCCCTCAACAACCAACCTAGAATACTAATAACCAAGTAGCTATTGTTAAATTTGTGATGCCCTTTAGCTATGGGGACCAAAAAAGATGATTCACTCCCTTACCTGATACCATTCATAACACAATGTCCCAACTCTTTAAACAACAAATGATTACTTTTCCTCCCATTAAAACACTCGATCCCAATAAGCCTTTAACCCTGAGCTTTAGATCAAATGCTTATTGCCATTACCACTAACAAAAAAAACATGATGTGGAACATTGCAAGCATCTCAAACATGTTGTGCAAGACCTCATTGATTTTGGTCATCTTTCCATTAGAAGTGTTAGTGATCAAGGAAATAAGTTTGTTGCCCCTTCTAATTTTCACCAACCCCATGCCAAAACATAATATTTCATTTTTCAAAGCTAGCAAAACTACAAAGAATGATGTGATGAATGTTGGCACAGATGATGATAACAATGATTCTATTCAACATGATTCTATAAATGTTGATCCTCTAGATGACATGGTAGGAGTGATAGACGTCATTCCTCGTAAGGGCCAAACTAAGAGTCCTCTTGAAATTGCTTTCTCCTCTAAGTATATATACTTAAACATGCTCTCGATGGTCCCCTTTACATAGCTGACCATATCTATAACAAGCCCACTAATGGGATACTAATAGATCCTGCCTGTGGAGAGAATGTGATCATCAAGGAATTCTTACTTTTGCATGAGCTCTATCAAGATATATATGATAAAAAAAAAGCATGGATCAAGACACACAATGCTTTTCCTTTCCCTACGATGGGATCAATCACCTTACCATTGCAAATAGAACCAAAAACATTAGATTTTGCATTCTCCATCATCCTGTAGTTAGACTAGTTTCGTTTGAATCTAGGTTATCCATGGCTTTTCTCCATGAAAGATGTACCTTCAATTGTGCATAAATGCTTAAAGTTTCCCTTTGACAAGGAACTATTCACAGTCCACCATAGTGGCTTTAACCCATTGTCCTCTAAAGGTATCTTTTCCATAGATTTATTTTGGCCTGAGCACATGGAACCTATAAAACCATGAGAAGACTTCTTTTTCTTGTCCTATAAAAAGTTCAAGGAAATGAATATAGCAAAACTATCCATTCGAAACATGTCCCCACCCACCACCGAACTGACCACCCTAGTTGAAACCATGCTTGAGCCTAAATAAATTCCAAACAACCAAGACCAACATAAGAGAGAAACTTCACCTACCTCCTACAAATGATAAAGAGATAATAAAAACAATCCTATCACACCTCCTAAAATAAAACAAGTATACAAAGTCAAAGAGAAAGTGGTTGAACAACCTCTCGAGGTTCCTTCCATTCCTCCCCTTCAACAAGAAAATAAACCTATGGTTGATCAACCCACTCGTACAAAAATGAAACTAGAAAACAAAACTAAAAGAAATAGAGGTGCTAGAGAGAATAGGCATAGACATCATGCCCTTGCTCATAGGTTACAGGAACAATTAAACAAAGAAAATCAAAATCCAAACTTGACTAAAGCAATGCATGATGACTCTACCCTTGCCCCAAAACAAAACAACCCAATACAACAAACATAACAAGAGTTAAACTCTTCCATGGACATTATCGTTTGACCTCCTATTGTGGTCAACTTGGATGATGATGACGAGGTTGCTAAAATTTCCGAAGAGGTGCATAATGAATTGAATACATTGTTTTCCTCTTCCATGAGTTTAGAAGACAAATCTCTTATAAACAGTGTTGAACCTAGTGATACCCCTAGTTTGGCACTTTCTCTTGTCCCTTTGGCTAGTTTCCCACGTTTGGTATACAATGAACATGACCGGCAGGAAGATAACCTGCTCATTGGTCGACTCACACATTCCTTACTAGTCTTTTTCATTTTTTCATTTTCATTTTCTTTTGTGTGATTTCATGTGTGTAATGTGATACCCCATGACGTTTTATTTGATGTTCTATATCTCTTTGTGACATTCCTCTATTTGTACCTTCATTCTTCTATATGTTGTCAATCTTTTATCTTTTCGATATTTCTCTCTTTTCATTTATCTTGTGTTTTCCTTTTGGGGATGACGCAAGGAATTGAGACATTCACATCTCTTCAATGTTGACCCAAAATATTTTCTTTTCATTCTATCTTTTCATTTGGCTTGTGTTTTCCTTTTGGGGATGATGCAAGGCATTGAGAAATTTATGTCTCTTCCATGTTGACCCAAAATCTTTTCTTTTCATTCTTTTTTTCATTTGTCTTATTTTTTCATTTTGGGGATGACGCAAGGTGTCGAGACATTCGTGTTTCTTCCATGTTGACCCAAAAGGTTTTTTTTTTTTTCTCTCTCTTTGTGTCATTATTCTATTTCTATGTGTATTTTGGGAATGATGACAATTCCTAGCTCTTTAATATCATTGTAACAAGAAAGATACTAACCCAAAATCCATAGATCCCTTTTGTGTTTGGATTTTCATTTTGGGGGCAACCTCTCTCTTTTCTCTTTTCTTTACATGGCGTAGCTTTACTTGGAAACATATGACTTGGAATGGGTCTTTCCAAGTTAGCTCTCATGTCTTCTTTGTTTTCATTTACCATTTTATACTTTAAATTAATTGCTTGCAACATGGTGTTTAGAATTTTTTTTAAAGTAGGGGCCTACATTGGCATTATTCTTTTGCATTTTCTTTCTCATGGTTCATGTGCAGTTTTCTAACTTCATACGATGTGTTTTTCGCTTTGTGGATGACATTGGGTGTGATTTCCTTCCTGAGAGTGATATCTCTTAGCATATTACATTACTCTTAGTGGCTTGATGTGATGCACTGCATCCCCTAAGCTGTGAATCTTTTATTCTTTAATTGGTCCTCTCTTGGAGACATTAGGCACAATGTTCCCTAAGTTTAGAACTCACATGAACTAAGAAAAACACCTTTGAACATCCCTCATTGTTGTATTTATATGGCCACCTTACATAATATAGCTTGCATACCTATGGAGACATCTTGTTTGTTCATGAGCTCCAAGCATATGAACTTTTTCTTGTCTCATGAAGCTCAAAAATCTTTTTTTTGTGTGGTGCCTTATTAAAGTTATCAGGAGGTATAACTTTGGTATGGTTTGAGTAGGAAGCCCGACCGAGGCATGAATTTCCCCATAGCCATTGCATGTTTGTGTGAGTGCATACCAGCCATGAGTGTATGTTTCTCACCTTTTTAGAGTTCTCACCCAGTGGATAGCTTGAAGTTTTGTCGCCTCAGAGTGAGTATGCATTTTTTGGAAAAATAGCCTAGATTTGATCCACATCGTAATGGAAAAATGATCAAATCTTGATCCAACTCTCTTTTTCTTTTACCTTTCCTCTTTTTTTGTCTTTAGTAGTGTATGCTTGTGCTTTTTTGTTGCTCTTTATCATTCTCATTTGTGTTCTTCTATGCCTATGTTGGTTTGTCATGGGATCTTGATCTTGGCAGCTTGTTCACCCCTCTTGATCATTTTTATCCCGTCCTATTGGCATTGGTACATTTAAACCCATCTTGATGAATGTTTATCTATTGTAGTGTGAGTTTGAAGCAAGTTCATCCTCTCACTAAAGTGGGGGCTAATTTTAGTGTTGAAAAATATCATCAAGGACATTTTTGCACTTGTTTGGGCCCTCCTTGTGAAATTGTACTTCATCTGGCCTTGATTCAGTGTTGTAATGTGGTTTACACATTCACATTAGGTCTTGGGCCTTTGTGAACTAATGGACTCAAATTCTACCTTGCTAAAGTGTTGTGAAGTGTTGTAACACACATTCACACTTTTCTAAGGTTCTAAATATAATTGAAACCCATTTTTAATTAAAATAAACATTAATCTTGCCTTATTTTCAAGTGTTGTAATGTTTTATAACAAGCTTTCACACTTTTCTAGGCTTATCATTAATAATTAGGCTTTCTTATGGTTTAATTGGTGCTATTTTGCATCCACAAGCCTCATTTAATGCATTTTGTCAAGGATAATCCTAACACCAATCACTATCCAATCATAAGTCAGGTGTTTCTAGCTTCTGTGGCCTAGATTTAGTGATCTAGGACCCATTTTCCAGCTTGGGTGAATGGGTCCCACCCAGATTTTTGGGTCCTGAACCTGTTTTACATCTTTATAAGCACTTTTGAATTTTGGTCCCATACATTATGCCAAGTGGGACTCATTCAGCATCTTGGGTGAATCAGTCCCGTGTGACCCAAAATTAAAATTAATTCAAATTTCTAGTAAGATTTTATTCTCCTAGATTTGATGTCGACTTGTAGTGTTGTAATTTCAAGAATTTTTGCATAATTGAGTATAAATACAAGGTTCTTTCACTCATATTTTCACTTATCAATCTAATAAGAAATTAAGTATTCACAAGAGTATTCTTCAAGAGCATATTTTCAAGCATTTTAGAGCAACATTTGAGCCTCAATCATCATGTCAAGGATTTCATGTGTCATGTTGTTTTAGATCCAACAATTGTGGTGTAGAATTTTGCGATTCAAGCAAGTGTTTCATTTAAGATCAACATCATTTAAGCAAGAATCAAGATCTAGATCCATTGCAGCCATTACAAGCATATTTGCAGCACCTTATTGCTATCGTTTGGTGAGTTGCAACATTATTATTTGTTCATTCATCATTCTCCATTCTTATTTGATTTCATTTCAATGATTGATTTCCAAAATGGAGTTTGACCAAGGAAAACCCCTATCCACTAACCTCACAACATTTTTCCCTCTCCTTTGTGTGTGATTTGTAGGGCTAGGTTGTAGATTTCTTAAGGATCAAGACTGGAATAAAGTTACAAATACTTCAAAGTTGTCAAAGTTGTCATCAATCCTTGGAGAACCTTGGAGAAGATCTACAGGTTGTGCAATTTAGAGATTCAAATCCAGAAATCAGCCAAGAAGGATAAAGCAAATAGAGAAAAGTAGGATCAACCTTTGAAGCTTTAGAAAATCCCAACTAGACTAATTCATCACTTTTGGTGAATGAGACCCAATTCCCATCAATTTTTAGGATTCTGCAGATTCAGATACCCTTTTGGCTGAAACATTTTCCTACATAGTTTTCCAAAAATAGGATTGACTCACCCAACTTGGTGAATGAGTCCTAGTCAATGGTAAAAGTAAAATTTCTAGTGATGTAGACCTCCATTCAGCCATCTCTAATTTCCTAGGTGCACACCTTCCTGTCTTCAATTTTTTGTTTCATTTCATTCATTTTTCTAAGTCATTTAGTTTTAGTTTACACTCAATTAGGGTTTGGTCTTGAATCTTGCATTTCATTATCTTTTCCAAGTTCAAAGTTGGTGGTGAAACCCTCATTAGATCATATTCATCCCCTAGAATAGCCCTCTTGCAAGATCTCTTTCACTTTTGCATTGAGATCTCACGGGTTTGTTCTTGAGTGAAAGTTAGTGAAAATTTCCCCTTTTAGGTACCTAAACCCTAAATGTTGGAAAGCAAAAAAAATTCCACCTTTCACTTTCAATAGAAATAGAAACAAATGAAAGCATAAGTGACTTGTTTGTTTTTTTTAGAACCAAACTTGATCTCACCTAATTCTTATGAATTTGCCACAATTTAATTATCAAAACTAATAAGGATTGGCCAACAAACAAGTAAATATTACTAAGCCCTTACTTCTACTCTTCGGGCTCTGTGAAACCCAAGAGGGTGATCCTTATTATGTTCATATGATATTCTTCTTCCATTTTATCAAGAACATTTTGGAAAAATAGATATATTCCTATAAGGTATAAATAGATAAAATTCGTCAAGGACTTGGCTGACCCTTAAGCAAATTACTATCTATAGCGGAATAAAATGATATTTCATAATGATATGTTTTAATTGAACATTTTTAAATGATTTTCATTCTCATTTGGTGTTTTTGGACTAGTGTAGGACTGGCCCATTTATATTTAGGATAACTAAATGAATAGACCAGTGCTTTGTCCTTGGGTAATGGAGTTACATTTGTAACATTCTGTAATACATTAGCAATTTAGACTCAACATTTGTGGACTATTGACATATTGTATTATAATATTCAACTCATTGTTTAGAAAACAAAACTACTTATCAATCCTAGAATCTTCCCTCACAAACCTAGGATAGCCCTATTGCTAGATTTCATTATCTTTTGCATTGAAGTCTCTAGGGCTATCCTTTAGTGGAGCCTCTTTGAAATTGGGTGTTAATACATTCATCTATTCCCCAATTTCCTTGGTTCCATTTTGGTGAACCTGCATTTAGGACATCATTATTTGATTTGGAGTGCATTTACATCCTAGATTAAGCTTTCATTAACATTGCATTCGTATTTCATTGGCTAATTTGCATTCTAGGGTTTTATATTTTGTATTAGTGAAAATCTCATTTAGCTTGCATAATTTAATTTAATTTCATTGAAAATCAATAAAATTTTGTATTTGCATCTTAGATTTGCATCAAAAAATAGAAAATGCATAAAATTTAATTCAAATATTTTCAAAATTTTCAAAAAAATTAGTACGTGGACTCATTCGCCACCTTGGGTGAATCAGTCCCCTTGCATATTTTTTATTGCATTTTTTGGCATTTATAGTTCATTTTTTGAGTTTATGTTTGTTGTTGTTACCTCTTTTTTTTAGTTTGGAAATCTTTTTTTTCACTCAAGTCATTGTATTTAGCTTAAATTCATTCATCTTGTGTGTTTCTTAAAATCAAAGTTGCATTTACAACATTATTGCATAGCTTGGAATTTGAAATTTGCATCATGGATATGTGCTTTAACAAGCTTTGGATGTCATTAAAGTCCTTAGTGGATGTGTCAAGTTGTGCTTTTGGAAATGACCCTAATGACATTGAACTCACTCATTCTCACTCAACTCCTAATGCATGTCCTCCTCGTGATGTTGACATCATTGGAGAAGATTATGACAAAATGAATAGGCTCATAAATGATTGTCTTGACAACCTTGAAGCTAGTGTATCCTTCTATCCATCCATGAAACAACAAGATCTTACTACAATACCACCTCTTGAGATGTTTTGTTACTTACATCCTGAAACAAATGATGAACCTAAGTTCCCTATAACAGGTGAATCTAGTTCCTCTAGACAAGCAAACACTCAACCATTTTATGATAATAAAGTAATCAACACTCCTATAATTCTTGAAGAAACATATGGAAAAGGCTTCGCAATCTTGAGTAAACAAGGATGTGACACACAAAGTGAACCTGATATTCATCAACTCTTAGAGAAAAAACCAACTGATGAAAATGTTGCCTATTTTTCACCTACAGTTTCAATCAGGTAGGATAATAATGTGATAGATCTTCGAGAGGCCAAATGGAACATTCACAACAAGGGAAAAGATCCTACATTTGGTGCTAGGTCACAAGGAACTCAGTTGGAGAGCCTGCCCTAGGAAAGTTTGGCATGAAAATCCTCTAAGGAGAAAGTCACCAAGACCACTAAGATGTCTCACCGACCAAAGGGCTCTCGCTGAATGAGGCCATCGTCGCCATGAGATCCGGCTTCGGTAAAGGGTCTTACCAATCATGTGATGTCTTGTCGAAATCAAATGGCGTCGGTAAAGGGAGTAGGCTTCGGCATAGGGTCTTGCCGATATAATAATGTCTCCCTGACTAAGAAGAGAAGTGAACTCATCGCCAAAGGATAGGGGTCCCGGTGAGAGGTTTGCCAATAGGCTAAGGTCTCAGTGATAGTAATGAAGCTTTCAGCATGAGGTTGTGCTATCGGCATATGGTCTCCCCGATGTGGTGATCTCTCCCCGACAATAGGAGTGAATTCTCGGCACGGGGAGGCATCCTCGACAAAAGGTCTTGACGATGTTGGAGGTCTCCCCGATTTTTTAACATCAGCATAGCTCCCATCCGTCGCGGTAATTTCTTGTCGACATGGTGTGGTCTCAGCGACGCAAGCAGGTATTGGTGTGACATTTGATCCTCGCTATCGAGTCTTCCTGACTTGATAATGTCTTGGTGAAAGGAATGCTGAGTTCGATAAAGGGGAGTGCATTCGGGGTGACACTAATTTACTCTCACCGATAGAAGATGATGAAAGCTCGCCGAGGTAGTCTTTGCCTTCGGCAGGAGGTCTCGTCGAGAGTACACTATCTTGCCGACAATGAGAAGAGTTCGCTGTGATATCTCACCTTTGCCTGAAAGTCTTGCCGACTCATAGCCTCGGCCTAAGAAAGTAGCCTCGCCATCATGTCTTGGAAAAATCTTTGTCTCTTGCTGAAGAGGAAGGGTATCGAGGTAACATTTCACCCTCGCTAAGGAGTCTCACCAACACTTGGGGGTCTCCCCAAAATAAAAGTAAGCCCAGACAGAATGGAGGATTTTTCCAACACGTCTCGCCGACAAAGTGAGGTTTACCAAATCAAGGTATGAGCTCGGAGGGATTTTGCATTCGGTGAAAGGTCTTGGCGAGGAAGGTTTGTTTCCCCGAAATGAAGCGAGATCGCCAAAAGATGATGAGCTCGGGAAGAAGTTCCGCTGACAGATGGGGAGTCTTACTAAAATGAAAGGGGTCTCGAGGTAGCGCTATGCCTTCGGTAAGATCTCTCACTGACACTCGGGGGTCTTGCCGACAGATAGAAATGCACTCGGCAGGAAATAGTGGTTTCAGTGAGAGGTCACTCTGACAGTGGTTCATCAGGAAGCTCCCGGCTCAAAGTTCCTTTCGATGAGATGTCTTCCCAACCAATGGGAGTCACGCCGAAGAAAGTGAGCTTGGGGATGTGGTTTGTATTTGCAGGAGGTCTCCCCAACCCGATGATGTCTATTTGACATGAAGTGCACTCGCCAAGAGTTAAAGTCATCGCCATGATGTCTCAGTGATCTAGTAATGTTCTGCCGAAAGCCAGGGGCCTCACCCAAGAAAAGATAAGTCGTCGTGATGTCTTGCCAATGGCCTAGAGTCTCATCAAGAGGAATTAATGGAGCTCGGGGTGACTAAAATGAGCTCGCTGAAAGGTCTCATCGACCCGATAGGGTCTTGCCGACATGGATGTGATCGCTGAGACATAGGAAAAGCTCATAGTTAGGTCTCCCCGAACACATGATCTCTTGCCGACAACGATGGAATTGCCAAATGAAGGGGGTATCGGTGTGACTCAGTGGTGCTCGATGTGACTTCTGCACGATGTCGATTCTCTTGTCGATGTTGTTGGTGATATCAATATGACTTCTAAAGCTCGTGAAGACGTCTCACCGACTGTCACATGTTGTGCTGATAGCATTCAAAGGGGCAGAATCACATTGGTGAGACACTTCTAGTGTGTCGCCGAGATGTGATTCTGATCAAAGGAGCTTTTGGCCGTCCGAGGGATCTACATGGAATGAACTAACCAATCATAAGGAGCCAAAGATGAACCATTGATGTTTTGACTGATTGATACCTCGGCAATAAAGATAAAAAAAACAAAGACAAAGTGATCTTACTTTGAAGTTAGAAGCATTGAAGGCAGCTCGGCTAAGGAGGTTCAAGGCGGACACGATACCGGGGAGTAAATGCGATGGTTGCAGAAAGATCTGAAGAAGACCACTCCTAGAGGAAACTCTTCACACCGACACAGACAACAAGGATTCAACCGAACACATCATTAATTACATGGAAATATCTAAAGGAAATTTTTTTTTGAAACTGATATTTTTTGTAAGCCTAAGGGGGCTGATACCCTTTTGATATATAAGGCATTTTTTTCCTTTTTGTAAATAGTTGGAACTATGCATCCAGACGAGTTAGTGATTTTTAGCAATCCTTCCTCATCTAATGTATGTTTTGTAACTCAACTGGAATCTGAAATACAACATAGAGTTTACCTTGGAAGCTACTGTTAATGTTTGTATTATTCTCATTTCTGTAATTTAGATTATGCAAGTTTTCAACTATGTTTTATATGTCTGCACTCATACCTTAAAGCTGTGAAATTTATCTTTCCTTCTTAAGATGTGTATGTAGATCAAACCTGTTAAGAATGATGCATAAGTTTAAAAGAAGTTATGTGAGTAAGTGAAATGGTTGCATTAAGTTTCCCAGTGCATTTTCTTCTTGTTTCATTTCATGATTTCTTATCAATGCGGTGTATCACCATAGCTTAGTTTCATTTGTATGCACTCCTTCCTTTTCCCTTTACAAAACCACTAGTTTAGGTGATACCCAAAGGAATTTGGCCTTCTCCAGAGGTTCATTTCAATCTTAGGTGACCCACAGCCTTGAAATGATCCAATGTTTCACTAGAAAGCTCAATCTCCATCACTGTGCATAGGGTGCATTTCTAGGTGACAACATAAAACACAAAGGGATTAGGATATAAGATCCCTCTCATAACAGCAAGCCTCCTAGAGAATATCTAAAGCTTCGTGGTGATCCAGTACTGTGATCTTTGATTCTCCTCCCGGTCTGAATATCCTTCTTCCTAAAGAACAATCAATTACTCATAACAATGAAAAAAATGTGAGGATCACCTTAGGTCCTCCTCCTTCGCATTCAACTAAAGAAAAGGGTGAATCTAGCAAAATAAAAAGGCCTTACAAGTTAGAAATTTTAAAGTATCCTTTTCCACCACCTGAAAGTGAAAGGAAACTACAACTGCTTTTGAAGAAAGAACTGATAACATCACCACCTATGAATTGATTAGTTCTATATCCTAAAGATGCAAAAGTGCCACATTGTGCATATCATTGAGTTCTCAAACAAAGTACTAATGAATGTCATGCATTTTAGTTAGTATTGAAAATATTTCACTTTGATGACAATGATTGCCATCGTGTGATTTCCTAGCTTTCTATTGCTTCACCTCTTGTCATGTAATAGTTGTACAATATTATCTTCTCACTATTACATGACCTTTCCCATCACCTAGCTCAGCTCATTATTTCCTCGCAATCAGTGGGGGAAAGCAATTGTTAGCCTTGTCCTAGTAATGCATTTGTCGTTGACCCTTCGGTTCGTCATTCACCTTTCACTTATACAGACTGAGATTGGGAGGCAAATGACCTTCTCATAGGTTGACTTGTATTTTCCTTACTATCCCTTTTGCTTTATTTCTTTTTCATTTTTCTCTATATATGATTGCATGTGCATAATGTGATCCCTCGTGATGTTCTATTTTATGTTCTATCTCTTCGTAGCATTCCTCTATATTTGTACCTTAATTCTTCTCTATGTCACGCATCACTTTCATTTTTCAATATTTATCTTTTTTTCTTGTGTTTTCCTTTTGGGGATGGCGCAAGGCATAGAGAAACCCTATGTCTCTTTCATGTTGACCCAAAAGGATTTTTCTTTTTCCTTTTTTCCTTTTAAATTTCTCTTTTTCTTTTTTCTTTTGTTTTCCTTTTTGGGATGACACAAGGCATCAAGACATTCATGTCTCCTTCATGTTGACCCAAAATTTTCCTTTTTCTTTCACCTTTTTCTTTTCATTTGTCTTATGTTTTCCTTTTGGGGATAATGCAAGATGTCGAGACACCCTATGTCTCTTCCATGTTGACCCAAAATATTTTCCTTTTTCTTTCACCTTTTCTTTTCACTTTTCTTTTTTTTTCCTTTTAGGGATGACACAAAGCATCAAGACACCCTATGTCTCTTCCATCTTGACCCAAAACTTTTTTTCTTTTTTTTCACTCTCTTTGTGTCATTCTTCTAGTTCTATTTGTATTTTGGGGATGATGAAATTTTTAATCTCCCTAAAATTCATTGCAGTAAAGAACATACTGACCCCAAATCTATAGATCCCTTATGTGTTTGGTGTTTTCATTTTGGAGGCAACCCCTTTCTTTTCTTTTTCTCTTGCATGACATAGCTTTATTGGGAAACATATGACTTGGCATAGGGCTTTCCAAGTTGGCTCTCATGTCTTCTTTTTCCTTTTAGCATTTTCATTTTCTACTTTAAAGTAATTGCTCACAGTATGGTGTTTAGCAATTTCTTTATTTAGTGGGAGCATACATTAGCACTATTCTTTTGCATTTTCCTTTTTCTTGGTTCTTAGTGTAACCTTCTTACTTCATACAATGTGTTTGTCACTTTGTGGATGGCATTGGGTGTAATTTCCTCCAAGAGTGTGATCTCTCTTAGTATTGCATTCCTCTTAGTGGCTTGATGCAATGCGGTGCATCTCGTAAGTTGTGAATTCTCTATTCTTTGATTGGTCCTCTCTTGGATACATTAGGCACAATGTTCCCTAAGTTAAAGACCTTGCATGAACTAAGAAAGACTCCTTTGAACATTCTTTGCATGTTTCATTTTCTCATTTGTTGTTATATGATCACCTTGCATAACATAGCTTGATGCTTGTAGTTCCATCTTGTTTGTTCATGAGCTCCAAGCATATGAAGTTTTACTTTCCTCATGAAGTTTGAAAACCATTTTTGTGTGGCACCTTATTAAAGTAATCAAGAGGTATAACTTTGGTATGATTGAGTGGGAAGCCCATTATGAGGCATGACTTTCTCCATAGCCACTTGTGTGTGTGAAAGTGCATACCATCCATGAGTGTATGTTTCTCATCTTTTAGGACTTCTCACTTGGTGGATAGCTAGAAGTTCTTTCACCTCAGAGTATGTTTCTTTTAGACAAACGGCCTAGATCTGATCCACATGAGGATGGAAAAATGGTCGAAGCTTGATTTGACTCTTTTTTATCTCTCTTTTCTTTTCTTTTTCATCTTTGGCAGTGTATGCTTGGCCTTGTTGTTTCTCTTTATATCATTCTCATGTGTGTTCCTTTCTGCTCATGTTAGTTTGTTATGGGATCTTGATCCTAGGGGCTTGATCACCCCTCTTCATTGTTTTCCTCTCATATTTCTAGCATTGGTGCATTGAAACCCCTCTTGATGTGTTTTTGTCTACTTTAGTATGATTTTGAAGTAGGTTCATCCTCTCACTAAAGTGGGGGCTAAATGGAGTCACCGAAAAAGTAACCCTTCTACTTTTTCTAACTCGTTTGGGTCCTCCTTGTAATTTTGGATTAATGTTGCCTTGATCTAGTGATGTAATGTGGATAACACATTCACATTAAGTCTTGGACCCTTGTGAACTAATGGATTTTATTGGTGCCTTGCAAAAGTGTTGTGAAGTTTTGTTACACACTTTCACACTTTTCTAGGGTTTTATCAATTAACTAAGCATAATAAACATAACTTTAATCATAATAAACATTGATCTTGCCTTATTTGGAGTGTTGTAAAGTGTTTCAACACACTTTCACATTCCTCTAGGCTTGTCATTAATAATTGGGCGTTCTTATGCTTTAATTAGCCCTATTTTGCATCTACAAGCCTCATTTATTGCATCTTTTCAAGGATAATCTTGACACCAATCAATAACCAATCATAATACAAGTGTTCCTAGCTTGTGTGGCCTAGATTTAGTGTCTAGGACTCATTCACCACCTTGGGCGAATGAGTCTCACCTAGGTCTTTTTGGTTCCAATGCAGCTTTCACACATTTCTAGAAACTTTTATTTTTGGTCCCATACATTATGTGTAATGGGACTCATTCTCCACCTTGGTTGAATGAGTCTCATGTGAAAAAAATTCCAATTTAAATCAAATTTTTGGTGGGATTTTATTCTCCTAGATCTAATGTCGGCTTGTAGTGTATTTTCAAGAATTCTTACATAATTAAGTATAAATACAAGGTTCTTTCACTCATTTTCATCCCAAGCATTCAAGTATTCAAACCTAGCATTCAAGTGAGTTCACAAGAGAATTTTAGCACTCAAAAGAGTATTCAAAGCATCTCAAGGGTAGATTATCAAGCATTATAGAGCATTCTTCAAGTGTCATCCATCATGTCAAATATTGCTTGTATCATGTTGTTTTAGAGCTAACAATTGTGATGTAGGTTTTTTTTATTCAAGCAAGTGCTTCATTTAAGACCTATCAACATCAAGCAAGAGTCAAGAACCACATCCATTGTAGCCATCACTTACATGTTTGCAACCTTTTATTACAAGAGTTTGGTGAGTTGCAACATTACCATTTGTTTATTCATCATTCTCTTTCCATATTTCATTCTATTTCAAGGTTTAATTACCAACAAGGGGTTTGACCACTTGGAAAACCCTTATTCACTAACCCTGACAACATTTTTCCCTCTTCTTGTGTTTGATTTATAGGGCTAGGTTGCAAATTTAACAAGAAGAAAAGTTGGAGAAAAGTGTTAAAACCCTAAAATTTGTCAAAGTTGTCATCAAGCCTTAGAGAAGCTTGGGAAGACCTATAAGTGGTATTTTGTAGTTTTGGATCTAGAAAATAGTCAAAAAGAGAAGAGTAGACCGAGAGGCACAAAATCCACTTCAATTTTTTTAGAAAATAAGAAGTGGACTGATTCACCACTATTGGTGAATGAGTCCCACTATATAGGATTGATCAAGATTTTTTCAAATTTGGATACCCTTTTGGCCAAAACCTACTCCTACACATTTTCCCATAATTTGGACTGATTCACCTAGCGTGGTGTATGAGTCCCAATTAGTTCTAACAACAAAAATTTTAGTGATCCAAACCTCCATTCTATCTTCTTTAGTCTTCCAAGTGCACACTTCCAGTCTCATATACTTTTACTACATTTTGTTCACTTTCTTAGGTCATTTAGATTTAGTTTGCATATCACATTATTTTTTACAACATTTTCTAGGTCATATTGCATTCATCTTAATTTCACATTGTTTTTTCCAGCATATTGTCTTTTCCAAATTTACACTTGGTGGTGAATCCCTCATTAGCTATCATTCAATCCCTAGGACTTCCCTATTGCTAGATTTCAATCTCTTTTGCATTGAAGGCTCTATGGTTATCCTTGAGTGGAGCCTATTTGAAAGTGGGTGTGAATACATTCATCTACTCCCCCATTTCCTTGGTTCCAACTTCAACACTCAAAATTGAAGAGAAATTATCTAGATAGCTAAAACCTCCAGCGATAAAAAGAGAAACTCAAGCATCACGCATCACTGATATGAATTAGAAGTTCTCAAATCCATCCACGATGAGTGATGGACAAAGGTGATGAATTGGGACTTAAGTGAAATAACTTTCATGTGCTCAAAAGTTGTATTGATAAAAGGGGACCACCTAGGACAGCTAATAAAAATTCTTTAAAGGACTTAAAAAATCATGGTATTTCAAAGGATATAAAGGCTAAATGAGGTCAATCGATAAAGGTATTTCTCACCTAGGCACGAAGGGGATGGTAACTTCATGGGCTTCAATGGCTCAAGATGTTTTAATATGACTGAGGATAAGTAATAGAAGGTCAAATATGGATCATAACAATGACAAAGGCCAAGAATTAGGGTTTCAATAACAGTGGGTGAAACCCTAAGTTCAGAGACTTTGAAACTAGCTAAATTTTATAAAGTTTTAGAAATAGAACCAAAAATATTTTTTAGGGGTTCCATCACAACCCTTTATTTTCAAACTAGGTATCTTGATTTCTTCCCTTTACCTTTTTGGGTTTATTTTATATCTTGTTATATTTCGTTTCTTAGAAATCATAACAAAATATTACATTTTTATAAACATACCTAGTTATATTGTTGCATCATATCAAATATCAAACTACCCAAGAATTCCCACTACCACCAAAAGGGATTAGAACCCTAATCCACCTTTTTATCTCTTCCTATATGGTTTATATCCAATTGGGTTTTGACATCATTTTTAATCCCTTAATATGGGAAGAGTGTGATTTACAACCTAAATACCTTTTCCCAAACATACACTATATACTTCTCTTAATCTCTCTCCCTCCCTACCTCTCTCTCTCCTTCCCTCTCTCTCAATCTCTCTGCATTTCTCCTTCACTATCTACTCTCTTTATCACCTCTCTCTCTCTCTCTACTTCTATCTATCTCACCTCTCTCTCTCTGAGCCCTAACTCTTCCTCCCTCCATGCTCTCTATTTATCTTGACACCACTCATCTCCCTCTTTCTCTACCTACATATTCTTTATTCTCTCTCTCTACCTCCCTCCCTCATTACCTATCTAGTATTTGTCTCCCATTTACCTCTCTACCTACCTCTTCCTCCTTCCATACCTCTCCCTATCTCTCTACTTACCTCTTTGTACATGAAGAGAGAGAGATGGATGAAGGGATGAAGAGTGGAGATAGAAAAGAGTAGATACAAAGAGAGGTAGAGAGAGAGGGTGGGAGAGACAGAGGGAGAGAAGATATAAAAACTAGACAAGGAAGGAGAAGGGAGGAGAGGTAGGTAAGGAGAGAGAGAGAGAGAGAGAGAGGTGTGAGATAGAGAGAAGTAGAGAGGGGGTAGAGAGGGATATAGAGAGGGACAAGTAAGAGTGAGATAAGTAGAGAGGGAAGAAGGGAGATAGGGAGGGAGGGAGAGAGATATTGAGAGAGAGAGTGGTTTGATAGATAGAAGTAGGGAGGGAAGGAGAGAATGAGAAAGAGATAGAGAGAGGAGGGAAGGGGGAGAGCTAGAGGGATAGGTGAGATACAAAGAGGTAGATACAAAGGTAAAGTTGATATACAAATAATTAGAGAGGGAAGGGGGAAGGGGAAGATAGAGAAGTGACATAGAAAGAAGTAAGGAAAAGAGAGAGAGACAGAGAGAGACAAAGAGAGAGAGGGAAAGAAGTAGAGTGGTGAGATAGAGAGAAGTAGAGAGGGAAGGAGAAAGTGAGAGATATTGATGAGGGAGGGAAGGGAGGGAGAGGTAGGGAGGGATAAGTGAGATAGAGAGAAGTAGAGAGAGGGAGAGAGGGAGTGTGAGAGAGAGAGAGTAGAGAGTGAAGGAGAGATTGAGAGAGAAAGAGGGGTGAGGAGGAGAGACAAATACAAACATAGGAGGGAGCAAGAGAGATAAGTAGAGGGAGTGGTGAGATAGAGAGATGGAGAGAGGGAAGGAGAGAGAGAGAGAAGGGAGGTAGGGAGATGTATAGAGAGATAGGCGAGATAGAGAGAAGTAGAGAGGGATGGAGAGAGAGATAGGTAGAGTGATGGAGAAGAGAGATAGAGAGAAGTAGAGGGAAGAAGGGAGGAAGGGAGGGAGAGGTATGGATGGGGAGAGAGGTGAGATAGAGAGGTGTAGAAAGGGTGAGAGAGAGAGAGAGAGAGATCTTGAGCTCACAAGAGACAAAGGTAGAGAAATTATGGATATATATATATATATATATATATAGAGAGAGAGAGAGAGAGAGAAAGATCTCGAGCTCACAAGAGACAAAGGTAGAGAAATGATGGAGATATGGAGAGAGAGAGAGAGAGAGATTCCTAGAGAGAAACATATATAGATATAGTGAGATAGAGTGAGAGAGAAAGATTATGGGAGCTTATTGACTATTGAAATTTGACTGTCTAAAAAATTATAAGATCTTCCAAAACCTAGAATTTGTATTATAAGTACTAGATATCTGAAACTATTTTGAAACATCCTAAGACAATATACATGAAATAAAAACTAAAGTATAACAAAGTAAATTTCCATATATAAATGTCACTTATACTTTCATGTATATAGCTTTACCATAGGAGAAAGAGAAAGAGAAAGAGAAAGAAAAAGAAAAATTTCCAAAGAAAGCAATAATATGAACACGTTATAAGAAGCTTGTATTTTCTAATGCATTCAAATAAATTGAGCACATTATAATGTGCTCACTTTTTTTCCAAAACTTTCTAACCTTTTCCTTGTATTTTCCTTGGGCATCCAACCCAAAGGATTGGAGTGACTTTTCAATTTCCAACAATGTGTTTTCGTAAATTGTGAAACAATTAACACAATCTCAAGTGTGCTCCACATCAAGTTTTCACATGTTTCAATGTCAAGTCAAAAAAATAGCATGATAATGTTAAGCTCTCTCTTAGCTATCTGACGATGTGTAATAATCTTTATTTTTTCAGTATGTTGAGGTTTCCATCTTTAATTTCTTTTGATAGTGTCTCTATTTTTTGTCAGAAACCAATGTTTTATTTTTTTACTTTAATGTTAACCATTCACCAAAACTTTGAATAAATTATATTTTAGAATCTATACTTTATTCTACATATATTTAAAAAATATATTTTCAATCAGTTTTCAAAAATTTTAGGGGGGATGCTCAATTTTCTATTTTTTAGGATGCAAATCCACTTTGAAAATTAGTGAAAAATCATACATTCATTAAAAATTAGCAAAAAATTGGGGATAAATTGCATGGTGTTAGCTAATTTCTCACTAAAGAAATTTTTGAAATACTAAAAAAAATTGAGATTTTAGGGGGGGCACACTAGATGCTATGTTATGTTTTTGAAAAAGACTAGATCAATTTGTGTGGCCCTCCTTTTTGAACCCCTTAATCTCTACCATTAAAAAAAAATAGTAGTTTAGAAAGTAGATTCATTATGACTCTTTTCTTGGTTGCATCTTCATATTTTGAGTGTAACTATCTTCAATTTCTCATCCAAGGACATTCTTTCTAGATTTCAGAAAAAGTTACCACTTAAGACCCCTTTTTAGTCCCCCATCTTTTTGCACTTACCCAGATGTTGAACCCTTTGGCATCAAACTTTCATCAACTTCCATTGCTAGTGGTGAAAATTAAACTATTGATGTTAAAAATAAAATCATATAAATTATAATTATCAATGATATATCCAACATACTAGCAAATGAGATTCCTTTCTATAGCATAATTTTCTACCCATATGTACAATTTGTGAATTCTTCTAACACCCTTAAAAAATATACCAATGGTTATAGGGTATATATCAGTTCGGGAAAAAAAAATTGTCAATAAATGAATATTTCAACATAATAGTGAATATATTGATGACATAATTTCTTGACATCAACATCTACACAAACCTTCCTTTTCCCCTAAACCCTAATTTTTCCTTAAAGGATTTTTTTTTTTGCATAACTTGGACATACAAAGTTGGATTTTTACAAATGATATGTCATCAAAAAGCTAGTTTTGTGTACTTTCTAGTGGTGCAAGTCTCATCATAAAAAAATTCTACTAGTATATTTTATCACCTATTCATGTTAGACCATCATTTTCTACTTTTGAGCTCACAATTTCTTTTCTATATCTTTGATTTTCATGATTCTTGCAACATTGGAAAGTCATTTCAAAGTTGTTCAAATTTATCCATGCACTTTTCCATAATCATCCCTGTGTACTTTTGATTATTTTTTCATGAGTTCACATTCTAGATATTTATTTAAACATCATGGAACATGGAAATGTTATGTTTGCATGATATGACTTTATTTGATATGTTTTACATGCATTAAAGTTATTGGTCTTTGATCTAAACATATAAGGAGGTATCATGGGTTTTTATGTTCATCCTTTGGTCACCTTGGAAAAGAATAATTATTATCTTGGAAAATTGACATCTTGATGTAGGAGCATCCAACGGACATCTAGTGGTGTAGGGAAAGCTTGCATCACCCAAACAATTTTTTTTTCCTTCATTTCTTTATTTGTTTTGAGTTCTATGATGGCACTTAAGGGGTGTAATACAATCAGGAGTCAGAAAAGGCAAAAAATGGTCACTTACTATTTTTAGTAAGTTGTCCTAAATGGGCTCGTATGGAACTAAAAATTTACCCCAATGAGAAAAACTAAAAAAATATTTCCAAACGCAAGAGAATCGTCTCAATACCCTACACAATTTGGGAGATATAAAGTTTTTGTCCCAAGAAATTTTTCCAATGCAGCTTCAAATTCAGATATGAAGACTTTAGAGGCCCTGAAACAACTCAAAAATTTGATGCATTGATCTCTAATGGGATCGACATTGTATATCTCTTCAATAGCTTTCCAACGATATGCAATTTAGCAAATTGGACACTCAGATCAAAAGTTATGGCCCCGCGAAGTTGCCCCTCTAAAAAGTGAATTTCATTAAAATTTCTTCTTAGGCTAGAAATCATTTGGTGAGAATTTTTGGCACCAAAACAAAAGGGAAAGTTGAACCTTCTAGAACATTTTAGGGCGGTTATTGGGGTAAAATAAAATTGTTAAGTGGGGGGTTGTAGAGGGTGGCTCCAATAGTGCATATTATGGCTCTGAATAATACATTTTGTTTTCAGAGTTGATTTTGGTGTAATGAATCAAGCCCATGATGGTGCAAAATGTAAGTTTTGAATCTATAACTTCATTTTTTAGAAAATAATTGAAAGTTAGTTATTTTTCTATCTCGCATCTTCTGTGTTGGTATCTATTGTGGTGATTTGTGTGGGTTTTAGGTGGTGTGGCCCTCATCACATCTTGACACATGTTAGGTAGCTTAATATTTTTCCTTATCTTTATGGAATCATCCTTGAACCAAATACACCAAGGAATAGTTTAGCATGGGGTAACATCATTGACCATGTTATATTATTGATTTGTTCTAGTATTTATAATGACACTATGTATGTTGTATCATACATTGATTATCCCCACACACTTTGGACTAAAATTTGGGAGATTTATGGACACCCTGGTATCTTTGCACATTCTTAGAGGAACCTACTATAAATTGTCTCATTCCCTTGGATGATGTAAATTGCATATCCTTTGATGATGATACATTATAGAATTTTTAGTATATCATAGGTCTTGCATGTTGTAATGTTTCAAAGGCTTATCTCTTTGTTCCTACTCTTCATATTGAAACCCAGTCTCCATCTTTTGTTAATTTTTTATTATATTTTTATCACCACATAGATGGCTCCTATTGATTTATCATAGTATAAAATTCATCCTCTACTAGATATTTGAGTAGATTTCAAAGGCATAGATAATTTGGATTTAGATTCCTTGTTCATTCAACATATGGGAATGGCTTCTTTAATTAGTAGTAGATTTTCATTTCCTAATGGGACTATTTATTTTTTTAGTAGAGTATCATGTTTCATCTTAAAGCTTTCATAATTGACACATGAGCTACTTCTTAATGATGATATTGATATACTTATCTTGTATCTCCTATTGTGGGCACATTCATTATACATATGTGATAGGATTTATGTCATTGGGGGATATATCGAGTCCTACTTATTTCCTTATTTCATTAGTTCAATATTTTTTTTAATTTTCTCTTTTGGAGAGAAGTTTTTTCCAATCATGTTTTCTCATTTTCTCTAGGTATGAGAGATTTATTTGTTTGTACATGGGTACTTCATCAAGCCTTAAATCCAAGACCCATCCATGCATCTGTCCAAGAATCCATCATTAGGTTTTTAGCTTCTCCCTAAGTTGTACTTAAGGAGGGGTGTTAGAATGAAATAGGAAAGTCTCCTAGTAAATTACTTAAGTCACATTTCTACTTTCTAGCACTTAAGCTTAAATTAGCAGCGCTTTTCTATGTTTAGGACATGTGATTTTTTTTCTCATATCATAGAATGAGGACTCTTATCACGATCTAATCTAATCCTCACCTATGGTTTCATTGATGGTTGCATTTTTTTTCCCTTTTCAAGGATTCATTATTCATTGTTGCAATCATCCAACATTCATAATTCAGGTATATTTTTGGATTAATTCAATTTTCATGGTTGCATAACACTATCAATGGATTTTTCTCTCTTCATGTGATAGGTGTTTGGTTGTGGGTGATTTATGGGAGCTATATAGGGTTCACTATCAAATACAACATGACTTCCTACTCCCATTAAACTACCATTTTCCTCAAACTTGACTACGAATTCCTATGATCCCATTGAATGGTCATTCATCCTTACCATGCTTCAAGTTCTTGGCTTTGATCCTTATTTCATTTATTCTATGTAGATGTTATTCATAGATGCCTTTGCTTGCATCACAATCAATGGACAACAATCTATGTCTTTTAGGCTTTACAATTCCATCCATCAAGATTGTCCTTTGGCAATAGTATTTGTTTTCTTGTTGATGAAGGATCTGGCTATCTCTTGGTTAAGGGGATGAATTCCTTCTTGTTATTTTCCCACCAACTGGTTTATGGTCACTTCACTAATTATTCTTTTCTCACTCTTATTGAGGAGGAGAATAATGTCACTCAAGCTCTCTAGTGTTTAGATTTTTTCTTGGCTTATGTATCAAGCATTCAATGACGAAAGAATCAATCATATTGATAATACTTTCTTCTTCAAGAACTTAGTGGTTTGAATAATTCAATTGGAAATGGGTTGATCATGGAGAAATGTTCCATTTTTAGATATACCTTTAATTTTGTATGCCTCACCTTCCATGCTATGATCATTTATGGTTTGATAGATTGAACAAAAATCCTAATTATTGGATTATCAAACCTCTTTACTTGGCTAGTAAGTTCTAGATTTATTCTAGGGTATTAGTTGTTATGCATTTCTATTACTATTCTTGTTGGGTACATTTCAAAGATTCTTGCCTTGACTTTGAAAAGATCCTTAGAGATATCATTTAGGGTAATAGTGAAGGAAAATATGGTTTTCACCATGTGGTTTGGGAATTTTTTTTCTTTCTTCATGACTCTAGAGGCTTGGGTTTTCTATCAATCCATAGACTAGGAATTTCCCTATGTGTTAAATGGATCATCAAATCTTTGGAATTATGCAACGAAGTTTAGAAAATTCTATCCAAACATTGTATTAAGGTGTCAACTAGTTATTAGGTTTAGAAGGGATTTGACTTTGGTACTCTTCTCACTATGTGAGATACTATGAGGATTTAGGGCCCTTTTCTCATTAGAAGTATTTTGAAAGTATGGGAAGCTATCAAACCATCAATTTGTTAGGAAAGAAATGCCATATATAATGGTCTCTTTATCAACGAAAAATATATTTAGTGGAAGTTATCTCGTCTCAAGGATAACCACTGGAAAAATTTCTTTGGTTGCATGCCTTGAAGTTGGGTATGTGCAGGATCATCATGGAAAAAACAGGCCCTTAAGTGGCAATAAAATTCAGAAAAATCAGAGTTAGGCAACTTGACATAAAAAATTGAATAAGTTATCTATATTATTTCCAAAATATGTAAGAATATAGAAAATTGAATATAGTTTCTAAACTACTAGGTTTTTTTAAAAAAATATATTTGGTGAAAATTTAAAATTTCAATGTAGTAGCACTTAAATTTCAGGGAAAAAAATAAGAAGTAGGTGTCTATCTGACCACCCTAACCACAATAAAATGATAATTTTTTTTATAAGAATTTAGATATAAGTAGAGGACTCATGTCTCGATGTGATGCATATTTTTTTGTAATTTTTTTCAAAGTAAATAATTAATTATAAATTTTTTATTACAAATTTTTTAAAATATAAAAACTCGTATGTCTAACCACATTAACTTGGTCAAAACGTAATGAAATTCAATATTTTTTTTTAATCCTATAGTATGCAAAGCATAGAATGTGACACATGTTTTAGATTCAAAAAATGTGATACCATTTGAAAGCTATAGATGTTTTTCAATCAACCTATCAATCAAGACTTTAGTCGTAATTCAAATAGAAAATGAATAATAATTATTTATTAAATTCAAAGCAAAGCATAGTTTATATTGGTGGAAAGCTAAGAATCTCCTTTAAAAACCCTTTTTGTTTCATCAACTTTGGGTAAAAAAAAAGTCGTCAACCACATACCCTACACATACCCAGTTGTTTAAGGGAGGAATCTATGTACTTCCTAATTGTATCCATAGAGCCACCAAGAATTTCCTTTCTTGGCTTGAATTCAAATTAAAATTCAAACTAGCTATGCAAGACTAGAACCATTTATATTTGTTACTAATTTTATACCTCCCCAAATTATTCATAAAATTGGGGTTAGGTCTCTCAAGCCTTGGTGGAAAGATTGAATGCTATGCCCTTAATATTAGTGTACATCGGGTTATGAATAGTCGGCTTGTGGCTATCTTAACTCTCTATTAAGTCATATTATCATTAGTATATTGTTAAATTTAGTTGTTTAGGTTGGCCTAAGACTTATATAGGTCTGTCTAAGTTGGCCTAGGTGATATCCTAGGCATAAATAGGTATATATAGTTGGTTGTGAGTCTTATTTCATCATCAAGTTGTGAAGTGTGTTCTCATTATATAAGAGACTTGGAGGTTTTCCCCCTTGAAGTGGCTTGTTATTCTCAATTATTATCAAGTATTTTCAGCATATTTCATATCATATTATTCTATTGTGCAAGTTATTTCATAACAAGTGGTATTAGAATATGATCTTGGCACCGTAGAGGCAAGGTTTTTCTCAATTTTGGAGGCAATTTTGGGAAGAGCATATATTTTATATTTTTGGAAAAAAAAATCCTATTTTAAAGGGTTTTTGAAGAACATATTAAAGAAGATACAGTCTATATTTTAGAATAATTGGAGCATAATTAAGTGAATTATTGTAGAATTAGGGTTTCTACACAATGTTTTTAGAATCTACATATCTCGTACATCTTGTCGAATTGGAGTCTAATTTTTATTGGGTTTTTGAAGACATACTAAATGAGATTAAAGTAAAAAAATTGGAGGAATTGGAGCAAAAATTAAAAAAATTATTGAAAATTAAATTTTTCACAATTATCACTCTCCACGCTGAAATCTGCTTAATTCTTGGAGATTTTTCTAGGTGAGAGTTATTTTAGCCCTAGTAAGTTACCATAAAAATTTTAGAGAATTTAAGTCTCATTTGTTTGATTTATTTCAAACTTAGTGGTTCCCATCATGACGGGGCCTGCAACAAGGGGCAAAAAGAATGTTGTCACTCCAGGGAAGACTCCTAATAAGGATGGGGTAACAATAGAGGATATTACTCCTAATGAGGAAATCAATAAGGTCAAGGAATACATTTCCTCAATGAAGATGGGTATGTGTGACCTAAGAGGAGATATATCGGGCATACGAAACATGTTAAGCACCTACATGGCTGAACCAAGAAAGGAGTTCTCAAGTGACCAAGGTGAAAATTATAGGTTAGATACCATTGACACAAGCTCTAGTACTCCTATGGGATCTAGGAATTTATTTCCAAAGGTGGATATGCGCAATTCCAATGACAAGGATCCTCTAACATGGATAAACCAAATGGAGAATTTTTTGAAGTACACCAAATCCCAAATGGACAAAAGGTCACTATGGCTTCCCTATATCTATAACCAGATCAATTCATTTGGTATCATTGGATTTTGCACTCATCGAAGGAAAAAGGGGCTCACCATCTCATGGTCAATTTTTATGGAGGAACTCCAAGCACAATATAGCAATAGCATGATAGACAACTTCTTTAGCTAGTTGGCTAAACTTCAGCAAACAGGATTAGTTAAGGATTATATTCAACAATTCCAAAATCTATCCTTAAAAGTGGATACAATTACGGAGGAAAACTTGAATGATCTATTTTTGGGGGGTCTCAAGGATCACATTCAACATGAGGTATGCATGTTTAGCCCTAGCTCCATAAATGAGTCTTTTATGTTAGCATGCAGGGTAGAGGAGAAGTATTTGATTCCTAAGAAGCAAGGGGCTAATGTGATAAGAGAGAAAGCATATTCAACACAACCTACTAGGTTGACTCGACAACAAATTGAGGAGAAAATAGAAAAAGGGTTGTGTTTCAATTGTGATACCAAATACAGTTGAGGACATAAATGTAGTGAAACAAAAAATTTCTATATTGAAGGTCCAAGTGAGGTAGAAGAGGAGGAACCCATACTAGAGGATGAAAGGGAATCAAATGAGGAATCACATGATTCTCAACCAATCATTTCTTGTCGTGCACTCTTAGGTTTCAGTGCTCCACAAACTCTCAAGGTGGTGGGGTTCTTAAAGAAGTAGAAGGTAATGTAGTGTTGATCGACTTAGGTAGTACTTGTAATTTCATCAACAAAAAGTTAGCTACTCGTCTAAATTGTTTTATATATACAGCTCCAGAGTTTCAGGTTTTGATTATAGATGGTGGTACAGTTAGTTGTTCAGGGAAGTGTCATAGCATTAAATTATCAATGGGAGATTATCAACTTGATACCCCAATGTATGCAATATCCATGGGTGCAGCAGATATTGTTTTGGGAGTACGATGGCTCACTACTTTGGGAATGATTGAGATGAACTTCAAAGAACTATTCATGATATTTCAATCAGAAGGAAGGGTAGTAGAGCTAAGGGGGTTGAAGGAAAAATCCCCACAAATGGTAAGCTCTCATCAAATGCAAAATTTTTGGATATGTGCAGGATCATCATAGAAAAAAAATGCCCTTAAGTGGCAAAAGTTTTAGAAAAGTCAAAATTAGGCAACTTGACGTAAAAATTTGAATAAGTTAGCTATATTATTTCAAAAATATGTAAGAATAGAATCTGTAGCAAATTGAATGTAGTTTCTAAACTACTAGGTTTGTTTTTTTTTTAAATCTATTTGGTGAAAATTTAAAATTTCAATGTAGTAGTACTTAAATTTCAAGGAAAAAATAAGTAGGTGTTTGTCTAACCACCCTAACCAAGTTAAAATGATAATATTTTTTATAATTTTTTAGATATAAGTAGAGGACTCATGTCCGATGTGATGCATATTTTTTGTAATTTTTTTCTAAGTAAATAATTAATTATGAATTTTTTATTACAACTTTTAAAAATATAAAAACTCATATGTTTGACCACCTTAACTTGGTCAAAACTTCATGAAATTCAATTTTTTTTTTAATCCTATAATATGTGAACCATAGAATGTGATGCATTTTTGGATTCAAAAAGTGTGATATCGTTTCAAAGCTATAGATGTTTTTCAATCATCCTATCAATCAGGACTTTAGTCATAATTCAAATAGAAAATGAATAATAATTACTTATTAAATTCAAAGTAAAGCATAATTTATATTGATGGAAAGCTGAGAATCTCCTTTAAAACCCTTTTCGTTTCATCAATTTTGGGTAAAAAGAAAGTCATCACCACATACCCATCATATTGCCACTTTTTTTCCATCATGATCTTGCACATACCCTTGCTTAAGAAAGGAGTGGATGGATTTGTGGCCCAACTATGTTCATTAGAAGTCTCTCAATCTAATGCTCCTACTCATCCAGATATGCCTAAAGGACTTCCTCCTAAGAGGGATCATGATCATGCCATACAGTTAGTCCCAGGGAGCCAACCACTGAACATCAGGCCTTACAGGTATCCACACATACAAAAGAGTGAGATGGAAAAAATTGTTGAGGAGATGCTAGAGGTAGGAATTATCAGGCATGCCAAAGTGCTTACTCCTCACCTATGGTGATGGTACGTAAGAAGGATGATACTTGGCGCATGTGTCTAGATTATAGAGTGCTCAACATGTACACCATTAAAGATAAGTTTCCTTTTCCAGTAATTGATGATTTGCTAGATGAATTGAATGGAGCTATGTATTTTACAAAGTTAGATCTTAGATCTGGTTATCACCAAATTCACATTAAGGAGGAAGATATTTTTAAGACAACATTTCAGACTCATGAGGGTCATTATGAATTTTTTGATGCCATTTCTTCTTACCAATGCACCATCTACATTCCAAAGTTTGATGAATTCCATTTTTAAGAAGTTCTTGAGAAAGTTTGTGTTAGTATTCTTTGATGATATACTGATTTATAGCAAGACTTGGGAAGAACATTTGCAACATGTGGATCAAGCATTACAAATACTTGAAGATCATAAACTCTATACTAAGCCATCCAAGTGTGCTTTTGGTCTTATGGAGGTGCAGTATTTGGGACACATAGTTTCTCATGAAGGAGTAAAGGTGGACCCTAAAAAATTAAGGCTATCATGGAATGGCCTATTCCAAAAACCATTAAGATGTTGAGGGGTTTCTTGGGATTGATAGGGTACTATAGAAGATTTGTGAAGAATTATGGTCGTATAGCAATACCTCTCACCACTTTATTGAAGAAGGATTATTTTCATTGGAACGAGTCTGCCAATACAACATTTGAGAGATTGAAGGAGGCTATGTGTACAACTCCAGTGGTTGACACTTCTAACTTCACCAAGGGATTCATTATGGAATGTGATGCTTTTGGAAATGGGATAAGAGCAGTGGTCATCCAAGAAGGTTGACCAATTGCTTTTGAGAGTCATTAATTAAAGGGTAAGAATCAACTAAAACCTATTTATGAGAAGGAAATGCTAGCAATCCTCCATGCAATTAAACAATGGAGGCCTTATCTATTGGGTAGACACTTCAAGGTTAAGAAAAATCATGATAGCCTAAAATATTTTTTGGAACAAAGACTATCTTCTAAAGAGCAACAAAAATGGGTCACTAAGATGTTAGGATATGAATTTGAGATTGTATATAAGAAATGGAAAGAAAATATTCTAGCAGATGCACTTTCAAGGAAGGATGAGAAAGATGAAGCCTTATTGTGTGCCCTTTCAATATTACAAGAAAATTGGGTGGAGGAAGCCAAAGCAGAGTGGCAAAATGATGTTGCGACAAGTAATCTCATCGAATAATTAAAAAGTGATCATAGTAGTTCAGATAAGTTTTGTTGGAAGGGAGCCACTCTTTGGTATAAAGAGTGTTTGTATCTCTACAAGAATTCCACTCTCAAACAAAATATTCTCACATAGTTGCATGAGTCTCCAGTGGGTGGTCATTCAGGATTTTTGAAGACATATCATCGAGTCAAGCAAGATTTTTTTTGGGAAGGGCTAAAAGGTGATGTTCAAAAATTTGTGGCTGAATGTTTGGTTTGTCAAAGGGACAAAGGGGAGACAATTAAGACACTAGGTCTCTTGCAACTCTTATCTATTCCTAGCCAGTGCTGGGAAGAGGTATCCATGGACTTCATCACAGGGCTTCCCAAATATAAAGGTCATAATGCCATCATGGTAGTAGTTGATCACCTCACTAAATATGCATATTTCATTACATTATCACATCCTTTTACAACAAGTATAGTGGCAAAAGATTTTCTAGAGAATATCCAAAAGCTACATGGTACACCTAAGGTTATTGTTAGTGATCTTGATCCTATCTTCACTAGTCACTTTTGGAAATATTTATTCTCATGTTTGGGTACTCATTTGGCTCATTGCTCTTCATACCACCCTCAGTCAGATGGGAAAACTGGGGTTTTTAATAAGTGTTTGGAAGGATATCTACGTTATTTCACTTCAGAGAAACAGTCTCAATGGGTAGATTGGCTACCACTTGCAAAATGGTTGTATAACACTTTTTTTCATAACTCATCAAAAATGTCTCCATTTTTGGCACTTTATGGATATCATCCTCCTTCCATCACATCATCAATAAAGGTGTCACCAAGAGTTCGAGAAGTAGAAGGCCACTTGCTTCATCAACAACAAGTACTTTCAGAACTCAAGGAGAATTTAGCCATGGCACAAAATCAAATGAAACAAGCAGACCAACATCGTAGTGAAAGAAGTTTTGAAGTTGGGGATTGGGTCTTCTTGAGATTGCAGCCTTATAAGAAAATCTCATTAAAAGCAACAAAAAAATAATAATAACTTGTCTCCAAGGTATTATGGTCCATACAAAATCATGCAAAAGATCGATAGTGTTTCCTACAAGCTAGAGTTTCCACCAACAACAAAGATACATCCGTTTTTTCATGTTTCCTATTTGAAGAAGGTAATTGGGCATAATATTCCCACTCAAACAACACTACCAGAGCTTGATGAAGAAGGAAGAATCATTTTGGAACCAGAGTGCATTCGTCAAACATGCACAAAGAAGCTGAGGAATAGAACTCTCACTGAGTATCTCATCCAATGGAAGAATTTACCAATTGAAGATGCCAGATAGGAGGATGAGGAGTTCATTCAACAGAATCCAAACTTGATTAGCATTGAGGACAATGCTTCTTTGAAGAAGGGGGGCATGCTACACCCTTAATATTAGTGTACATCAGGTTATGAATATTTAGCTTGTGGCTATCTTAACTCTCTATTAAGTCATATTATCATTAGTATATTGTTATTTAGTTGTTTAGGTCAGCCTAAGACTTATATAGATGTGTCTAAGTCAGCCTAGGTGATATCCTAGGCATAAATAGGTACATATATAGGAGGTTGTGAGTCTTATTTCATCATCAAGTTGTGAAGTGTGTTCTCATTAGAGATACTTGGAGGTTTTCCCCCTCGAAGTGGCTTGTTATTTTTAGTTATTATCAAGTATTTGCAGCATATTTCATATCATATTCTTCTATTGTGCAAGTTATTTCATAACATTGAAAATGATACTTGGATATGCTCTTTCATAGTTATAGGTCTCACAAAGGCTACTTGTGGCTATCTCCCCATCTTCCTATGGTGGATTAGGTAAATCTCCAAATATAGCTCCAATACTCTATTAGGGAACGAAACCATAGATTTCAAAGTAATTGGTGGATGGCTTTGGCACCCCAATTGATCCACTATTCTTAGTGTAGTATGGATTAGGCCTTGCAACTAGGTGGCCATTTAACTCATATCAGTATTCCCAATCCCTATTATTCATTTTGTGGCCATATGGATTTCTTCAAGCACCTCTTCTAGTATTATCCTATAGCTCAAGCGACTTGGAATTGGATCCAATAATTTTTCAATCCATTTAGATCCACCCCTTTTTCTTGGCATATGGCTTTCCTTAGAGATTGACTTTACCTCTTACAAAAATGGCTCTAGGAAAATTAGCCATTAGCAATTCACTGACGAAAAATTCACTGCCAGCGATTCACCATGGGAAAATTCACCACCAGCAATTCACCGTAGTGGAAAATTAACCGCATTAATATTTTTTAATATATATTTCAAAAACTTTGAATTTTTTTTAATATTAATGCAGTTAATTTTCAACTGCAGTGAATTGTTGGTGGTGAATTTTACTTGGCGGTGAATTGCCGGCGGTGAATTTTCTATCAATCAATTACTGGCGGTGAATTTGTTGCATGCCTAAAAAAAATATACCTAATTTTGTATGCTTTCAAAGTGGAAATTCTCTTTAACATTTGGAAGGATAAAATAGTACCTTTTTTGTTGTTGTTCTATTGATGTCCATTATTCTTTGTATACAAAAGTCATGATTTGCTCTTATGTGCTTATGAAGATTTAGGTGCAAGCTCATAAAGTTGCACTTGAAGTTGATCAACTTCAAGAACTATTGGATCATTAGGAAATGTCCTTTGTACTAATGCTAGAGTTTTACATGTTCCCCCCTCTCCTTAGTGGGAGCATTGGCATGGGTGTAACTAGCCTATAAGGCATAATAGTGGATCGCATTATCGTGGTCATCATGGCTCTCAAACTTTACCTTCTCAAAATATTGTTGCTTATGGGGGGTGGGATCAACCTTCTTAAATACCTTCTACCTCTTCTCGTGGGCAAGGAGTTGCTCCTAGTTAACTTGAGTCAAGCAAACTTTTCTTTAGTCAACCCTCTTAAAGAAGAAGAAGAAAGTGCTCTCACTAAATGCGAGTCAATTGATGATTCTTCCTTCGGAAATGTTTGTGGAAACATTCACCGCACGTTTCAAACCTTAACTTTTCTATAACTAACTCTTAGATAAAATGCTTATCCGTGTGTTATCCGTGTGTATGGAGGCTGAGGTAGGTATGAGGCCAAAGTCTTGTACTGGCTCAGTGGGACCACTGTAGATTCCAGTTATGGATGTAGTGTTAGTGGTCATCACTTTTCAGTGGTTGAAATCCGGTTGAAATCCCGCCTCTCTAAAGCATGTTTGGTCGGAAATAACACTTGGCAAGCTCTCATGGCTCCTCCGACCAAACGTGGTGTGAAATGATATACACGTGTAAATTCATTCGGCTTCATCCTCCAACTCCCGGAAGCTCAGTACTGATCGCCATTACAGCACATCCTAAGCTGGAAATCAGAATAGCCTGCACAAAAGTTGACTGCAGGAGGTGTTGCATCTAGAAGCCCATGGAGTGTATAAATAGATCGAATAACTTCCTCATCAATCTTATCCTCACAAGACCTAGTTTTTCAGATGGTGGAACGTTACCCTCCATGAAGGGCGCACTATCAGGTTAACTGACTCTATTTGGATTGATCTGTAAATTGAATGGCGATTGGTGGATGAAATTGATGTATAGTATTAAGTTCTCCTCATGCGTGACATTATAGGCACCTTCTGTTGACCAGGCTTTTATGTATTTTCGGTTTCTTGAGTTTATCAAATACTCTGCTCTGTATTGTTGATAAGTCTATAAAAGGGTTAAAAATCGGCATAAGCAATCCTTTGTAATCAATTTGAATACTTGGCATAAATTCTAGACTTGTGGCAATATGTCTAATGATGGAGAAGAAACGAGATTTAGAGGCGTGAGAAAGAGAAAATGGGGAAAATATGTGGCTGAAATTCGGTCAGGAAACAGATCGCGCATATCGCTTGGCTCATACTTTACTCCTCACGCTGCAGCTCGAGCTTACGACACTGCGCTCTTGTACCTGCGAGGGCCCAAAGCTTCGTCTTTCAATTTTCCAGACTCTCAGTTCAACTCAAGTGCATTGTCGGTGGCCAATGCGGAAATCAGTCCTTCACCGGACGTTATTAGAACAGCTGCTATTGCGGTTGGGTCTTCCTTCGACACCGTTCCTGCGAGATTCTATGACAATGTGGAGGCCGGGCCCAGTGCAGACAGAGAAGCCTCAGCCCATTTTGGCCAAGGCGTTGATGATGAAAAGATTGCAGATACAGGGGAGGAAGAAGAAGAAGATATGTGTGAGCTGAATGATGCAAAATATCTTCTTCAATCTCCCAAGGAAATGTCACTTGAGGAGAGGGTTCAGATGTCCCTACTTTTGCCTGAGGACAAGGAGACGATGCAGTCTTACGATTCATCTGAAATCTTCCCTGATTTAGGAACATTGGATGAAACCACATTCCGGGCGACACCAGCAAAGCCTTCTACTTAAATACGCATCTAAATCCAGACTTAATTTATATCAGGCTGGAATCAAGCGGCCTAGAGCGAGAAGGGGATATTCCTCTCCGGTACATGCCATTTTGCTCCTATGTCTGGTATTGAGTGCAGAATAAGTTAGAAATAATGAAGATGAATTTACTCGAACTCAGTTCACCCGAACAGTAAGCATTATTATATTAGTAGAAATGTTTATCGAAACTCCATTATTAAAAGTAGTTGACCTTTCCCAATTAATGTGTCGAATTTGTCACCACGGAATCCGATGGGCTAATAAAGATATGTAATCCGTGGCACTCTTGTAAGTGAAATTCTGTAGCTGACGCTGTGGAGGCTCCACACCGGAAGAAATGACTTACTGAGGATGTCTACAATCTTTTCCCTATTTGTCATTATGGGATTGAATCGTGGAATATATTTATATTATATATTATAAATAATTTTATGTGTAAATCAATAAATGATTAAATTTTGGGTAAAGTAGATCTTTTTACATAAATATATGAGAATTTAGGAATAACATATTAAAAAATCATAAATATTTTTTTACTTTATATAAAATATCATAACTTTCAAATATAAATGTATCATTTATAAAATAAGATGCTCATAAGAATAAGCATTATTTTAATCTTTGTATCCATCATAACTAGCTCAATAGATGAAGTCAAAATACTATATGTTATTATAAAAACAATATATTTGTATCCAAAATATAACTCATATTCAACATTAATAATCACAAATTTTTTAATAATCTTTTAAATTTTACGATTAAATATAAGTTATTTGTTGTACTCACTTTTTACATTCGATACATGGCAAACATATAATATAACCTACTCTAATGCATGTACATTGTCTTTGTAGTACTTATACACACAAGGATAGTATTTTTCCACATAAGAGACAATACTTGCTCACATGAGAATCTTATTTTATAAATCACACTTACATTTGATAGTTATGACAAATTATATAAAACAAGAAATTATGAATTACACTTGCTAATGAATGTATTTATTTTTTTAATAGGTCATTCATAAGTTCTTGCATGTTCATGTAGGGTCCATTTTGACAAACAATTGTTCATATGCTAATTTATATGTGAAATAATTATAAACAATATTTAGTATAATATATGTTATTAAACTAAATCCCATATCAACAAATATTATACCAACAATAAAACCCTAGCCAAGTATTGGCCTCTCTTTCATAGGGATTTTGTGATAAATTTTTGGTCAAATATTTAAAAAATTATTTTGAGGACACTTCTCACTAGATGTGTTTTGTGAAGATTTTCTAACAATTCACACTTTCAAATATTAGTTGTAGATAGATAAGAGGTCATATCACATTTCAAGAAAATAAATGCCCCATATATTTCCATTTAAATACTAGATAATATCAAGATTAACACACACAACTACTATTCCTTTGTTGCAGGTTTCTTGCAGGTGTTGTCATTGATGTCAATAGTATGGAGTTTGTTGATGTCAATTAGTATGAAAATTGTTGATGATGATTGTCGTCGTTGTCAGCAAGGTGGTTATGTGTAGTTGATTATATATGCTACAATTAGAAAGGATGTCATGAGTTTCTATAATAATTTTTTTTTGTTACTTATGAATGGGTATATGATTCTATGAATGTTGTATTCATTGTCTATTGTTGTAATTTGCATAGAAAAATCTCTTACAGATAGTGTCTCAAGATGGTGCTCTAAAAAGGCTTTGGAGAATGCTCTGCATTCCTCCACATTTAAAGATTTCCTTCAGTTTGAAGGATAAAAAAAGTCAAGTGTTCAGTGTATGTGATCTACTTTTCTAATCTTGGATGTTACTGTAGAAGTTTCCTAAGTAGAGTGGGGATTGAATTGCTACAATCATGGAAGGTTTTGAGAAATGCTTTGTATTTCTTCATTGTTGTTGTTATGGTCTTGTTCTTTGGAGGATATGTTTCCAATTTCTATTTGTTGCCTTTCCTTGATTTTTAGTTGTTAAAGAGGACTACAAGTTGTGTTGTCAAAGTTATGTCTCAAGACTTTGTTACAGTCTAGGTTTGCAATAGATATTGGTTTCGTATTTGTTTGCTTGTGCCAACATATTATATAGGAAAATCGGGTTTTGAAGGGACTCGAAACCCTTTACAACTTAAGGTACAAAATGTTGCTCAAGATATACTTCATAAAAACACCAATAGCAGCCCAAAACCCAAAACATCAAAATGTTGCTTGAAATATAAAATAGTAAGCTATCAACAAAACCCAACAACAACAAAATGACAAAACAATAGGAACGAAACCGAGACCTAGCAGCAGAAAAAACACACAACAAACAGACAAATAAACAAATAGGACACTATTTCAAATTGCTTAAGGTGTTGGCCACCTCAAGCTCCTAGCTTCTATGCATTTCAATCATGTCCAACAACTCTTTTTTCTCAGCTTCAAAGGAATTCTTTCAGTTAGTAGACCCTTTAGCAGCAGGGCCTTTACCATCATCTTTTGTACCTTTTTTCTCTTTACCTTTGGTCGAGTGTTCCTTCTCCATCAACTTAGAAAAAAAACATTTGGTGCTCCCTGAGCTCACTAATTTTACGAAACAAGACTTCCAAAGAGTCCACACTATTCTTTACTACAATGTGACAAGTGTGGAGAAGCTTCTTAATATCTATATTGGTGTCCAATATCTTGGCTTCTAAACCAACTAATCTCTCTTCAAATAGGGATTTAAAATCATGGTATGAACCGTTAAGATCCATAATTCTGTCAATCAAAATATTCGAAGACAAGCCTTTTAGAATATTCCTCAAATTCTCCTTCAAACCCCTTATTTTAATGTTCACCTTATTGAACTCCTAAAGAGTCCATTTTGCTAATTTAAAAGTGCTAGTGGCCCCTACCCTTGCCATATCAAGATGCTCAATCATAGAGGTGGAATCATCATTTAGATAAGAAAAGTCCTTAGAAAGGGGATTTACCTTTAGAGGCTCCGACTTTGCATGATTATGCTTAGCATCCTCCTTATTCTCCCCTTCCAGATGCACATTGGGAGAGCTACAAACCAAGGATTCATCGATTTCCACCCCCTTCTCTTCAGAAGTCTTCTCCTCACCAGGCATCGTGGTACCTTTAACCATATCTTTCAAGGCCTGGTTCTTCAACTGGGAAATGTGTTTGGAAACCCTTCTTGGCTTATCAGGTTAGCCTTCAGGGTTAATACATTCTCCTGCAACCCCTCTTCTTTACCACCAACCTCCATGTCACCCTAGCCAATGTCCAAAGTGTCGTTCCTAGGCGATGAATCACTAGAGCCCACCTTTGTATCCTCACTATCAAAATTTAGCTCATTCAAAATAAGGTGCTTAGCTGTAACCTATTTTCTTTTAAGGCTACTCTTCTTCCTCTTCTTCGAGGAAGTAGCCATAGGGGTAGGGGACCCATCCTCATCCTCTTCAATCCACTCCTCTTCCTCAACAATATTGGCATTTGATCTAGAAGAGCTAGAGGCTATGCTCAAAATCTTCACCTTACCCTTAATTTCAATGGTAGGGACAAGGGCTATAAAATGCTCCATTATTAAAAGAATAAGAATGTCATGGAGGACTAGAGCCCTCCTATTCTTTAAGTGAGCATAAATAGAGACCTCCATGGATGACAACATAAAAAATGGAAAGGAAATAAATAACCCATGCCTAAAATGGTTTAAAAGAGTGAAATGATGGCCAAGGATTGTAGTGAACCTACCTTCCAAAGTCACATGTACCGCATTATCACCTTCATAATATTCACCCAAACCTTCTTGAAAGACTTTCGTTCATAGCCCCAACTTTCCATTTTGATGAATTTTTTTTTGTTCATCATCTTTGAAATATCGAGCCATGGCTTCCTCATTACTATTCTTTGAATATCATTTGTTGCTAGTGATGTAATCCACGTGATTTTTGTTTTTCTTCTTCGATACAGCTTGTGGTTTGGAGATTAATATTTTTAAGGGTTGAGTGTTTGCTAGGTTGACTTAGTGTTCTAAGTTATTTGTTCCAATTTTTTATGGCATGCACCAACATAGTGAAAATTTAAATTAGGTCCTACTTATCTCCTACCTTGGATCATATTTGATTTACCTTTCCTATGGATGTGTTGAAGTCAACTCAATATGGACATTACATGTTTCATGTTCATAGGCTTCAAGATGGCTAACAAGGAGAAATTTTTTTATTCTTGTGGATTGTATAAATGTAATATCAAGTGTGTGATTAAAGTGCATAAGTTTTCATTGTGTGATTAATGTAATTTGTTGACAAGAGTGCGTTGAAGGAAAAGCAATGTGTACAAAATTACATAAAAGTGTTTGATTCTTGTTGGAGATAGTGAGCCAAAAGCAAAATAATTTAAGTAGTTTGTGGAAAGCAGTGAGTTGACCAAATTATGTAAGTTGGAGGTAGTGATCGAAAGGTAGAAATGCGAGTTTGAATACCAGAGGTAGTGATCCAAAGGTAAAGTGATGTAAAATAGTTGAAAGTAGTGAGCCGAAGGTAGTAGAAGTGTTGTGATTATGTTTTGACATTTGATTCTTCAAGGAGTTAAATTTTGAGGAACTACAACCTCATTCTATAAGTAAATAAGGAGTTGTAAACTTCCCTAGGTTAAAGACAAAAAATCATTTGTAACTATTGATTCTTTTGTGAGGCTAGATTTGGATAGTAGCTCCAAGTAGCTTTTCTCACTGTGGTTTTTCCCTTGTTGGGTTTTCTAGATAAATCTATTATTATGGTGTTGTGACCTTGCTTTGAATGTGTTGTTTGATTAAGGTAGCTTTATTTTTTTATTGATAAGTTGAAACTAAATTGATTTGAGGGATATACTAATATAACCCCCCCTCTCAATATATGTGTGTTCTAACAATTGGTATCAGAGTTGAGTTCCTTTGTGTCTCCTCACAACTAAAGGTAGATCTTGGTACAAGACACATGACTCAAAAGGAATCCTTTTCTAAGGCACCACAATTTGATTGAAACAATTCTGCCTTCTAGAGTATGAGGATGGATGCCTATCTCACATCACTTGGTTATGATGTTTGGAGAGCTGCCAAAGATGATTATGTCGAACCTACTCATCCTATCAGTGATCCAAATACAAAAAAGGGATCATGAAAATAATCCTAAAGATAAGTGGGTTAGAAAATTCTAAATTTTTCAAAGTGGTACAATGCAAAAATGCAAAGGAGATATGGGATAAGCTCAATAATCTCTAAGGGAAATGACAGTGTGAATAAAGTAAAGCTACAATCTTTCTAGATATTATTTGAGAATATAAAGATGAAAGAAGAATAAAACATTGTTGGCTAGTTTCTCTAGGATGATGAAGTTGTAAATGGAATCAAAGGTCTAGGAGATGACATAGCTGACTATGTGATGGTGAAAAAGGGTTTTGAGGACTCTCCCTTAGAGGTTTTACTCAAAAAAAATTATAATTGAAGAGACCAAGGATCTAACAAATCTTACCATGGAATAATTTTTTGGATCTATCATAACTTATGAGATGAGAAATGATGTTTAGAGTACACACAAAAGAGAAGTTGCAGTCAAAGTTGTGAAGAAAGAATAATATTTTAGGTTAATTAGTGATTCTAATGAAGAAGAGGAAAAAATTGTGAGAAATCTAAAGAAAGGATCAAGAAAGTAAAAAGGTAAATTACCATTCAAATTCGTTAATTATGGAATAATTCATCACCATTCCTCTAAATTTCCTTTTAGAGAAAGTGAAAGCAAGAACAAGGATTTTGAGAAAAATAATTTCAAGAAAAATCTTCTCTCCAAAGAAGAATACTACTCCTCAGATGAAGGAGAACACTGTACATCAAAAGATGGTGTAGATGTATCCCACTTCATGAATTTTGTGATCCCTAGAAGTTCAAGAAAACCTGTGGATGAAGAAGAAGGTGAAGTTGATTTCGAAGGTGGACTTGTCTCTACTCTTGAAGATCTAGATTGAAGCTAAAATAAAAGAATGAAAAAAGCTTGAGAAGGAGATCCTATCACTCAAAAATGAGTTGGAAAAAGTTATGTCTGGAAATCAAAAAGTTAATTTCAATCTTAAAGAAATATCCCATCATGCAAGTAGATCCTCTGTGAACAAGTTTAATCATGCATTTTTTGGTTACTATTTCATTTGCAATAAGTATGGGCATCAAGCTATAGAGTGCAAATCTAAAATGAATGAAATATTTTTTTTTTCAGTAGAAATTATCTTCCTTCTCTAGTAGATGTTAATGTGACATGTCATATCTGTAGTAATATTGAACATATAGCAAAGTTTTGAAAAAGTGATTTTACAAAATTAGAAATACAAAAGATAGTTGATGATGAACAAGTCAAGGAAACAAGAAAAGAAAACTCAATGGTTGTTCAAGTAGCATTTCATGCTCAAGGAAAATTAAATATATGGATAATTGACAATGGTTGGTCAAGTCATATGGCTAGTGGCAAAGAAATTTCATCAAGTTTGTTAAATGGAATGGTGGGTCATTCAAGTTTGGAGATAACTCATCACCAAAGGTCTATGTAAAAGGCATTGTAAGTATTGATGGAAAATATAAAATTGAAGATGTTTTCTATGTTGAAGGTCTCAAGCACAATATTCATAGTGTAATTTGGATGTGCAGTAAAGGATACATTCTCTTATTTAATGAGAAAGGATGTGAAATTAGAAAAACAAAGTCTAGAAGATGTGTGGTAGAAGGTTTAAGGAGTAAAGGAAACTTATACAATCTTAAGGATTTGAATGGAAAAAGCTATCTTCTAGGATAGAAAAATGAATGTTAGTTGTGGCATAAGAGAATGGGGCACATCAACTTTCACAATCTTGTGAAGATCAACTCCATGCTTGCAATGAGATACATGCCAATGAATGTCAAGCCTACAAGTACAATGTGCAGAGAATACCAGATTGGGAAGAAGACAAGGATAAAGTTCAATAATACTTGGAGTATTCTACTACTATACATCTAGAGCCAATTCATGCTAACCTATACGGACCTACCAAAATTAAGAGTCTTCAAGATGAAAGGTACTTCATGTTACTTATTGATGATTTCTCTAGAATGAAATGGGTTACATTCTTAAAAGAAAAATCAAAAGCTTTTAGTGGATTTTAGATCTTTAAATCAATGGTTGAGAATGAATTGAATGTTAGAATCAAGTGTTTGAGATCAGATATGTTGCAAGTATGAAGGTGTTTTCATTAGTGTCAACAAGCTTATGTTATCATTGATGATAGTTGTACAGTGTTGAGAAGAGATTGTTGCTTTGATTAGTTGCATTATGATGTCATCAATTAAGATGTTGATGTTAACCTCTGGTATTGCTTTGATACATTTTTTATTATGGTTTAGATGTCATGGATATTGAAAAAATTGATAAAATAAGGAAACATTGTGTTGAAAATATGTTTCGACTTCTAGAGGTGAACTCTAGTTTTGCTTCACATTTCTTCTAGGTTGAAGATTTGGCTGTGTGGTTTAGATATGCTGGTTAGAGATGTTTAGAGTTTATATGTCCAAAATTTTGGCTTTTGGATCATTGGTTAGAGGAAGTTATGTTCACCAGTGTGTGAATTGGCCTTGTAGTATTACTTATAGAGGTGTCTGAGAGAAATGTTATTGCTCCAAATTTCTCTACAATTTCTCTTCAGGTCTTGTGATTTTGAAGGTATGTTGGTGGTGTTGATCTCTTTCTTATTTCAAGAGTTTTTTTTGGTTTGGTGCTCTAGAAGATGGATTTTAGTGTTGTAGTGTTTGGCAGTGTAGTTTGAGTGTATTAGGCGTGTACATTTTAAATGGTGCGAGTTGTTGTGAAGGAGTTGGATGAGTTTTAGGGTGATAGAGGAATATTCTAGATCATGATGAAGCATGGTATGTGGTTCACAAGTTGTCCTTGGATTTAAGGAAGCATATAATTCAAAGTTTAATGGTGTTTGCACAGGTAATGGTCGACCTGGTGTATACACTACATTTGAAGATGTTTGAATATTAATGAAGATGTAGCATTGCATGTGAGAGCTGATTTAGGTCCCAATTAAGTTTTTTTTTTGGTCCACTTTTTATTCCTATCCACTGCGGCAATCTTTAGTGCTGACTTATTTTGAATTTGTAAAGTGTAAAGGTGGGTGTAACTAGCTTGAAGATGTTTTATATTTTTGGATGGTATGAATGCAAGGAGAGTTGATGCAAGATTGTGTGTGTGTGTGTGGTGTGATGTGAAATTAAGTGTAGAGGTATGAAATGCAATGTGAGCTATAAAGCAAGATTGTTGAAAGTAGTGAGTTAAGTATCTTGATCTCTTGAAGGATGTGAGTGTTGTTGGAGCTATTGTGGTGGAATATTTGTTGCATTGAGAATGTGTTCTCTATGTAACATCTTATCTTATTTTCTTCTTTCTTTTTTGACACTGAGCTTGGGTTGTGAGCCCTTTTGGATAGTGTGTCCTATTTTGGAAGTGAGCCTCTTTATACTATTTTTGCAAGCACTTATATTGTGAGCTAATCCTCACCATGATTTTTTTCCCATTGGGTTTTTGACATAAATCTAGTGTTCTCTTGTGTATGGTGTTGCTTATTGCATTATTTGTTATCTGTTTTCCATGTTTAAACATTATAATAGATTAAGGTTTTAATGAATGCATGTGGATCTAATTACTGTTGAGGGTTTTAATATTTTAATTTGATATAACTAATTTTCCCCCCTCTCAATTATTTTTTTCATTCAACAATTGGTATTAGAGCAAGGTTCCTTGGATAAAAGCTTGAATTCTTGAGGTAGCTATGGATGGAGAACAAGGAGACACCTATGTTTGATGGTACAGATTATGCATTCTAGAAGAAAAAGATGGAAGGCTATCTAATTTATCTTGGATATGAAGTTGCTAAGGCAGTATTAAAGGTTGCTTACACTATGCTTACAAATGGAATGTGCATGAGTGATGAAATCAAGGCTTATGAAATAGATGGTAAGGCAAGGTTTATTCTTTTGACTAGTCTTGCAAAAGTTGAATTAGTGGAAGTTATGGATTTGAAAACTACTAAAGATGTTTGGGATAAGATAGAAAGTATCTATGAAGGAGTTAATAAGGTTTAACAAGCTAAGCTACAAAATCTAAAGGCACAATTTGAGACTTTGTGAATGTATGATGATGAAACAATCACAAGCTACATGTAGAGGGTTAATGAATTGGTAATTCAAATCAAAGGTCTTGGTGCACAAGTCAAAGAACCTAAAGTGGTAAAGAAAATTCTCATAACTCTTCCTAATTCTTATAGTGAAAAAGTTTCTTCTATTGATGAATGTGCATATTTTATTACTTACACTAGAGATTAGTTGTATGGTACACTAAGTACATTTGAAATGAGGAAAATTGGTCCAAAAAATGGTACAAAAGTGGAGACTACTTTGAAGGCTAGAAAATAAAAAAAGGTTGAAGATTTAGATGGAGATGATCTTGATGATGCAGAAGATAATTTTATAAGAAGAATGAAAAAGGGCACCAGTAAGTACAAGGGAGAACTACCTTTCAAGCTCTTTAGTTGTGGAAATATAGGTCACTATGCTTCAAGATGTCCCAATATAGTTGTGAATAGTAAGAATAGGGAGAACAAAGGTAAGATAATCAAGAAAACTACTATGTTAAAGAAGATGCTAGTATTTTTAATGATGAATATAATTATGAAGATGTTGATGATAATAAATGCTTTTTTTTGGCTTTGTAATAATGGAAAAAGTAGCCTTTTCCCTTACTTGGTTTGGGATAATTGATATTAAAACTAAATTAATGGTTTCTGGTTTCTTGGAGTAGTGTTGTAGTGTGTTGTACACATTCTCACCATTCTAGGACCTTTATTTGATTAAAATGTATGTTAATTGGTCCTTTGCAAAGGTGTTGTAAAGTTTTGTAACACACTTTCACACTTTTCTAGGATTTATTTGCTTAATTATGTCTAATGGGCCCTTTTTCAAATAAAATATATTTAAATTGTACCTTATTTAGGTGTTGTAAAGTGTTGTAACACACTTTCACATTTATCTAGGGTCCCCTTAATTAATGGTGATTAATTGAGTTTAATTGACACTTTTAATTCAAATTCAAGCTCCCTTTCAAGGATCTACCCGACACCCAATAATGATATTGTATGACATTTAATTTGGAAAATCTAATGTCTTGAAAAATGCTGCTAGGACCCATTCACTTTTAATGGAAAATGAGTCCTCTCCACATAGGACACCCCCTTTATATGAATTTTTGAGGTGAGCTTTTGATGTACTTTCACCTTCTCAAAAGCGTGGTCCTGGAAAATTTTCCAGGACCCATTCACCTTTTTGGGACACCCCCTTTCCATACATTTTTTAGGCAAGTTTTTGATGTTATTTCATCCCCCCGAAGCACAGTCCTAGAAAGTTGTGCTAGGACCCATTTTCCTTTAGTGGCAAATGGGTCCTCCCTTAGTAGGACTCCTCTTTTTGAATTTAGTTGTGGTGAGATCCTTATAATTTTAATACCTAGATTTGAGGTTAGCCTGAATTCTTTGAATTTCAAGGTTAATCTCTCAATTTAGTATAAATAAGGGGTTAATTCACATTATTTCACCTAGCAACTTTAAGAAAGCATCCTTATAGAAAATTTGAGTCTACAAGAGTCTACAAGAGCATTTTCTAAGGCATTTCAAGGTTTATTGCAACAATTCAAGATCATTTCATCATGTCAAGGGTTTTATGCATTCATGCATGTTGTTGAGCCAAGATTGTTGATGTAGCATTGAAGATCCTTCTTGCAAGCATTGCTTAACATCTATTTGAGACCAAGATCTACATTCTCCATGGCCACTTCATGTTAGTTTGTAGATTTGTACTCCAAGACAACATCCAAGGTATCATCAATTACATATTCCATGTTTCATGCTTCAATTTCATTATTTCATCAATTGGTTTAATTACCTGAAAGGGGTTTGACCAAGGAAAACCCCTATTCACTAATAAACAACATTTTTCTCCTCTTGCATACTTGATTGTAGGTTTTAGGTTGAAGACCAAGATTTGGAGAAAAATTGCAAAAGTTATCGAGTTGCAAGATTGTCATTTATAGTGCAAGAACAAAGAAAGGAGGCTACATAATTTATTTCAAAATTTTGGGAGTTGATAACTGAGGATCTAGAAGTGCAAACATCAAGGAACAAAATCCAAAAGTCAATTTTTTGAAACCCTAAAATGACCCATTCATGGTCACTAAAGGAAAATGAGTTCTAAGTAGGGATTGAAGCAGTGAACATGGGATCTAGGAGTGTAGGCTGAGAGGAATCAAACCAAGAAGTCAGTTTTTGAAACCCTCACAGGGACAATGAGTCCTCTGTGGCCTTAAAATAATAGGTTTTCTACAAGGTACACATCAGTTTGAGCTCTAAAAACTCCCCTCATAGTTGCTATAATAGTTAGGGTTAGTTTTTAATTGTTATTTGCATCTTTTGGCTCTCATAATTGAATATTTTAATAAGAAAAAAAGATCTATTTGTTTATCATCTTGTTCATTCATGGTGGTAAATCCTACCTTTTCTATTGAATAGGCTTTAAAAGATGAATTTGGTTCTACTATCTCTAAAAGATGTGTGAAGGAAAATGCTTCAAAGAAAAAGGATAAGACTGAAGGTACCTTGGTATCTTCTTTTCATGCTAGACAAGATAAGAACTATTGGGTTATTGATAGTGGCTGCTTAAATCACATGACTGGAGACAAGAGTAAGTTTGTTAAACTTGAAGAATATGATGGAGGACTTGTTAAATTTAGAGATGATTCAGGTGCTAGGATTTTTGGAATAGGTTCAATTAGTTTTGATGGAAAGTAGAATACTGATGATGTTTACTATGTCAAGGGCTTAAGGCACAATCTTTTGAGTGTTGGACAAATGTGTAGCAAAGGATACAATATTAAACTTCAAGATGATGGATGTGAGATCAAAAAAGGGTCCAAAACTATAATTGCTACTAGAAAAAGGACAAATGGAAATATCCATTAGCTCAAAAAATTGCTCAATATTTTAATAGAGAATTTTACATACCAAGATGTATTTAAAATATAATTGTAATTTGGTTGGAAATAGTTATTAAAATCGCCTAAAATATGAATAGTTGCATGTGGAAATGATGAGCCACAAATTGGAGAGTTTTTTGTGCATTTGGAAAGGAAAAAATCCACATGAAAATAAGTTTGGTAGATTGTTGAGTATGAGTTACAGTGTGTGAATTGTTGTAGTTTTGTTAGTAGAAGGTCACAGGTGTGTAGTTGGAAAAACGCAAGTTAAATTGTGAGCACTCACAACAAAGTGTGTGAAAAATTAGCAGTGGTAAAACGTTTGTAAAATGTTGCTGCAAGTTGTAACAGTTGTCACAATTTCATTGTAAATATTATTTGCTGGAAGGTTAATATATATTTGTTGGTGGATGTAGCTTGGATTTGGGTGAAACACACTAAATTTTGTGTTGTCTTGTTCACTACAATTTATTTTTGTGTTTTATTCCATTGTTTATCTCTATAATTTGCATTTAATTGACAATTTCTTGTTTGCAATTCCTAACAATTTTTGGAATTATGATTGTCTTACAACCCTTAAGTGCCATCATGAGACTCAAAATAACTAAAGAAAATAAGAACAATCTTTTTAGGTGATGCAAGATTGCCCCTACACCATTGGATGCTCTTGTATCATTTATTATGGTAAACTCTATAATCAAACTGTTACTCTCTATGAATATGAATGTATGCAATGACATTGTAAATAACTTTGTTTCACCGTAGGTTATTTGTATAACTCTTTTCCCTCTTTTTTTTTCTTAAAATGTTTGATTTGTGGATCTAAAATCATGGATTTTTATTAGATGTGGATTGGTAGAGGCAATTTTAATATTTCATGTACTAATTTTTTATTTGATTCAAATGGTGAGCCTCACATATGCATATTGATTTTACTAGTGTTCATTATTTGATGGTTAAGTCTCGAATCTAGACATTTATTGCTTAGTAAATTTATGAAAGATGCAATGTTTTATGAGAAATAAGAGTTTTTACTTATGTTAATTTAGGACCGGATTTAATTACTAAATGATTGAAAGTTGAGCATGTGCATATTATCTATTAAGTAGCAAGTGTGTAGTGATTTTCCAACTTTTTCTATGTGATTCGACAAATATCTTGTAAGATTGTACAAACTATAATATAAGATTTTATATTAGTTCTATTATGTTTTTAGAAGTAAATTAAAGTTTTATGAATAACATTATATTTTGTTGCATATAGAGTATCCAATGAATTAATCAATGTATTTTCTTTTGGTATCAACTAATGGATAATTACATTGATTTAGTACATCAATGATTAATGTAAAGTAAATTTAGAATAATTAATTACATGCTTCATATTAAGACAAAAATATATAATAATTAATATTTTAATGTTCAAAAAATAATATATGTATGTTCTATCAATAAAACAAAATATGACAAATATCTTCTATTGAAACATACTCAGTAATAGATGCTCCCCCTATTCACATTTTAAAGACAAAAATTATAATATGACTCAAAAATTACCAACAAGATATTGTAACTCCTAAAGCAGTGAAAAAAGCATAGCATCAAATTATTACCTATTAGAAGTTACGAAAGAGATATTTTTTCACATAACTCAATAATATAAGAAAGTGAAAGAACTTGTCTTATATGTAAATATGATAGACACAAATATCTATAGATAATAAGAAACAAGATAAGATCTCTTATTGACCTTACGGAAGCGTAAAATGATTAGATGGAAATAGACATGGACATGGACATGTTGGGCAGATGGGGCCTGCCATTTCTCGACCTTCTCTACCGACAATTGAAATTTGACAGCAGAAAAGAAAAGGCGTGCATTCTGAATTAGTATGAACGGACATGCCAGGCTAGCACATCACAGAAAGCACAGGTACGGTCTATTGTTTGGCTTCCTATGAAAATAATTATTAATTAAAATTAAAGTGTATATTATTAGATTTTAATAACTAACAATTATTTGTGTAAAAGTGTATTTTATAATGTTCAATAGTTATAGATAAATAGGTTTCACTCAGAGAGAATAGTAAGAGAGATCCAAATGTAATTATTTAATATAATATTTTGTAAAAGTAAATTAATATATTTTAATTAAAGAAAAATAAATGAAGTGAATGATCTTGGAAAATTAAATTGGTCTAGGTGATAAGATTATACAAATCAAATGTTAAGTCAAATGTATAATTTTATGCAATGTTAATTGTCTTATATGATGTGTATTTGATTTAAAAAAAAAAACTTTATTGTATATGTTCCGAATTTGTTGACCTAACCCATAATATTAAAAGGAGATCCTATGAAAATGCTTAAGGACCTAAACTATTGTAGTCAAAGGGGATCCTACAAGGATGTCTATTGACCTAACCTATAATGGTTAGAGATGATACCATGAGGATGCCTTTGAATGATCTAAAGCAATCAAAATTGAATATATATAAATTTAGATCATACATATTATATCCAAATATGATCACCACACATTATAATAAGTAAATATACAAAACACTATTACTTTTTAACCACAAAAATATATTTAATTGTTTATGAAACTCAATATTTAAAATATACGATATCAATTTATAAATTTATAATATATCAAAATTATAATAAAATTAGTTAGTATAATATTTTTTCAATTTTAAAAAATAGAAAATAGTATAAAAAGACTAGTGTTAGATCTTAAGTGTGGCGTCAATTTGAACAAGAATGAGATGGGTTCTTGTGAACCACTACAGTCATGGAACATGGGTGAATGAGTTTGACTCATTAAACTGCAAGTTGAATCCTGATAGCAATATCACAATTTGAAACACGTAGAAAATACCTCGTACAAGAAACCATATCAACAAAAGATCATAAAATTTTAATATATTATTTAAGGCTGTAGATTGCAGTTGCGATGTACTGTTACAGGTCATAACTATTCGAAGGTTGAAATCCAGTGGACTCGTCGCGACGCGTTCCCTCTCTACAACGCGTTTGGTCGGCAAGAAGGCTCGCAAAGGTCTGGTTGCCGACCAAACATGGTGTAAAATGGAATACATGTGTAAATTCTTTCGACTTCATCCTCGAAATCTTGAAGGTTCAGTAGTGATCGCCATTACAGCACATCCTAAGCTGGAAATCAGAGCAGCCTGCAAGAATCTCGCGAAAGTTGTCTGCTGGAGGTGTTCCATCTATACGCCCATGGACTATTTAAATAGATCGAATAACTACTTCATCTATCTTATCCTCAGAAGACCTGTCAGTTAATCTAACTTTTCACATGTTGGAGAGTTAATGAATCCTTTTACTAAAAATCCAAAGCACCCTCCATGATGAAGGGCGCACTTCCATGTCAACTGCCTCTATTTGGATTGGTCTGGAAATTGAGTGGCATTTGATGAATGAATTTGATGTATTTTCCGTTTCTTGAGTTTATTAAGTACTCTGCCTTTTATTGTTGATTTTGTTGAAGATCTGTAAAATTCTGTACTTTTAAATCTCCTACTTGACATCTTTAGGTCTATAAAATAGTAGAAATCGGTATAAGGAATCCTTTTTAATAAATTTGGATAATTTACACATAAATTCTAGATTTTGTTAATATGTCTAATGATGGAGAAGAAATGAGATTTAGGGGCGTGAGAAAGAGGAAATGTGGAAAATATGTGGCTGAAATTCGGTCAGGAAAGAGATCGCGCATATCGCTTGGCTCATACTTTACTCCGCAAGCTGCAGCTCGAGCTTATGACACTGCGCTCTTGTGCCTGCGAGGGCCTCACGCTTCGTCTTTCAATTTCCCAGACTCGCAGTTCAACTCAACAGCATTGCAGGTAGCAGCTGCGCACAGCAATCCTTCAGCTGAGGCTGTTCAAACAACTGCTATTGCGGTTGGGTCTTCCTTCGATACCGTTCCTGCAAGATGCTATGACAATGTGGAGGCCGGGCCCAGTGCAGACAGAGAAGCCTCAACCCATTTTGGCCAAGGCGTTGATGATCAACAGATTGCAGATAAAGATGAGGAAGAAGAAGATATATGTGAGCTGAATGATGCAGAATATCTTCTACAATCTCCGAAGGAAATATCATTTGAGGAGAGGGTTCAGATGTCCCTACTTTTGCCTGGGGAGAATGAGATGATGCAACCTTGCAATTCATCTGAAATCTTCCCTGATTTAGGGACATCGGATGAAACCACTTTCCAGGCGACACCACCAAAACCTCCTTAGGCGGTCTAGGGGATATTCCTCTCCGGTACACGCCAGTTTGCTCCTATGCCACGTATTGAAAGCAGCGTATGTTAGGAATAATGAAAATTGAATCTTAAATTCACTACGCCCAAATAGTAGAAATGTTTATTGAAACTCCATTATTAAAAGTCATTAACCTCTTCCAATTAATATGTCAGGTTTGTCTGTCCGTATAGAATGTGCTAGACTGCTAAGGATGTCCAATCCCCAGTACTCTTGTACGTAAAATTATGTAGCTAACGTCGTTGAGGGTCCACAGTGGGAGAAATACCTTATTGAGTATGTCTACAATCTTTTTGCCTATGGGATTTAGTCCTTTAATATATTTATATTATATTTTATTAATTTTTATATGTAAATCAATAAATGAGTAAATGTTTGTCAGGATGGATTCTTACACAAGTATTTGAGAATTTATTAATGACATTTTTAAAAATCAAAGACATGTTTTAAAAAATTATAATAAATATTTTTTTATTTTATATGAAATATCATAATTTTCAAATATAAATGTATCATTTATAAAATAAGATGCTCATTTGAATATTTATTGTTCTTATATAGATACATTATTATTATGTGTATTAATTGTTATTAGAACATTATATTCTTATTTAAAATATAAATTATATGCAATCTAAATGATCTCAATACCTTTTGATAACCATAAATCTTGTCGTCTTTAACTTTTATATCCAACATAAATGATATAATAATTCAAGACAAAATACTATTATTATTATAAAGACACTATATTTTATTTGAAATACAATTTATATTCAACTTTAAATAAACATAAAACTTTTTACGATCTTTTATATTTCATGCTAAAATAAAAGGTAGTTGTTGTACTCGTCTTTTTCATTTGTCAAATGACAAACATATAGAGTATTCTAATGCATGTATATTGTCATCCTAATACTTATACACATAAGAGCAACAAGTATTATACCAATAATAGGACTTTGCCCAACTATTGGCCCCTCTCCCATGAGGATTCCATGATAAAAGCTTTGGTCAAATCTTTAAAATTTTATCTTAGGAATCTTCTCACTAAATGTGCTAATGTGGTGAGTTGCTTGAAAACTCTGACAAGTCACACGGTGTAAACCTTAATTTAGATATATAAGTGATCATTTCACATTTAAATTAATTGAGGTCATATGCAATTTCATATAATTGTGAAATAATCTCAAAGTAATCTACATAAATATTGACCCCTCTCCCTTAACTCAATGTCTAGTAATTATTTAATTTCATTTCATATGCCATATATATATATATATATATATATATATATATATATATATATATATATATATATATATAATGGAAATGGAGAAGAAATATTAAGTGAGCGATTACAAATCGGGTGCATGGCTCTTTAAAGGGAGAATAATTTGGTATATATTTTTTTTATCATTACATAGAATTTAGAAATATTATATCAAGTATTAAATATGCAATGTTTTTTTTAATTATTATTGTAGAAATTGCTAAGGATATTAGTTTTATTGAAAGGATTTGTTACTAATAAAAATAATAATGAAAAATATTATGTTTCATAATTCTTTATTTAATATAAAATGATATTTATATATTTGTGATTTTAAAAATTTGTATATCTTATATTTTTTACTTTATTTTGGATGTTTACTTAATTTAATTTTTTTTTTTTACATAATTACTAGCATATAAGTGACATATTACACATAAGTGTAAGAGAATTGTATGATACTTGATTAATCTAAACTTTCTATATGTTAATAACCTTCAAATTTCTTGTTGTTCTAGATCAAAATTGCAATGCAATGTGAAATCCTACACTTTATAATTCATATTTTAAAATTGGGTTGATGATGCCTATTCTAACTAGTTTTTACCCATTGAATTAGACATGAAATGTTTCAAATTATATTACAAGAAGTTGTATATAAAAACATAAAATCCTAATTTATTTTAACATATCTAGAGATTATATCTTATTTACTATTGAGAAAACTAAGGATTCATAGTTATATCAACATTTGAATACTTTGTAATAGATAAAATATTACATGGATAATTTTTGTCTTCAATATTTGATCACAAGTTGTTGAATTGGTTTGGCTATGTCCTTGACTAAGGAGATCATGGCCCTTGCTTAGGAAGCTCTCTAAATGTGTCTATAAAAATCTATACTTGTTTGCTATAATTTTGGGGTGATCCCACAATAGTGGTTTACAATTTTTGGCCAAACTGGACAATGAAATTATTTTTTTAAACTAAATCTTCACATTCGGGCACCCATAGTGGCTAAACCGTGAGGAATTTGAAGATGATGCAAACTAGAGTCTCGTCACATTTTGTCTACACATTCTAAAAATATTTTTTTCAAATTTTTTGGAATCATTCACTTTTTTTTCCATCTCCCACGGGGTTTTTTCAAAAGTATTTTAAAAGTGACGCAACCGTATAACGCATAACTTTTTTTCCATGAAGGATAAAATTCTAAATCTTTCAAATTTAGATTCGTAACTCCGATATCTAGTGCTTCCACTTGGTTAGATAGTTTTTTATTGAATTTTTTTTCTTTAATCAAGTTTCAAAGTCAAACCAATTACAATTCAGACATAGCGCGACCGTATAATGCATAACTTTTTTTATATATATCGAATTTCAATTTATTTTTTTTCTATTGGATCAAGGACTTCAATATCTGGTGCACTCATATTTTTTAATTAATTTTTTTTATAATCTGCTATTTTTCCACATGTGTAGAACATAGACCTTCATTTTTGATGAAAAACCTATGTTTAATAACTAAAATATCAAATACATAATAAAACCAAAATATATTAAAATTATATTCGTTGGATAGCTCATTCTGAGGACTACCTGATTCCAGTTGGGTTTGTGAATATTCCTCCATTTTCATCCTCAAACAGAGGTCCGAAGTGCCAAAATTCAAGTTTTTTTTCTGTCTCAGGGGGGATGAGGAATAAAGGGGGTTCGAACGAACCCTGGTTCATTCAAACCCCCCTTATATAAGGGGTTTTGATGGATTTTTTGGCGGGAAAGTATTAAGAGGGTTCGGTCAAACCTAGGTTCTATCGAACCCCTAATTGGTTTGGTCAAACCAATAGGTTCGTACGAACCCCTAAAATCAAGTTTTTTTTCCATGCATTCATTTTTTGTGAGTTTTCCTTCCCCACTTCAATTGTAAATCACTATTGTGGCTTCACCCTTTGATAGCTGAAGATGAAGGAAAAATTTGGGATTGGAAGGCTTGTTAGACCAATTTTGCACAAGGATAAATGTGTCAAGATGAGAGCTAATTTTGTGGACAAATAGGATATTTGAAGCAAAATATGTATGATCAATAAATTTGCATATAAGTTATAACTCATACACAATATGACATGTACACATTATAATGCACATAAATTACAAATTAAATTATTTTAAGACTAAAACAATATTCTTTATAGCACATGTGTTATACTATGCATACATTGTAACTAATATAATTAATTTTTTTTAATTCTTTCCATGTAGGGTTAGATTTTTAAGCCTAAGTGTTGGGCTTTCATTTTGGCTAGAAGATATATGTTTTCGACATCAAATAACATATATGCAATTAATTTTTGTTAGCTTTACATATTTTCATCATAGCTTTACATCAAAATTTAAAGCTATTTCTTATTTTTTGTTATGTGTGTGTGTAGACATACATACATATATGCATATACATACATACATACATACATACATACATACATATATGAAAAGGGGATCACCAAAATGGAATCAAGAAAAATATGTAAAGAATGTGTTCTAGGATGTGTAGGGGGTTTGATATGTGATAGAATGGTGTAACACACTTTTGTTTTTCCTAATTTCATTAGAAAAAGAGATCTACCAAGGATAGGATTGACTTTCAACCTTGAGGTGAGTCAATTCTATTAGGAAGGTCTGTTGTTTTCTTATGACATAAGTGACCGATTGGTTGTTTTGGGAGATAATTTAAATACATTAATAAACTCAATTATATGACCTAACACTTTAAATGAAGAATTTTATAATAGTAGAAACGGAAACAACAACTTACATGTAGATCTAAGAAGGGTAGGATGGTATATACTTGGCACCAAAAGTGTGTTTTGAACTCCGCTAAATGATAGATTCACCCTAAGGAAAATGGGTCTCTATATAAGGGTCCAAAATTTGATTTTGTAATCCTTAGATCTCGGATCTAAACTTCTGATTTCTCTAGGTTTGATTGTTAGAAAGGAGGAAATAAAATTTGTAGGCAAGTTTCCATAGCTTGAAAACAATGATGACAACTTTGCAATATTGGTTTTTTGATTGATTTTCTGTCCTTCTTCACTTGTAAGTTTGCACATACAAAGAGAGAAGAGAAGTCTTTTTTTTTGGGTGAATGGGGGTTCTCCTTAGTCAAAACCCATGTTGGTAATTAGACTTTCATGATGAAATGATGGTCAATGGAAGGAATTGATGAATGAACAAAGCTATGCTAGAACTCACCAAACCCTTAATGGCTGCGCTTAGTGATGCAAGAGCATCCCGAGCTAATGCGTGATCAACATCAACCAAAAAAGAATTTTGGTTTGAAGTTATTTTGATTTTAATTCTCAATTCCAAATTCATCATTGAAAGTCTACAAGTTCAAATACATGTTGATTTGCCAATTGTAACATCAAAATTTGAAAATATAAAATGTTGATTTTTATGTATTTGTTGGTTCATCTATTATGAAGGTAATCGATCAAAGAGTTTGAAAAGTTGTTTGAAGTGTTAATTTACCAAGAAGCATTTAAATTCATATTTGAAATAAGTTTCTTCTACCCAGATCAATTCATTTCTGCCTCTATTCTTTACAAAATTTGAATGGGTAGAATGAAAGTGAAAGGATCATGCATTATGGAGAAAATTGGAGAAATGGAAGATTAAAAAAAATTGCCAGTTAGGCATTTGAAAGGTGAATCGATTAAGATCCCAGAGGCAACGCCTCATCTTCCTGCCTTAGCAAAAGAACATTATTTTAAACACATGGTATGCCAAATGAGGTGTGGCGGTTGAAAGAAAGAGGGGTGCCATCATCAGAGGGGAAGATGAGAACAGCCTGAAGGTGGCACCATGCAAAGAAGAACCAACTAAATCAAGCCACACTTGCCATTGAATGCCATAGCAGATGCTAAAGAAGATACGCGGGCAGAGGGGAAGAATAGAAGTGAATAACAACAACACCATATAAGGTCACGTAGCATATGTTTCAATTGGAACAGGTAGGAAGGGTCGGGCCAGACCAAAGGAACGGAGCATATGTTAAACCAATTAAAGATCAAGACAGATTAAAGCATATGGAGGCGCACAGGAATAAGGCAGTGCATGGTAGGGAACGATAAGCTCAAGTTAAAGCATGCGATTGAGAATGTAATGATGTTTGGGGGAAGAGCAGAACGTGTGAGGAGCAATACTTGTATGAAGAAAGAATTGCCAAGATTTAACTGCAATTAAATAATGTAGAAACAAAGAGGAAAAGGCACGACTTGGATGGGAAGATGGGGTCGAGCCCACAATTGGGAAGAAAAAAAGCATGATATGTGGCGGCCAACTAATGTTTGTTATCAGGCATTATTGCGTAGAATTTGAGGAAGTAGTTTACATATGCAGTTTGGGAAAAGGTGTGCCATATGGTATGGCATGGAGAGTTCGAATACAGAGTGTTTCATGAAGATGGAAGTCAGCGTAGAGTGAGAAAAATATTGAATAGTGCCAGATTAATGATGGTAGGCCAGTGATGAGAAAGAAAAAGCAGAGGTTGCGAGAAGGTAAATAAAGAAAAGAAGAGAAATTGTAAATGTATGTTTTTCATAAATCTGAGTGAATAAAGTTATTTGATTCACTTTTAAATTTGAATGTAAAGTGTGTGCAATCGTAAGTAGATTGAATCGACAAATGAAATTGTCAATTTAATGTTGGGAAAATGTGGGTTTGTTGTAATTTGAAATTTTGTAAATTTGGGTTGTATTTCGGAAGAGTGTGTTTTCTCTTCATCATTTAGAGGACTGAAGTCTAACACATCACTTAGATTCCACAAGCCAAAATTTGAAACTTGAATTTGAATCATTAAAATGTCACCAAAAACATATTAAAAATTGGGTCTGAGCACTTAAAGGGGACCCATTCACCCTTGGGCAAATGGGTCCTAGGACCTAAATCCAAGACACAAAATTTCCAAGACCTGTATTTAAATTAATGTAGGCAATTGTTTAATATAGGTTTCCCATATATATATATATATATATATATATATATATATATATATATATATATATATATATATATATATATATATATATATAATTGATTTTATTCTAATAATGTCTTCATATTCCTCAAATACATATTATTGCTTTTTTATTTTATAATTTTTTACCCTGTGAAGTTTAACTATGAAGATATCCAACCATGATCTAGAGTCCTAAAGAAAAGTGTGAAGAACTTAGAAGATCAATATGACAAGCATATAATGTATTCCTATTAAATAATTTAAATAAAATATGATATATATGAATGAGAACATTTTGTTTATGTAGGAAAAAGTGAGAAATAGGACAACATGAGATTATGAAATGTGTCTTCACCTTATGATATGAGACATAAATTGAATTCTCAAAAAAGTGCCCTATGTAAATTCAAGTGAAAATATGTGAAAAGACCAAATAGTGGAACTAGTTAGGAAATTAATATTGTTCTCTCCAATGCCCACTTAAGTGTAGCTTAGTGAGAAAAAATATGAAAATAAGAAAATATAGGTACCTCCCATAAGTCTTAATGAGGTTTCCATGTACAAATAAATACATCTCAAACATGGGAAAGAAAAAAACATAGGAAAAATATCCTCTCCCAAAGAGAGAAAAAGCTATGAAAATACTCTCTAATATATGAGGAAACCCTATGTGAGAAATTTTTTTACCCCTATATGATAGAATGAAGAGGTAAGGTCAAGCGATCCCCCCTAAATGTAGAATCTCCTACAATAATATGCCAAGATGAGACATTTAATTTGAACATCATTGTGGTGTGCATGCAACTAAATGGTTTAGATCAATCCCTTCAAGAGTGTAAATATATTTTTTACTGATGTTTCAAATATTCTGAACCATTGTTCATGTAAAGAATCTTTATATACTTTCTAGATCGCCTTTGAGAATGAACCTTGAAATCTTGAAACTTGTTAAAGACTTTATTCTTCAAGAGAAGAAACTAGACCCTATTGTACATCTAAAATAGTAATTATTGAAGGTGAGTATATAGCATGCATTACTAAATAAAAGTTTGGAAAGGAACCAGATAGACCATTATGAAATAATTGAAGGACCTATAAATCCTTCCAAGAATTCCCTTTGTCAAAATTATCCTTTGGAGGCTTGACCATACCATAACCTAAATACACATCCAAAAAACCAATATTAGGGAGAGTTGTGACTATATTATTTGAACTTAGTTGTTGAAGATAAAGGTAGATAAGATGGCCAAACCACTCATTCCATAGATTACTTGGTGATTATAAATGAGTGGGTTAATCCGTAGAAGGAGAATGAGACACATAATAGGAAAATAAATATATCTAAGACTCATGGTTGGCCTTCCCTAATGCAACCAAGGTATTATCCTCATTATATCTAATCACCATTAAATAAGGAGAAACATCAGTTTTCTTACCATTCCCAAGATGAGTGATTTGGTAGATAGAAAGAAGGTTGGCACACAATTGATGAAGGAAAATAATATTATCAAATGATCTATTATCCATGTAAATTGAACCTTTTTCAAGAAAGGGGATTCATAGAAGAATGAGTGATTGGCATGTTCATATTTATTTAATGCCATGCAAGAATTATCTATGAAGATATCCACCCAAGATCTAGATGCCTAATAGAAAGCAAAAAGAACTTCCAATATTATCATGATAAGAATAGGCTATATTCCTATCAAATAAGGTAAATGGAATATGCTATAGACGAATGAAAAACCTTGTTATATAGGCCAAGGTGAGAAATATGACAATATTAGATAATGAAATATATCTTAATCTTATAATATAAGATATAAAGTAAAAATTCCCTAAAAGTACCTTGAGTAAATTTAAGTGATAATGTGTGAAAGTACCCAATAGTGGAAGTAGTTAATGAAATAAAGCTATTCACACCAAGCCCACTTCTCCACAAAAATTATATAAGATTATTCTATACTTCATTCTATATAAAGTTAATTTTTATTATTGTTTTAGTTAAATCTATGTGATTTACATGTGTGGTGATGCATTTTTTAGGACATGCATCCATTTCTAAAATCACAAGAATTTTTTTTAGTAAAATATTATTAAAAAAATATAATCTATATCACTCACTTTAGTTATATTTCAACTATTTATTTTTTAAAGTACTTAACGTAGAAAAATAAATGGAGGGCCACACATTGTACAATATATTATATATTTTGATAAAAAAGGAACACTTTGTGTGCACTCAATATTTCACCTTCTTCAACTTTTCCATTTTTTGATATCATTTGTAGTTGAAAAAATAGATTTGGTGTACTAAAATGCTTGATCTAACATATCTCCAAATTGAGTGTAATTATTTTGAATTACTCATCAAATTTTAGGTTGAGTGATTTTAATAAAAAATGACAACTTTGAACCCAAATGTGTTCCCCATATCCATGCACTTATCCCTAGCTTAATTATATGCACATAGTTTAATTTCACATTGCCAAATATAACCGATCAATTTTTCATTATAACTTTTTCCAAGAGAAAAATAGAGCTTTTATTTGTTATCCATCAAAAAGTATTGAGTTAGATCTAATATTAGGGTGTCATTTTGGATAATGTAGGGAAAATTCATATTACAATGGCATCAAGCCACACCTTGATTTAAGTTACCCTATTCCATAATCATTAATTTTAAAATGATTGTCAATTTACAATTTATTATCTCATCTCAATAGCCTAGGCTAAAGTTATCTATCATTATCATTTTATTAAACTATTAATTTGCACAAGTAGGATATTTAATTTATATATATATATATAATTTTCATTATAGTACATTTTTTAATAAAAAGGGGTAAAAACTTTATTGAATTCGAAAGATTAATAGTACATAAGAATAAGGGAGCCCATTAGCTCCCACAAAGGAAAACTTAGAAGAACAAGAACAAACAGAACCACCAACCAACTAGCCATCTGCAACTTATCCCTCCATATCATCAGCAATGACCTTCTCTAGATCAAGAACATACTCAAGAGATAATTGTCTCCACCCTTCAATCCTCCAATCATCCTCATGCTCAGAAGCCCACTTGGCCAAACAGTCAGCCACCCTATTCCATTCACACGGGATGTGGACAAAAGACACCACTTCCAATGTAGAGCACCACTACAAAATCTGTCTAACCACTAACACAATCTACCAATTAACATCAGCCACCCTTTTCTCAAGCAACAAATTAACAATAATTTGTGAATCAGATTCATAGATAACCTTTCGCCAACCCAAGGCGCAAGCATGTTCAATAGCCCAAAGAATTGCCATCCCTTCCATAAGGTTGTTAGAATTCTGCCCCTTATGGATGGAGAAAACAAAAATGACTGAACTAGCACAGTCTCTACCAATTCCACCAATACCAGCAAGCCCTGGGTTGCCTCTAGAGGAGTTGTCAGTATTAATCTTCAGAAACTCTGTCGGAGGAGGCATCCATCTTCCAACCCTTTGAACCTTCTTTTTTGCTCTCCTACCTCTTCTAACAGAGGCAGAGACTAGAGTCAACCCTGGTATCCCCAATCTATTCACAATCTCATCATCTCTTCTTTCCAACGGAAGGGTCACTTCACATTTAGCTTCCACTGTCTCTTGGATCATACTAATAATTTTGTGCCAAACCTGATGAGCCAACAACTTTTCTTCGCGAAAAAGCCTACGATTCCTTTCCAACCAAATTTTCCAAAGGATGAAAGTAGGACCAATGTTCCACAAAATCTGGAGAAAAGAGGCCTGGGAGGGGGGCTTTCCCAAATTACTCCAAAATTCAACAAGAGAAGATGCATGAACACAAGGATGTTTCAAAACACCCCACCACCAATTCCAGAGCAACATAGAACAAGAACATCAGAAAAATAAATGGGGAGAATCCTCCTCACTGCACCCACACATAACACACATCGAGGGGCCCTAGAATCTGCACTTACAAAGATTCTCCCAAGTCAAACATCTACTCCAAGTAAGAGTCCAAACAAAACAATCACACTTAGGCCATGAAAAATTGTTCCACACATGTTTCCACCAAGGGACCTCCACCCCCCCAAGCTTACAATAAAGCAACTCCTGATAACCACTAGCCACAGTAAAAACACCCTTAGGGTTCAATCTCCAAGCTAGAATATCCTTATCCCTAAGGGAGTTGCATTATCTACTAGCCAAGATATTCTGGAGCACAATACCATCCTCCTCTAACCTGAGAACATGCCACTCACCAGGGTCTTTCCACTTTGCCACCTCCACCTGTCCATCAAGGTAAAAATTCTTAAAATCACTCACTCTATACCAACCGGCCTCCAAAAAGCTTTGTGACAGAGTCACCAAATTAGGGTACTGATGTAGAATGGGCATGTAACCATCCCAAGAATCAGACCAAAACATAGCCTCATCCCCCTTATTACAAATCCAAAATAGGCCCTCCTTGATTAGCGCAACCCCTTTCTTAAGTGTTCCCCAAATCACTGAGCCTTTCCCAACCAGAGGAAACCTGGGAAGCTCCTCCTTACAAATCCTTGGAAGATACTTGTGGGATAAGATCCTAGCCCAACTATGATCCTGTTCCACACACCACCTCCAATAAAGCATTGCAGCCAATGCCAACCTGGACCAATTCGCCTTCCGCAGACCAAGTCCCCCCACTTTCCTTGGGCTACAAACAACATCCCACTTAATCAGCCTCCATTTAGATGAGGACAAGTACCCACCCATAAGAATTGTCTAGCCAGAGAGTCCATATCCTTCACAAACCCAACCAGAGCAACCTGTAACATACATCTATAAATAGGAAGAGCCTGCACCACAGACTTAAGCAACAGAACCCACCCAACAAATGACAACCATTGATGAGTCCAATGACTAACCTTCGCACGAAACGTGCCCAAGATATTCTGCCAAGACTCTATGGGAAGTCTACTGACAGAGATAGGAATACCCAAATAAGTTAAAGGGAGAGAACCAATTTGGTACCTCAAGATATGAGAAATCCTTTGCTGAATAGGCTGTGGAGTATTAAAGAAGAAAATGGAATATTTTTCTTCATTAATCCTTTGACTAGCTGCAGCAAGATAGATATCTAAGGCCTTGTGCAGATTTGAAGCTTCTCTGATCTTGGACAGACCCATCAAAGCCGTATCATCCACAAATTGTAGGTGTGACTGAGGAGGAAATTCATTTCCCCACTTCCATCCCTGAATCAAACCCAACTCCACATTACATTTCACTAGTCTACCCAGACCTTCCGCCAGAAGAATAAATAAGGAGAGATATGATCCCCTTGACGAAGACCTCGAGAAGCACTAAAGAGAGCGGTAGGCTCCCCATTAATCAATACTGAGAATGAAGTGGAGGTAACACAACTCATCACCCATTGGATCCATTCCTCAGCAAATCCAAAAGCAATAAGAATTTTCCACAAAAAGGACCACCTCACTCTAGCATAAGCCCTCACCATGTCAAGCTTGATGAACATAGCCTTTCCTTTCGAGGATTCCATCGAATGAATGGTCTCCGTAGCAATGACCACCCCATCCAAAATTTGTCGATCCTCTACAAAACCAATTTGTTCCTCAGAGATAAGCCTACTGAGCCATCTCTTCAGCCTTTCAGATATTAGTTTGGAAATGATTTTATACACCACATTACAAAGAGAAATGGGTCGAAATTGACTCATACGATCTGCCCCCTCACATTTTGGAATGAGAGAAAGGAAAGTGGAGTTTAAAGCCCAAAGCATCTACTTGTTTTTCTGAGACTCACACACCACCTCCAGCAGGTCCAACTTAATGATGTCCCAAAATTATTGATAAAATTCAACTAGAAACCCATCAGGACCTGGGGCTTTCCCTTTCTTCATCTGAAAAATAGGAGCCTCTAATTCCTCTAGCGAGATATCTTGCAAAATATACTCATTCATCTCCCTAGTGACCAAAGAGGGAATACAAGCCAGAACTTGGTTTTCTTCCTCCGTAACATCCTGAGAGTCTTCACAAAATAAAGAAGCATAGAACTACAAAGCTTCTTTGGATATATCCTATAAGGAAGATAGAAGCTCACCCCTATCATTCACCAGAACAGGCATAGAACTACCATGTCTCCTAGCCTTCACCGAGTTGAAGAAAAAGGTAGTGTTTATGTCCCCCTCTTGTAACCACTCAACTCTAGCCTTCTGCTTCCAAAAAATTTCCTCACACAACTCACACTCCTCCAAAGCTTTCTGAGCCCAAGCCTCCTCCCTGAGTAAATCCTCCGAAAGACCACACTCCCTTATCTCCCGAGTGATGACATCCAAGACAGCTTGTGCATCAACCTTAACACTAAAACTATTGCCAAAGTACTACTTATTCCACCTTTTAAGTTGATATTTTACAAATTGCAGTAACTTAGAAAAGGAATACATGGTAGTGCCAAAATCAGGTCTTCCCCTGCTCCACCAATTAGCCATATGCACCTGCAAAGAAGAATCTCTTAACCACATAAGTTGAAACTTGAAAGAAGGGGACAGAGCCACCCGAGTAGAAAACTTAATAGGCCAATGATCCAAACCCCTCCAATTCAAAATCTCAGAGCCTGAAGACAACCCTTCGCCAACCTAGAAATAGGACACCAAGAAACGATCAAGTCTCTCCGCAATACAACTCTCCCCCAATCTCCTATTGTTCCAAGTAAACTTCCCATTTTGAGGCTTAATGTCAACTAGGTTCAAAGCAGAGATGCTATCATGAAAAAGGAAAGCCGAGGGTTCCAATCTCGCAACACCACCCTTCTTCTCATCTATCTCAATAATAGCATTGAAATGCCCTACAACAATCCAAGGGAACAAAGGAGCTAAGCTCTGAACATAACTAATATGAGACCATAATAACTTCTTACTAGGAAAATCATTAGGCACATAGATGTTTGAGAGAAGAATAGTTTCCCCCAATTCCAAACTTGAAACAACCACAGAGATTGAGGACTTGGAGGACACCCACCAAAGAGGATGAATCTTCAATGGATTCCATAGGCAAGCCACCCAACTTGCATTACCATGAGCCCCAATACATTGGAAACTGCCCCGCACCCATAGTTTAGGCATCATACCCATCCTACCTTCAACTTTTAACTTAGTCTCTTGAAGAAAAAGAACATCAGGAGAATGATAACGCAACAAATCCTGAACAACTTTTTGTCGAGGGCCATTGTTTAAGCCCCTTACATTCTAGGAGAGGACATTCATTTTGGAGGGTTAGAGAAATGTGAATCTAGAGTCTTGACAAACCCAGCCTCCACCAGAGACTCCCCCATCAACTTTAATTTCTCCAAATCCTTCTTCTCCCCGCTTTAGAAGACTTCTCCAACACCCCTTTCTTTAGGTCCTTCTGAAGAATTCCCAATGAAGGAGAAGCCTTATTACCTTTTACCAAGCCCGCTCCTAATTTCACCAACGGGCTAGAGAGCCCTCCTTCCCCCAACATCCTCTCCATAGAAGGCTTAGTCCTCCCATGCACCACCATACTCATGTCCGATTCCAACTAGACAACCCCAAATTCCTGAGGAGTTTGGATGTGCTCTAGGAATATGCCTTCTTGAACCCCTTCTGAAACACCCTGATCCAAAATCAACAATCCCAGATTCACCTCTTGATGACCAAGGTCATCAAGCACCTCAAATCTGTTACAGGAATCTCCATCCTGGCGATCCTTAAAGGTCCTCTTTTGGCCCCGGTTCCTATTATGAGCCTTGGCAGGAGTAAAACCCTCACCATCCATAGCCTCAGCCGACATAGTCTCCTTACCCTTATCACCCTTTGAGGGATTATGAGGAGGCTAAGCAGCCTGATTCCCTGGAGATTTCAACTTTGGGCATCTTCTCTGCAAATGCCCATATTCACGACAGAGATGGCAATGAAATGGCAAAGTATTGTAGTCAAGCTATTGCAACCAAGAGCATGAACCCACACGTATTTCCAAAGAATCTGGGATAGGGTTATTTAAATCCATTTCCACACAAATATGGGAAAAGGTGATTACCTTTTTATCGAGAGTTTGTTGAGAAGGACCCACCGGTTTTCCTAGTAATGAAGCAACTCGATACAAAATGTCATTGCGCCAAAATTCCATTGGAAAACTAGGGAGGTGAACCCAAATCGACACCTGATTCGAAAGCTCCTCTGAAGGATCAAAACCCGCATGCCATGGCTTAATGAATAGACCAACCTGGTTGTGGAAGTAAGGCCCACCTTCAAAAACTCTATTGCGATCCGCCATGCAATTAAATGTCACCATGAAATAGTTGTTTGCTAACAACATTATTTCCATCTCACCCTCTGGGGACCAAGACCGATGAGCCCATGATTCCAGAAATTGGAGCGAAACCCTCATTCCCAAAAATTTGCAAAGCAAAGCATGTTCTGAGAAATACTCGATGTCCTTCACAATTGATTCTGGTTGGATAACTAGCACTGACCTTTCCTTGGAACGTTTAAGGAATCCATTTCTCTTCGAAATACGAGAACCACTAGTGTGAGAAAATCCATCATTACTTGAGTCATTTGAAAACTAAATATTATTAAAAACTTTCAGAGAACGATTTGGAGGCGAGGCCCCAAAAGCAACACGAAAATCCAAAGGGGATTTGACCCCTGATGACTCCCCTTGAGCCATGCAAAATCGAGTCCCAAAAATTTGTGAAGGAAAACATAAAACCACACCCGCAGAGCTCGTACTAGGTATGGATTGGACCAAAGGAGGGCCAAAACCAACAAAAAAGTGGCTGCCAGCACAAAGAACAAATGTAGCAAGGAGAAACCACCAAGAAAGAATGCGTCCGCCCCAGCCACAACCCACACGCTAGGAGAAGAAAGCACACCAAGAGAGAGACAGCACCCCTACAACCTAAAAAAACCCCACCCATGAGAAAACATGGCTCAAAAACTAAGAAAGGACAGAGAATGAGCATGCAAAGAGGGCGGAGCCCTCATGCATGGCACGGCCTCACACAG